>CAOKZL010002419.1:0-432085 GCA_948472985.1 Iguana delicatissima | reverse complement strand
TTTTCAAAAATAAACTTCTAAAACTTTTTAATTTCTTTAACTAACTTTTATAATGATAATTCAACTTGGAGAAGCAAGCAGAAAGAGAGGGAGACTGATATTAGGGTGCCCTCAGAAAGCCATCTATGTACTGAGGACAGCAATTTTCCAATCTCTCATACATGTTCGAGAGTGCGAATGGAATGAAGGAGGCTAGACTAAACAACAGGTATCCTGCGGCAGAATGAGTTGCACAGTAATCTCAGTGAAGCTTCTGTGCCAGTCATTCTGCATGCCTATAATCCTACATTCCCCAAATGTTTTTGTAGTGAGGGACTGCTGCCAGGACCTCTACTATTATAAGTCTATACTTTTAAACTGAGTTTCATTTCCACACTGAGCTTCTTCAGTACCCCTTATACACTTGGCAAACATACTGAAAAACTTTATATCACAGGTTTCTTCCTTTGGCCTTCTCCAGTGTTGATGAACAAGTTTCCATGTGGAATAGAAGGCTTGCTGCCTAAATTTATTTTTGTCAGTAAGACTGCTGGAAAGGAAGTTATTTCTTCATAGTTTTCCTAGGGTGGAGCCTGAACCTGCTTCTGTTTTCTTAAATTAGGAGGAAGATCATGAACTGGTGCTGCAACCATTTTTTGTAACCTCTTTCTTTGTTGTATATAAATCTCCACAAACGTTCTCCCATGCAACTTTCCTTCAGAGACAGAAATGCACATGTCTAGTTTGCATTTATATAGGGGCAGTATTCTTATCTTACACCTCAAATGCATTTACAACCTGGACTAAAGTTTTCTTTAAGTGTAGAGTATAGGTCCAAAGCAGGCTGACCTTCAAAAATTATATACGACTGTCATCAACCTCCTACAGACAGATGCTATCACCCTGCTTCCAGATATCTCCTGAAGTCCCATTGGGGTTGAGATTAAACCTTCTGAAGAACAAGTATTATCACAAAAATTGTAAAATTAAACTAACTCTCTGTTAATCTGCTTTACTATCGTAGCATTATGCAAAAATAAAAATGTTAAAAATGCCAGCGCCATCCTGTTTGGATTACTGGAACATACTCACTGTGGGGCTGGTTTTGGAAACTGTTTAGAAACTCCAATGAGTTCAAAATGCTGCAGACAGGCTGCTGATCAGAGCTGGTTACAGGGATCATGTACCTCCTCTGCTGAAATATCTTCACTGCCCCAGTCAGATTCCAGATAGAATTCAAGGTCCTGGTTATCACCTTTAAAGCCCTATATAGCTTGGGTTCAGACTATCTAAAAGATGCTATCTCCCTATATAAGTCAGCCCAAGTTCTAAAAACGTCAGGGAAACGCTTTCTCTTTATCCCACCACCTTTCCAAGTGCTGTTGGTAAGGCCACAGACACAGCCTTCACAGTGGCTGCTCCCAGACTATGGAACTTCCTCCCAAAAGAGGTCTGATTAGCCCCTTCTTTGTTCTGATTTTGCTGACAGGTTAAGACTTTTTTATTTAGGCAGGCCTTTAACCTGTTTGAATCACGTGGCAGAACAGTATTCAAAATGGTGTGCTCTGTTACTATTTGGTATATTTTAATTATGTTTTAGATGTATTTTAAAATTTATTTTAAAGGGTTTTTAATGATATGCTTTTAATAGAACTGATGTTTATTTATCAAATAACTTTTGTAAGTATATTTTTAGCTAAACTTTTATTTTAAGTTGTATAACCAACTTGGGACCCTTAGCAGGAGAAAGACAGCGTATATACTGCATAAACAAGCAAGCAAACAAACAAGGATTATAACCACATTAGTTTTGATGGCAGTCTGCTTTGGTTACTAGTAAAGTCCAATTTTGGAATAAACTCCTTGCACTTTTATCATATGTACAACTGTGTCGCATTCAGAAGTGAACCACAACCCATTTTTTTTATCAATTACGCACTTTGTTCTTAGTTTGAAGTTATATCTTAGAGAAGAGATTCCAAACCTTTGGTCTTCCAGGTGTTCGAGACTACAGCTCCCAGAAGTCCCAGGAAATTTGCCCAACAGTTAGGAATTCCGGGAGCTGAAATCCAAAACACCTGAAGGAACAAAGGTTGGGAACCACTGTTTTACAGGCTTAGGTATCAGATCAGTTGGTCCAGCTGTGTATAAGTTTCATACATATTTTACATCGGGTTTATACTTATCCCACCATTTAGAGTGCTTATAGTGGAATAATAATAAATTGAATGGGCTGTGATGTATTAAGGTGACACCAGAACCCCTTTAGTGAAAGATCTGCAGAGAATTTGAAATAAAACACACACTTACAATAAAATACTTGATCAATTTAGCCAGCATGAGAAATAGGAAAAATTATAGAGAAATGTCAGTGCTATAAAAAGAAAGCATCCTAATTAAAATGATAGAGCCTAAAATACATAGCAAAAAGTGGATTTCTTAAAAGCAGTTTCATTAATTTTTGTGTTTACAACTTAGTGATGATATCAACCATGCCAAAGAGTAAATCCATCCTGTGATATTCATAGGTACAAAAATACTTTCTTTCTCATGCATTCTTCCTGACTGATGCACAGTGATTTTGCACACAGCAAAAGTACATAAAGTTCATGCTGTCTGTCAGCAGGTTTACTGGAACAGTGTAGCCAACAGCTCCTTCAGTTCAGGTCTCTGGCCCTATAATTAGAGAACGGCAAGCAACCCTTGTGGCTGTGAGATTGGATCTGGTTCAAAAAGGCATGTCTAGGACCCTTGCATTTCCAAAGGAAAAGAATGAAATCCAGGATGGCCATGAGCACTAGATTTGTTGGATTACTGATATAGGAAACTAGTTATGGTCACAAAAACAGATAGATATAATCTTCATAAACCAGAAACATATTGCTTGACAAAAAGTGAGCTTTTTAAACTATAAAGCATTTCAAGGATGCAAATAGAGGGTTATGCTCCCAATATATTCACAGAGGCAGCCCAAACTCTCTCACCACCTAAGGCAGGAACAAAGCAATAATTTCCATCACATCCACAATGGAACTCCTGCCAGATGCACCTGGATAGTTTCATTGACTATTCTATTCATATGTCAGGTCATTGACAGGATTGCTGGAAGCCTATTAACTCTGCGCTTTCCTGCCTAACTCTTCTTGACCTTATGAGCTGGCCATGCTGAGGCCAAGCTGGTGTATAGCTTGTTTACCGCATGTTTCTCAGCCATAAGTGTTCAATTTTTATATAATATTGCATGCCAATTTTGCTATCTTGCAGGATGAGGTACACAAGGGATAGTAACAATGTCTTTTCCTAACTCCTGAGTGCGTAGACACAACAACCAGAAAACAAGCAAGGCATCTTGAGTGACCATTTGGGGCCAGCTGAGTGACCACCTGGCTAGTTTGATGACTTTGGTTTGAATGTAGCCTAAGTGAAGGATGAATTTCTTTTAAGCTATTTTAAGAGTTTGTCCTCTCTCTTCCTCCAAAAGGAGGAGATGCTGCTTTACATTGACACAAAAGGTACGTTGTTCGCGTACTCTTCAAGTAAACAATTATCTGTGGTGCAAAATTATTTTCTTATTGAAGATCCACGTACTTCCAAATATGAGCAAAAGTTGCCATCTTGTTTGGTGAAGTGACAATGTCATAGCATCTCCCACACCTTGTCATACAGATTGTTGTCTTAAAAGTGTGGCAACTTTTTTCTATGCTACATAATAATCTAAAAATGAATATAACTGTTTTTAAAAAGTTATCAGGTTATCTTAAATTATGTTTACACTGAAAGGGAAATATTTATTAAGAATAGTTATGACCACATTCTGCTAGAGTGCAGTTGTTACCTTTGTGTTTATAGTCAAGAGTATATATTAAAGCTATAATTGTCCTGTTCCATTTTGCTTTGTGCTCAGAAGCAATAATACTTAGTACTAACAGCATGAGTTGTCTTTTATCTGCTGATTTCAAAGCTTTCTACAATCATGAATAAAGTCTCTTAACACACTATTAAGACTCCTAAGTGCTATACAATCTTTCCCAGGCAGAGTGGCTTAGCTTGGAATAAAGTTTGAAATAATCTTCAATCAAATAACCTACATATACAAAACCTTTCATTAGACATAGTGAACATGCTGGGATTTGCATTGGGGCATAAATACCCATGGCTTACCACTTTGAAAGTGGTTCCTGATGCCAGTTTGCTACATGTTTAGTCAGTGTTATGTGACAAGGAATTCATGGCTTTGATGTGGAATTTCATGTTCTAAAGCTGCCTGGAATATAATTTAGTAAATTACCAGGACTATATATGTTGATATGCCAGAGTACTCTTCAAGCACAGAATGGAAGGATAACCTGTCTGATTGGCAAAGATGGCCCTACCACAAAGCAGTGAGACAGAGTAGGGATGTCAAAAATCATTAAGATTTTGGTTGAGACAGGCAGTGCCAGCAAGTCAAGGTGGGCTGCCAAAGATGTCCAAAGCCTGAAAGAGTTCTTGTCTCAGGGTCAGGCACTAAGTGTTTTCCTCACCTTATTTTTTCCACAATGTGTGCAAAAACAAAAACAACAAAATAAAACAAAACAAAACAAATCTCCTCACAGAAAATAGAGTCCTTTCACTTTCTATTGCTATGCACGCACATATACAGACAATTACACAGAGCAATCACAAAAATACACACTAATTTACCAAAAGGATCCAAACACCCCATCAAACAGGATACTACCTTTTAATAGTCCATGCAACACGACACAGAAATATGCAAAAAGCAGTCTCCAAATGCACTAAATCACACCAAGAGTTACTAATCCCCTCTCTATCTCACAACAAACAAATTACTATTATTATTATTTTTTTTACTCTGTGAGAACAAACTAATCAGGATTTACATCTCTACATCAAAAGACAGCAAACTGGTAGTAGTAGCAGCAGCAGCAGCAGCAGTAGTTGTTATTCTTAGGCCATTTCTGCATGATGCTGGCTTGCGATGGGGACGCATTGCTGTTGGTCCACAAGTTGTGCTTTCACACAATGTCATCATGGTCCCGCTGCCAATGTGTCCCCATTAATTGCGATCACGGGATATTCTGTTACTGGAAAAAATCCAGTAATGATCCCCAACTGAGCAACATTCTCATCACCAGTAGCTGTGAGGAGGGGGAGGAAATATTTTCTATGTACTTCCTTCCCCAGTGCAGCATGGAAAGTGGCCAGCCGCACTGTGGAAAGAAGTTGTGTATTGCTCACAGTACCCTTCTGTTACCGCAGTTTTCTAGCCCAGACTTGTGGGATACCAGATATCATTTTGATATCAATAAATTGGCCTTCCCCACCTATTCCTTCCCACATGCTTGCAAGGCCCTCGGACAAGCACGCAAACAGACTCGGTCACTAATCGCTGTAATATTCCAAACAAATACAGGCAGGCCAGAAATAGCCAGACCGCTGCTTCAGGAGACTTCAAGACAAGTACCATACTATGTATGCACGCTACTTACAAAGAACTCCCTGCCCCGAGCAGGCAGCTTGTCGAGCCGAATACTCAATCGTCAAGCACTCCGCGTTTGCATATTGGCTACCCTACTGACAATTCGGACTTAATCATGCTAAATTCTGACTTTTCGGAGGCTTTGTCTCCAGTCCAAGACTCATTGTTTTCCCCGAGAACGGACTAGCCTGCGGCCGCATTTTCCCCTATAAGAACCCCTGACTTTGAGAGCTTCCTCGGATCGCTCCCAACTTCCATCCAGGCTTGCTGCCGTTTTGCTTGGCGAGCCTTCCCCTCAGTCCCACGTACTGAGAACCTTCATATCCATGAACTCTATCTCCAGACTATCCAGGCTTCAGGACAGGTGCAGTATTTCCCATACCAAAAAACCTCCTCTTAAAATCCCTCTATCCAACTCCAACCTTTATTTCTCTAGTTATCTGTGTGAGTGTGTTGCATACGCTTGTTTGATTGTATTTTAATAAAAACAACAATTATTATTTCACTTCTGTTTGCCCCTTGACTCGGCCTGACCCCGTAGACATTGGGTAAAAGATCTCGCTCCGTTGCCCTGCCTCTCACAGTGCTAACTTGTGCTCTTTGACTAATTTCTCCAACTTGTATAACTTGGAGAGCATTTAGGTGTTCCTCACGGGACCCCCAGAAATCAGGGTAACACTTCCACAGACAGCTGACCAGGTGCGGAGGCGAGCATTTGCATCGCGTTCCTATCCTGGTAGTGGCACTGCTGAGATTGCAACAGGACGACAGAGATGCGAAAGGTGCTGAAATGGACTTATTCTTATTGTTGTGGTTGTTATGATTAGTAGGGAGGCAAAGAGATACTTGTGGGATTTTCTACCTAACATAACCTGTCTTTAGGCACTGAGTGTCCATAGGTGTGTGGGGTACCACAGGCAGCAAGATGTCTTGTGCTGGGTCTAAACAACTCAGAAGCTGCTTGAGACTCCTGGGTTGTCCAGGCCTGTGAAAACAGACACTAAGAAGTCACCTCTGTCTAGCTAAAATGCAGAATGATCTGCCTGAACTGCAGATGTTGGGCACAGCTCAAACTCCTGAGTGCCTGGACTATGGATCAGAGAACAACCTTTTCAGTGTTCTAATGCTGTGAATTAGGGCTGCCATTTGCTATGGTGGAAGTGATAGATTCTTTCTAATCTTGTTTTCTTTTCCATAGACAAATATTTTCACTTGAAAATCACATCAGGTTGGGCTTGTGGCCTCTTAAGAAACTGCCACCAACAAATTCTTCAGCTTCTTTTTCTGGTCCAGTCTTTTGGATTTCCTTTTATCCTTGGTTCCCCCTTTCCCAAATTTTTAAAAATGTTTTGCTTATCAAAACTAGGTCATTGTGTGGAGTTGATTCATGCTTCTGGCTGCCATGTCAGAATCTGAAAGGGATATTTTTGCATGTATAGTATTCTATGTCACACATATCACAGGTGGACTTCATTGGTACACAAGTACTCACAAGTGCATCTGTTGGGAACACTTACTCCAACCCTGTGGAACTCCCTTCCTAGAGAGGTTAGACTGACATGCTCATTGCTATCCTTCAGTAGGGAAATGAAGAATTTTTTGTTTCATCACTTCTTTAATGGCCAATTACTCAGTGAGGAAGAGCCTTTCAGAATATACTGGACTGTTTATTTGCTGTTGTTTTTTTAATTATCATGCTTTTCATGGCTTTTAATTCTCTTGTTAGTTTAATTCTGTTTTTATTTTTTGTATAATAGACATTTTTAGCTGTTATTTGTTTTAATCTTTGTCAGCTGCCTTGAGTCCCAGACTGGGAAAAGTGGGAGATAGTATAAATATAAAATAAACAATAATTTGTCAGTAGATGGTCAGAAGTACTTTTAAAAAAAAAAATGCTTAGCAATAACCTAATAGACCATTAGCAGGCCTATGGGCCATTCAGTTTCTGCCTTCTCTTCAGCTCTATGTTCTGAATTTAGGAAGAGTTTGTTTCCAATACTTAACAGGTAATACAATTTTTAAAACCTACAGAAGCATTCAAAGACCAATTATTTGAATTCAGGAGGGCTTAATATGTGTACCTGTGCACCTTTAACATTGCCACCAGCCATTCAGCAAATGGCAAGCTGTTAACTGATTGAGGATTTCAAGCCTGATTTAAAAAAACAACAAAAAAACTATTGCTGGAATGCCTCCATTTTGTCCATACAATCTTCCATTTTGTCTCTGAGCATTCAGCTCATTATACTATAGCTAGTAAACTGGGAAAGGCAGGCCACTAAAGCTACAAATGCTGCACTGGACAAGCTCAAGCCTTTCATTGAAACTGAGAAAAGAAGCCTAAACTCAATTGCTAGTTACCAAAATAGTCCTATTAAATTAATGTGGTTTGTGCAAGTGATTTCGCCTTCAGGAATTGATTCAGTGGATCCACCCCAGTTAGCATGAGCAACTAAAGTATCTTCTATGGATGCATACAACATCCCAGTGCACCCTGTCTCTATCAAGGATAGCCTGAGAATAGCCTGAGAAAAGCTTTGTGCACCAAGTGAACTCATTAAATGCCTTTTCAGAAAACAGCCTGCACATCTCCAAGCAATTTTTTCCCTAGAAAATCGCTTTCACGTTACACTTCAGTGTTGTTTGCTAATGCAACTACCTTCAGACTCCTGATCCAAACCAAAAGTGTGCTTTCTGGGAAAGTGGACATGCTTACCACTCTGTGTCTCATTCTGCACAGGGGGCAGAGCTCTTGCTGCTCTGTTTCAGTGTGAGCTCTGCTATGGCCCAGGAACATCTGTACTCATTAAGTTCTAGATTAGTTTTCCTCTAAGGAATCTTTCTTGCACTCTAGTCTCTTTATAAGATTTAGAAATACACCTCTCTCCCTCTCTCTCTCTCACCCCATCCCTCCCTCTCTTTTTCACTTTCCCAGGCACAGATAGTTAGATGCCCTTTGCTTGTTGCCATTTCTTCACTCTCCCTAAAACTTCTTCAAAGATATACTTAAATAACTTTATAGTGTGCTTTGTATCTTATTGCCCTTTAGTAATTTTTTCTTGTCTTGAGCCCCATGCTCTTTGCTGTCCACTGACTTCACAGCAGGTGGCTGCTGCTGTGGAGTGGGAGCCAATTTTTGTCCCTGTCCCCCCTTGTAAGCTACACTGATTAGAAATGGCATCATGTCAGTTCTAGTCAACATGTTTGGATGGATTGAGATTGGTTGGAAAGCTAAAACACCACCTTTATAGGAAGTTTTTAAAAAAAAACCCATTTAGGGCCATTTGCAGGAAATAAAAACATTCCACAAGTAGGCCTAAAATAAATTGGTAGGCCTTTGTGGGGATTATTAAGGGGCTTTGGGGCCACAAAACTGGGGTTCAGAGATGGCATGAAGCCCACAAGCTGCAGTTTCCCAGTTCTTGCTTTACAGGGACACTCAGCTGTTGAGAACAAAGTTACACTGGGAAATCATCCTTTTTCCCCCAGGCCAGCTGAAGGAGATTTCCTCAAGCATCCAGAAATTCCTGAAAGGATTTTTGATACCCACCAAACACAGAGAATGGGTTCAGATCACTGATAGCTAGAAGCTGTCACATTAGTGGGAACTATGTCAGATTCAAATCCCCACCTCTGTGAAGCAGACAGAACCATGACAAAATCATGTCAGGTTTAACCCCTACATCACAGAAAGCTCCTGGTTTATCTTAAGCCGATTGCTGTCCTTCAGTCCTACCTACCTCATAGAGTTGTTGTGATATGCAGTTGGAAGGGAGTCCAGACAGCGGCAGCTGGTTGTTTCCTTTTCAGTAAAGTTCTAAATTCACTCCAGGATTTAATCCAAATCTTAAAGGAGCTATCCAAAGTGCTGAACCCAAAATAGCTTCAGCATGTTACACAACTCATTGAAAATCTGGACTTCAACTTGATGGAGGTTCAGCATCTATTGACATAATATATCCAGTCTCCTCAGAGTCAGAAGTGTGAAGAGGTAAATGTTGAGGTAGCTTCATAGCAGCAGTGGGGACATCAAATGATCTTTCTAGAAAGACAGTTCTGCTCATAATTTTATCTGCCTCACAGTCTTGCGTATGCTATGTCTCCAGCAGAGGATAGCAGCAGAAGTATTCTATTATTTGAAGGAAGATGGTTGCTATGCATGATTATTCTGACAGACCAATTCATACTTTAATCTACGTAAAGTCCCAGTAGGGTGACTATAAAACAGATATTAATAGGTAGCATGCAGTCGACAACAATATTAATCAGAGATCATTGCCATGTAAAACAGAGACACTTGGAAGATTTCTAAGCCGAGGAAAGCACTTTATCTGCAAAAACAATGACCTTTGCATAGAATGAGAAAAATCATTGCCAGGAGTCTTCAAATAATGTGCAAGGTAAATAGGAGAGGCCTAAATGATGAAAAATCAATTAAGTGGCCTATATAGAAAAAAACTATGTCTTAAAATCAAGGAGTGTATATGAACAATTTTTATCCAAACAGTATTTGCGGTGCCGTATGATTGACCAAATATGGCTAAATTACAGAGAAGTAAATGAAAACTGGAGTGACTACTGTAATTAGAAGGCAAAAGAAAGAAGAGACCATATGTCCAGCCTCTAGATGGTAAAAATCTATTTGCACATTTATTTCCATGGCCACATTTACATAAACTGGTGAACCAAAATTCAGGGACATGTGAAGGAGCAGGGAATGGGTTGTTGTAAAAGTGCTGGGCCCTTTACACTCCTCTCCTCTTTCTTATTCCCCTGCAACATGGTGCAAACAAATCAAGCTGTCAACTTCACTTGAGCAAACTCCTGGTTTGGCACTAAGCACAAATAAGCAATTGTGATTTAAAATAAGTTATGGTTTGCAGAATCAAACAAATCCAGGATTTGAAGGTTTGTTTGGCAGTTGAATGGAATTTATTTAAAACAACAATATCCATTTTGCAAATAATGATAAGCCAAGCATCTTCTAAACTGTAACTAACCTATGGTTCCCTTTTATTTGGCAGGTCACGAAAGGAGAGTTTAGAAGCAGTGGTTCTCAACCTGTGGGTCCCCAGATGTTTTTGGACTTCAGCTCCCAGAAGCCCTGAGCATTGACCATAATGGCTGGGGCTTCTGGGAGCTGAAGTCCACAAACATCTGGGGACCCACAGGTTGAGAACCACAAGGAGCACCTGAGTCCAGCACATTGCAGTGACATATACCCATTCATGCACGTGACTCAATCTTTTGAGACCAACCAACACTGAAAACCTTTCTGCTAGTTTGAATTAAAACAACAACAAATAAACCCAGTGTATGATACTGTTGTCTTATCCCCATGTTAATCCTAATGAATAGATCCACATATCATAAATTTACAATGGCTATTAATCTC
This sequence comes from Iguana delicatissima, assembly GCA_948472985.1. Lineage (NCBI taxonomy): Eukaryota > Metazoa > Chordata > Lepidosauria > Squamata > Iguanidae > Iguana > Iguana delicatissima. Next base: position 421,229 of record CAOKZL010002419.1, on the reverse strand, counting down.
ATTAATATTGTTCATTTTATCAATAGTACAACTAATTCTACCTTAGCCAAGCATTATTTATTATATCTTTATCTTCAACATTATTAACCAGGTAGCAACAGCATCTGTACTTGAGGCAGACTATTAAATTTAGACTATGTTTAGTGAGAAGTTTAATGATGGATTTAATGGTATTAAATGGGGAGATATGCCCTTGGCTTTTACATCCTCATGAGAAAATTTATAAAAGAGAGTAGTAATTCATGGAGTTAATACATCTTGTAGAGATTTTCTGCCTTCTAATAACTTGCAGCAATAAGATGTTATATTGCTGAAACATGCTGATGCAAGATGATAGCAAACAAGCTCCGATGCCTCAAATTAAAACAAAGTACTGCTAAAACATATTTGATACAAAAGTTTTTTAAAAATAAACAATTCTATTAAACATTAAATTAAAACGGTTTAAGAGCACATTACAACATAGTAAAAAGCATAACACAGCCTTTTAAAAGACCCTGCTTGTGGAAAGAAAGTAGGGAGCAGGTAGCTCAGCTTCCCACAGGAGAGAATTCCACAACTTGGAAGCAGCCATGGAAAAAAAACCTCTCGCCCATGTCTTCACTAAGTACCACTGAAATGGTGGTGGGACAGAGAAAAAGCTCTCCCCTCAAGATCTTAACAGTTAGGCAGACTCATACGGGGAGAAACTGTCTTTCAGATAGTCTTGACCCAAGCCTGTCCCATTCCTTTCACTCCACTATGGTTACTTTGGGTCAGAACAAGCTACATGGAGCAGCAGCAACAAACATTTTTGCTGGTGGCAGAACCCCACATGAGAGTTATCAGCTGCAATTTTGACTCAGCCTTTCCATTTTGAATCATTTGGCATCCTCAGCATCAGGTAAAGGGAGAGGTCATTTTCCAGGAGTCTGGGCAGCATACCAGCTCTCCTTTGGGCTGTAAAACAGCTGCAACTCTTGCATCCCTGTCTGATACCCCCTCCAGCAAATATGGGGGGAGGGATGCTAAATGAGTCAGTCATACCCATAGAAGTCTCTAGGGGACACAAGTAGCTATTTGGGGCTATTTTTCAGGCCTCTCTCAAAGTAAAAGTTCTGTCAAGTCAATTTTTAAAACAGTCTTTCCTTTCAAGGAGATGCTTCTCTCATCCGCACAACATGCCTTCATATCAGTTTTTTAAAAAACAAAAATCCTCTCACATTTCTTCAAACTATGACACATCTGCCAATCCAATGCAATGCTGTGCAAACTCTTGACACTTGGCAGTTGTTTGCCAAAGAGTGGTACTTCCTATTTTTCCTTCTGCTCAGGGTTCTTGGGGGCCATGCCAATAGGAGTTCTGCCATCATAATGAGATCCAGATAAAAGCCGAGCCCACGATTCCATTTACCTGTATGACATGTGAGCCCAAATGTCCAACTCCTTATCTGAAACAAGTGGCAATGGACTGAGAGACAAGGAACTAACATTAATACGTATGGGCTGAATTACAAATGCAACTTAATAAAATCCTGATAGACCTTTTCAAAACCTCAATCAATAGATACACAAGGAGCCAAAATAACACAAATAAAAGTGCTAGATTAGCAGGATTAAAGAGCAAGATGAACCTTTTTAATGAGAAAGCAGACACTTGTGCAATACCCACTCTGTGATATGTTGCCTAGCAACAAGAAATAAAAATGATGTACAATACTAGTAATTTCTTCCACATATGAAAACAGCTCCCTACCAAGGCAGCTTTATAACACATTCTTACAAAATAAAAATCCATAGAGACCGTTTAAGTTTCCATTTGCTGTAATATACCTTGTTAAACAATCATGTGTTCTGTTCTTTGTTGTTGTTGTTGTTGTTTTTGTTTTTTTGCTAATGCAGTAAAAACACTTTTTTTTAATTTAATTATTGGAGAAGAATTTTGCAGAACCAACAGAAAGAGACAGCATTCCTAAAAAAGAGTCTGCAATGGTGATAAAAAGCAGGTTTCCAGACTTGATAGTTAAAGTTCAGAACAATTTTTCTCTCTCTCACTGGCTCTAGAAATCTAGTTGTTAAATTTAAAAAAGAAAGAAAGAAAATAAAGATAATTTGACATAGTAGTCAATAAATTATAGAACTGTCTGAGGAGTGCAAGAAGGTGGTGGGGTGGGGAGAGAGGAAAAAAGATGGTGGGTTTAAAGAGCAACTAATATTAAAAAGTCAGAAGCACTGCTCCTGGGAATAAATTCTGTTTTAGCCTGAGAGCTCTCTAACTTGACAGGTGGAAGTAAATTATATCAGAGGCAGATCAACTTCAAGGTGTTGGCATGGCCATCTGGGAATGAGGCTTGAACAGCTGTCAATTAGACCTTGGAGTGAGCAGAGAACAGTAATAGAAATTTTTGCCAGCCTAATTATAAAAGATACTCTGCAGCCAAAACGTCAAGCCTGGAGCCAAGAGATAGTGCGAGGGCCAAGAAATCGTGTACCTGGTTCCTCTGACTTAGAAAGACGGAAGAAGATCTAACATAAACCTTTACATGCTGAGATTATTCTGAAGATTCCATTGTTGAGAAAATGGATTATGTATATACCACACCAAGAGATCTACGATATTTCAAGGTGATCCTTTCTATAGCTATCACTTTAGCCCCTAAAGCTGATGTAAATCACCAATGTGGTTTATGCTGGTGCTAGAAACAGTTTTTCCAGTATGATTGAATGATTTCAAATGCAACAGCCCTGTGAATTCTTTAATTTGACCTTCCCTACCCAGACCCGAAATCAGTAACATTTAAAACATAGGCATTATTCAAAATACTACCTGTAAATTGCTCCCTTACTTTGATTCACTCATTCTGATGGGCATGTATCTCTGGTTCTTTTCATTACTCATTCCATATAATTGGCAACCTGAGGCACACATAGCTGTCCTGATTGATCTTTGAACCATGGTTAGGCAAACTATCTTACTCTCTTCTTGCCTTCAAAATTTTCTTCCTACCACTACTCTACCATGTAATTCACAGAACTTGGAACTTTGCACAGAATTTGCAAATAAGGGACCAGGAAATAACAATTTAGGCTAACCAACTATTACTTATGCCCTGGCCCCTGCCAATGCAGACTACCAGTCTCTGCCAACCCAGACTACCAGGTCTTGGCAATTTGTACTAGCTTCTCTTTCTCTCATTAGCCCTGGAAATTATCAGGGCTACTTAAAGCTCTGGAACTGGGCTGGAACTGAGGTTAATAAGCCAACCTGGACTGACCAGTGGTGTAACAAACCTGGCAAGACATATTGAAAGGAAGAAGATCACCATAATCTTCCCCCTCCCCACTCTCTGTGAAGGAAAAAGAAGTGAGTAAACAGCTGCTCTTCCTCCTCCTTTCTCTCTCTCTCACATGCAAGCGCTTCAGCTTTATCCCAAGGAGGAAAAGGGAAAGGAACAGTATACAGCCAGGGTCTACTGCATTAAGCTCACAGGTGCAGCCAAACGAATTCACAAGAAAGTGAAATGGAGGGGTTGCTAATTATAGAAATAGCTTTATTTTTTTTTTAAAGTTATTATTCTAGGAGTCAGCCAAAAGAGCATCAAATTAAAGCTTTTTGGAACCTTCGTATGTTCCAAGCTCCACATCAAGATTAATGCTAATCAGAATTATCCTTGAAAAAAGAGACTGAAACCTAGATTTGAAGTGAATTTGTAAATATCACTTAAGTATGCTAGGGAATGTGTTCAACACAACAGAGCTTGTTAGCTCATGGACCCAAATTTCTTGAGGGTAGAATTGTTTCTTTGGCTCCAATAATATAACATATCTTAGTATATCTTTAAAAGCATTGTGGTAATATTTTTAAGCACAGGAACTTTGTAATATTTTATTCACTTTGTACACAATATAATTTATGGGTAAGAATGCAAAACATTAATATTCTTATTAAATACAGCAGAGTCATGCAGAAAGTAGTTTGGGGTAGATTGGTAGACTTTTGGGCAATAGGCAGTAGGCCAGCAAGAATTTCTGAAGCCCAATGGCCTAACAAGGGTGACAACAAAGATAAATTTGTTTCCTTTCAATTGGGCTAATAAAAATGCAAAAACCTCAGCAGTTTTGAAAACTTCATCAATTGTGTAAAAAATTCACATCCAAGGGAAAATGGGTACAGATTTGCATGCAAAAGAATATGTTTAGCTTCAGGTAGTAAAAACAAATTCCACAGCATACCCTGAAGCTTTTTATTCTGCCTTCTTGAAATATTATGTTGCACCTGGCTCCTACTTTGATGGATATCAAGATTTTAATGAAAAAACAAAGGCAGTCCTGCAAGTTTAACATGTGCCTCCCCCATAATAACAGCTTGCCCTCCCTTATTTGAAAATTGTTAAAACAATTTGGTAAAAATAATAGTTCACCAGTGGTGTGTTGCACAAGAATGATTATATCTGGGCATGAGTAGTTGTAATAGCTAGGAGATGTTAATATAGGCAGAGAAGAATAATGGCATCATCATAATTTTTTTTTTTTTTAAAAAATCATGCTTCCAAAAACATGAAATGGGAATGCTACCATGAGCTTCTTCCTGCTCCAGTTGTGGTTAACAGAAGCCCATCTGATGGAGTGGATGAAATAAAACAGAAGCATTTAGATGTTATTTCCCTGAATTTCAAACAGCTTTAGAGCTCCAGTAACCATATTTATTAGACAGAACGTCAAGGTAATATTCCAGACAGCTACTTGCAATAAAGGTAACTAAAAGATGGGAAACACTGCCATGTTATTGGAAAATATATAAATATGTAAATGCATAAAGGCAAGTGAAGTGTGACACAGCTTCCTAATTGCTTAACATGATTCCCACTAGGTGCATAAATTAGAGCGCCTATTAGAAGGACTATGAATAATAATCAGTTTACTTTCTGGCTTGTATCTAAATATAGTTTCTATATGATTTCATCTTTTATTCAGTCAGTTAAAACCAGAACATCTAATTACAGTTACTGTTAAATTTCTTTTTTCTTTCCACAGAGCATATGCGATCAGTGATATTCTTTTTTTTTTAAACAGCATTTTTAACATATGGAAAAATCATGTTATTATTAATGCATTCCCTGATGACTCTACATTTCAGTTCCCTTAATTATTTAGTCATTGCTGATTATGTCTTTTCACAATTCATTATCCCATTTCCTGCAACGTAGACATTTTATTCATTAAGTGTCAAAATGAAGGGCCTGACCTCCAGAAAGATAATCAGGAAATAAGTGGCAGATACAAAAGGTCTAGTTTTTTTTTTCTTAAGTGCTCAATACTCCATCAAGTCATACCATCTTAAGAAATTACCATCTTAAAATTCATTTAAGAAAATATTGAAGCACCAGTTGACATACAGTAAGTGGACATTTCTAGGTTTTTGTTTTTTTCCCACTGTTTCACAGAAGGCTATTTTTCTTAAAACAACAACAACAACTCTGTCTAATGTTTAGCTAGTGGTTTACTTGACAAGTTGGCTCCCAATCTGTTGTGAGTTTTCTCCAGACTTTGAAGGAGCTATCTAAAGTAGACAACCTATTTTGGGGATGGAGTTCAGCACATTAGATAGCTCCTTTAAAGTTAGGTCTCACATCTGGTTTTATCACCACTTACATGGGAGTCCCACATCCCCACTGTTGCATGTACACATCATCACTATCCAGTTATAGTTCAATATGGAACCAAACTGTTTAAATAAGACAACTGTGAAATGGCTAACTCCACACACTTGTACAAAGACTGGCAAGCAGCATGACACACACTCACATGGACTTACAAATATGAGTATGCAGCCTTTGTTTATAGAGCTACAATATTAATAACAGTGAAACTGGGTGGGCAAAAGGTAGATTGGGGTGTAGACACTTGGGAAACTGCAGGAAATCTGAAATACATTCTTATTCCCGATAGTTTTAAGAGCAGGAGTTGCCTTTCACTAAGTTATCATCATAATGTACCTAAGTTATGCATTAATTGTGATAAAAAAAATTAACTAAATAAACTTGTAGTTTGAAACTAGTTATTTAAAATCACTAAGATCTAGTTAATAGTCCTTTGGATCCAGGGCATCATAGCTAGTTATCAACATAATATATACACACTCTTATGTTTTCTATATGACTTCCTGGCATTTCAGTCTTAAAGCAGTGCAGTAAATTATGTTGATTTCATAGCAACTTCTAAGTAAGTAAGCTTAGAATTAAAGAACCAGTGTGATGTAGTGGTTGGGAGTTTGGACTACAACCCTTGGAGGCCAGGGTCCAATTGCCCACTTGGCCATGGAAACCCACTGGGGGGCCTTGGGTGCATCACACAGCCCCAGAAAACTCCCTGATAGGGTTGCCTTGGGGTCGCCATAAGTCAGAAATGACTTGAAGGCACACAACAACAACAACAACAACAACAACAGCAACAGACTTAGAACTGCATTGTTTTAGATGCATCCAGTATTTTTACTAGGACATTATTCTGTTTTCTTTCAGCTGCATGTGGGTTGCTTTTGAGTTGACATAACACTTTGTTATACATTATTAACTAACCAGTCAACTTTTCTCTGTAGTCAGCTCTGTTCCTCCTGCTTATTTGTTTTTCCTTCTTAAACTGAAGATATTAATCATTTCAACTTGTAGCAAACGATTGACAGTTCGAGACAATGAACTTCTTCTCTTAGGTGGGTTATAATATGTTTAGAATTTTCTTACAAGTTTTACTCACATGTCAATAGAATTTGAATTTTCAGAATAAAATTACAGCCTGCAGAAAATGCATACTAGATTATTTTTGTTGAGGGCAAAAACATTTTTAAAAAAATTAAAATTGTCTGAAAACAGCCTATTTCTTCCATTTTCACTTTTCAGTAAGGAAGGCCAGGTCCTGTTGGGTTACCTCCTGTTTTCCAGTGGGATTTCTTTTGAGAATGTGCTTTGAATTTTCTCTGTGCAGAGAGGGCTCTTAATTTGAGCTGTTAGAGAAAGTAAATTTTAAAACATTCTTACTTTTGATGGGCATTTGACAAGATGTGATTGGCTAGTCCAAAATGCTATCGTTGTGCCAGTCCATTATTCCTGAGAGCTTTTTAATTATAGATAATATATCACTTTATAGTTTAGATACATTGTTTTTGTAGCATTTCATATATTTCAACTCTTGTAAGATGCCTTGAATCCATGATACAAAAGGGGTTCTAATAAATGTAAATATCAACATCTACTTGACTGGGACCATAAGTGTGAGCTCAGGCTCAGTGTTTCCCTTAGCTGCATCATATACTTTTATGTTTTCCTAAACTATTTCCATCTTGTGGAACAAGAAAATGGAGATTCTTTGAGGGGTTTGTATGCTGCATGGTTTGGCATTGAACTTTAACATAATACCTACCAGATGTTTCACTCCATTTTATTCCGCTGTTTTCATCCCGGTAGTTTCTCCACAGCTGAGGAAATGGTTCAGGTTGTGATCTCTTATCACTGCAGTCTGAACACCTATCACTCCTCTTTATCTCTTGTCTTGTTAAATATGACAACGGTGCAGTACCTGCTGCACTGTGTAAAAAGGCTTCTGCCATGTTTGTGATTTTCTGGAAACCTGTGTAGGTCTTCTCTGATACAACAGTCAGCTCCCGGACCTATTTTTAAATTAATAGTGGTTCCACAACTTGTTTATTCTCTAAGAAGGATCAGTGCCATTATGAAATATAGAACTTAAGAAAAAACTTTTTCCAATACTGTGATCACTTCTTGCACCATTTGGATATAACACATAATAACAGTATTGTCTGCTTTTGAATATTTCTTGCACTATGTGCTTCCCCTCCAAACATCCTCACGTGGCACAGACAGTTCCAATGAATCCTCTACCATCCCACTTTCCCAGCTGCTTTTCAAATGTTCCAATTTCTTTCTCCTCCTCCAAGGTTTCCCCTTTGTCTTCAGTTTACTTCAGTTGGTGCAGACTGAGTTCAAAGTGTAAAAGTAGTTTGCACTCAATTAACTCAGTGGGGGCAGGGTGGGGGGAGGAATCTTGCCCTTCCCAGTGAGCTCAGACAAAACCAAACTGCTGCAGCCTCTCCTAGCTTGTATGTTTTGCTTCATTAATAACTTTTGCTATCTTGACCACATTCTGATGTTGCTTAGTCCCGCATGACCTGGTTTTTATCTGTGAAATGTTGGAGGAGATGTATGTGTTTCTACAGGGACAATCTCTGCAAATGCTGTAAACATTTCCACATCTTGTGTGCTTTGTCTAGATGGGAGAGCTTCTGCAGAAAAATGAAGAACAAATTTGACTCTTTCAAAATGGCTGCTACAATGGATTCTAATGTAGAAGATACATGTTTTGAACTCTGTAGTCTGGGTTTTGAGGAACACTATTTACTTTACCATCTCTGTGTCTTTGTAAAGGAATAAGTGTGTGTCTTAGGTGTATTCTTCTGGAAAAAAACATTGTCTAGCATTCCAAGCACCAATCTATCTCTAAGACAGACTGCTCATTGTGCTTTTTACTGACAAGTTCACACTGTTCAGCTTGTTCATACAAAACACTAACAATAAACTCAACAATCTTGCCAGGCTTCTGAGCAATTTGATAGGAGCTGGTCTTCTCATAAACCTCATTACTCTTGAGACTGGAATTAATAAAATGAACACAATCAGGGATCCTTTCACACTACACAGTTATAGCACTATGATTTCACTTTGACTACCATGGCTGCACTCTATGGAATACTGGGTCTTGTACTTTGGTCAGAGATGCTCTTTGGCTGGGAAATGTAAATCCCTCTCCCTAAACTGGAAATATGAACCAGGACTGGTTTGAGTGTTGGACTACAGCTCAGGGGACCAGGGTTTGAGGAAATCCACTGAGTGACTTTGTGCAAGTCACTTTTTCTCAGCCTTAAAAGAAGGTAAAGGTAAACCCCTTCTGAAAAATCTTTAAAAGAAAACTCTGTGATAGATTTGCCTTAGAGTTGCCATGTTGGAAACAACTTGACAGGCACATAACAACAAAACTGCATCTTTCAGTCTTCCATTGGATAGAACCACAGCAGTTCAACTAGAATCATAGCAGTATAATTACATAGTCTGAAAGGGACACAGAAGAGTAATAAAATCATGGTTGTGGTTTTGTACAACAAAACTATATGCATTTATGGCCTTTTTTCCATAAGCAGACTGTCTGTGGGTCACATGTGGCCACCAAGGCTTACCATGCACCCACTACACACACTCTCTCCCCTCAAATTGTTCCTACAAAGAAAACGGTAAGCTTGTCCCACTCTAAGTCTCCAGGAGGTGTGTTTGGCGGTCCATCTTTACCTATCTGTTTTAATCCTGCGGGGATCTTTTTTTTCAAAACCAGAAATGGGTGTTCAAAACATCTGGCTTTGAAACACACACACGCATGCACACACACACACACACACACACACCACATAACAACATTTTGGCTCATTGCTTTGAGAACTCAGATGAAATCACGGACACTCTCAGTATCAGTTCAGTTCAAGCATATTCTAAGCTACTGAAGAATAAATATTGTCCTACCCGTAAAATTTCTTCAACACAGCTGTCATCTCCTTCTCCATCCTGTAAATAAAAAGAGGGGAAAAGATATAAAATGATGAGTATAACACTTGAATATATGTGTTCAGGCAACTTTAATGCAGTGCAAAGATGGAAGTGTGTTCCTTGCAGCTAGGAAATTATGGTAGATCACACATTAAGGCAAAGTACCTTAACTGTGCATTTTGAAACAGCTCTGAACTTTTCACTCTTGAACAGAAATAATGCAATATTCCATATACCATATTTTACAGAAATCACACAGCAATTTCAAAAGTTGGGAACTATAATGAAGCACTTTTTAAATATTAATTTTGTCACCATTAATAAGTCAAAATTTCATTTGATGCACACTGCTCAAGACAGTCTAAACATATCTTGTTGTGCTATTATAAAGTCAAAATGATCAGCTATAAATCTCTGCAGCATAGGCTCCTCTGAAATGAAGTGACTGCCACACACTTTAGCACAGAATTATCTCATGTCAGTACAGTTGGGGCATTTCAGCACTACACTGTTATAGTATCGTTATTCCACTTTCGACATCCTTTGGAATTCTGGGGTCTGTAGTTTACTGAGGCCAAAGAGCTCTCTGGCTGAGAATTGTAAATGCCCCTCCCTAAACTGTAAATCCCAGAATGCCATGGGATGTTGAAAGTGGGATAATAGTACTATAACACTGTAGTGGAGAAATGCCCCAACTCTGGGAGGAATGTACACTGAAGGGTCCATTACATGAAGATATAAATCAAGGTAGAATAAAAAGCTAAAACAGCTTTAAATTATCACTAATGTCATAACATTTTCCTTTTTTCTAAATGTTAGTTACCATTGCCCTGCATCCAAGGAATACATAGGTTGTTTACACATCAAAAATAAATAGATAGATAGATAGATAGATAGATAGATAGATAGATAGATAGATTAAATAAATAAATAAATAAATAAATCCAGGGGAAATCTCCCTGATCATTTATCATTTGTGATTGGTCATTACAAAGTAAATACTTCTAAAGCCTTAATTTGCACATCTCATTAATGCAGCATGCATTTTGGAGAGAATCCCATTTTAAGAAGGAAAACATATTCCCCTTGAAATCTACCTTGGGCCTTTTTTCTGGTACATGAAGGTTATATACACTCCTCTCTGTCAGCAGTGTTTTTACTGTAGTAATTTATGGCTTATTTTTATATGGGATAGCAAAACTATTAGCATATTTTTATAATTGCTTTGAAATATAGCATCAAGCACTTTGAGAAATGACTACTGATAGCTACTAAAACATTTATTCAATCCCAGTGGTTTTCCAGCAGTGAAAAATCTGAAAACAAGGTACAGTTATGAAACAAACAAGCATCTGGAACACTATGCTATTATTCAATCTGAGCAAGAGGCATTAGCATCATTAGAAATTATTAGTTTAAATTCAGTGGGATAATTTCAGAGAGTGCTTCACATTTCTTTCTCTTTTACAGCATTTCTAGACACTTAACCCTCATCCAGGCAGATTAAAAAAATGCACAGAATAATCTCTGTGGAATTTCCTGACTCCATGGGAATTCCAAGATTTTGTATGTTATAAACTGTGCTACATATTCAAGGGAGTGTTTGCAAATGCAGAATCAAGGATTTTCTAGTCAGAAAAAATTATATATATTCACATGAGGTAAAACAGTTGTTTAGTCCTTCCTTCCTTGCAAACTAAAAAAAGGTAACCAACTTAAATCTATTTCTTAAACATAACATCACTATTATTTCCAGTTGAAACCAATAAAATACTTTGTTTTGAACAAAACAACCACCACCACCTTGAAATGAAATGAACACAAACTATGTAAGAAATCAGCTTATTTATCTACAGAACGACGTAACATTAATGGTATCATGGTATCATGTTTTATCCTGATAACAATCTTCTGTTGAAGGAAATATCCCTCAGTGAAGGACCATTCTTTGTATCAATCACTTTAAAGGTAATCAGAGGAAGTCACTGTGAAGCCAATCTCCCATGGCATATTCCCTTGTTTTTTCTTATCATTGTACTACTGCAGAAGTAAAAGAAGGGGAAGGGTACGTCAAGCTTATTCTACTAAATGGTGTCAGCTTAGGGCATTTCCACATTACGCTGTTATAATGCTATTATTCCACTTTCAACATCCTATGGAATCCTGAAGTTTTCAGTTTAGGGAGGGGCATTTAGAATTCTCAGCGAGAGAGCTCTTTGGCTTCAATAAACTACAAACCCCAGAATTCCACAGGATGTTGAAAGTGGACTAATAGCACTATAACAGTGTAGGACAGAAATGACCCAAGGTTAAGTATTTAACAGACATAATGCACATGGCTCAAAAAAGAGCCAAGTTATCAATGACTCAACAGTATTGCTATTGTTTTTTTGCCTTGTGAATTCATAAAACCTCTTTGGGTTCATTTTTGCTCTGAAGTGCTAGATTGGATGCTATAGTTCCTCCCCCTCTCTCTCTCACACACACACACACACTCACACAAACACACACACACAGAGAGAGAGAGAGAGAGGGAGGGAGGGAGAGGGAGGGAGAAAGAAGGTAGGTCAATGTATATCTTTAGCTCAGTGATGAAAAGGAAGGAAGTACCGTACTTTCATTTGGCAGGATACCTCAGATTCCATGAGCTGAATGTATGCTGTGCCTCTGTATTTGTTTCACAGATTTGTGGCAAAGAATGCCTCTTGTAATGAGTAGTTCAGAGCTTTTCAGCATTGCCTTTTCATTTCCATCCTTTGAACACTTTCTTTGGGCTATCGATGTCTATACCACATCCTTCAATCCATTCCTTTCAAGACAGTGGGATCTCCATTTGGTTCTGCCTGGCTAGCACTGGGGAGCATGCATTTCTTTTCTCCAGCTTCAAGGTCTTTTACCGTTTGAATGCCCCTAGTCATCCTAACTGGAGGCATTTACAGAGGCTGCTCCTCATCTTGTGCTTGACAAATGCACTGAGTGAACATTGTCTTCAGGTTCAGAGCAGCTCTTAATAAGTAGCAGAGTGTCTTAATCTTCAGATGTACAGTGATCACTCACACAATCAACGTAAAAGAGCTATTTCAAAGCTTGTATCATGGCACTTCCAGATTATGGAACATCAAATGGAAAAACAGCCATGTTGCTACTTTTCCCCACCCTGCCTCTGTCCATGGGAAATGATTTCTCCCAGCAGCCTGCTAAGAAATAGTAATGTTCAATCTTAGTTACAATCCCTCCCATGCCATCCAGAACACAGCAAAATGATTTTGGGAATACGTACAAACATATACTTGCTGTTGATAGGGCAATTACAGATTTTGTTTCCAATGGAGTCTGTCTTCCAAAGAACCTTGAGCCAGGAATGTCTTAATTGCATATTTTTCATTTCAGAAACAGAACACTTCACTGTCTTTGGAAACAATGGGTTGTTTATTTGGTTAGCAGGACTTCAGATTACAATTGTTATACAGTTTCTGTGCATTTGGGTAAGGGGGATAAATTGTTTCCCATCTAACCATTCACACTAATTTCTCTGCCTCTTATATTGACCACAGAACAGCATGGGACATTTCCCCCCTATGTATTACCTTATCTGCAACCAAAAATTGCCCCAACAGCAGAATGCCATAGATTTATTGGGCAATTTTTCCCAGATGCAGAGTTTGGTTTGGTTTGGTATATTGAAAAATGTACATGGTAAGTGGCTGAAATTTTGGAGCACATTTTACAAATCTTCTAGTGACCAAATCATAAAATAACTACCATATATGTCTGGCTCTGTGTTAATCTGCAACAAAACAACTCTAGGTTGAATAAAATGTGCCCATATGAATGGCTGAAAATTAATATCCGAACAGCAAGGAGGATCAAGACTCTAGGACAGTGGTTCTCAACCTGTGGGTCCCCAGATGTTCGTGGACTTCAGCTCCCAGAAGCCCGAGCCACTGTGGTCAATGCTCAGGGCTTCTGGGAGCTGAAGTCCACAAACATCTGGGGACCCACAGGTTGAGAACCACTGCTCTAGGATATGCCTATGAAAATTCATGGAAATATGTTCATTGAGTTTTTTTGTCCTCTTTATTTGGACATGCCAGTCAACTTGTAAAGAAAGTCTCCTTGCCTTTTCTTAAAAATCCTGCGTCACATAACAGCCTGACCTAGTTTCCTGGGAAGTTTGTCCTTCCTTCTAATTGACCTCTACCTGGCCAGTCTTAATGCAGCTTGAAAGAGAGCTCTCCCTGTGTGTGTGTGTGTGTGTGTGTGTTCAACAGGGGAAGTTCTTTCAAATCCCCAAAGCCCTGACCATTTATCCTCCTCCTCTCCCAGCACCTTTGCTCTGAACCTCAAGATAAGATTCATGCAAAAGATTATCAGTGAGAAGAGGTTCTATGCTTTCAGTTAGGCTCAGAATGTTCCAAGATACTAAACTGCCTGAACAACTCTCGGAGGAAAGGGGATTTTACTGCTTTGTGGGTGGAAAATGCCAACGTGCACATTTATTTTATTCCTGTTGTGATTTAATCTTCCTGAAAATAAAATAAAAGCTGCTGCTCTTATGCACTGTGAAAAGGAAAGTGTCAGGTCTGTGTTCACTACCAGAGCAGCTTGGAGTAGGAACACGGTTAAAGTCCTCCTCTTTCATACCAGTTCCAGTGCAGCTTGTAAATCCCCTTGCCACATATTTCTAAATGGAAAAAAAATTACTCAGTGTCAAAAGTACATGTCTAGATGACTACGACGACTACAACGACATTTATTTACATCCTCCTTTTTTCACAGTTCAGGATGCAGGGTGGCTTACAAAAGTTAAAACAGGTACAGCTAAAAGCCCACATCACACAAAAGTTAAAAATATAATTAAACAATCAACAGATTTAAAAGCACTTAAAAGCATGAAAAAGAAAAACTGGAAATACAGGCAAATGTAGCATATAATTAGTTTGACCCTGCTTGCAACAGTTGTGTGCATTCACAAAAGTTATCTTCAAGAAATCAAGAATACACTAACAGATACCGCATGGCTGATACAAGCCATAATGCCACATAAACCAAAGCATAGTTGCTAGAGAGGAAAGCATATCGAATTTAGTGGGTTTCATTTTTTAATAAATGCATGGAGTAGAATTATTCAGCGCAGACTACTAACAACATAGTTTGAATGCAGCAGAAGCAATCTTAGGGTTTGGGAATGCAAATCCTTGCTTACTATGGCAACCACTAGCTTTGTTGTTAGTTAGAGCTCTCCAAGATCTTGAATGTATTTTGGGGACAACTCTCAGCACCCTGGATAGCTGCTTTTAAGTTCAGACTAAACTTTGGAGATGATCAACTGCTCCATTTGCTTGTCTTCTCATCTACAGACGTGAGAGACGACAATAAAATAAAATAAAATACTTCAATTGCAATATGAGATACTTTTTGTTGGTTTTTCTGAGTTATCACATTTGTGAGCATCTTTTTGTGCAAACTGCATGCACTGCACAAATTGTGAATCTAGCTATGATAGCCTGACACATAGACCTTGAAAAGATAGGGATACTAGAGAGTTTGTTTGTATCTTTTTTTTTCTGACCAACCATGCTGCCTTCTCTACTTGTTGAGGGTGCATGCTTTGTTTCACAAAGTGAGACGTCAGGAGTTTTACACAGAGACATTTTGCACAGACTGTGAAAATCTGAACAATAAAAAGTACATTTATGATGAAAAGACAAGACAAGACAAGAAACCTCTCATGGGGATCAGCAAGCTGTTAGTAGGCTGTCTCAACAAGTCCAGATAGCTTGACTAGTTGAAAATGAATAGTTTATCTGATCAGTTAGACTGTTTTCTATGTCCCACCTATGTATGCACCTACTTGGGAACACATGCTACTCACTCTTTAGTAGGCATGCATAGGATTGTAAGGTTGCTATCAATAGGTATGTATGTGTTTAATTTAGAACACAATTTGTACGTATAAAAGCAAGTCATTCCAAAGGCTTGCCACAATCTTTTGTTGTAGTGGTGTGTAAATTAACACTTCTAAGTAGCAAGAAAAAAGAAAATGACAGAAATAAAAACTATGTCTAGACCAGCTTGCTCCATTATTGTACCCTCCAAGTGGTTTTTGGACAACAATCACTTCCTGCTGTAGTCTAACACATCTGGAGAGTACCCATGACTTAGATATCATATTGTGATACCAAACCAGAATGTCCCAGTTTTAAATATTGTCCTGAATTCTGTTGCTAGTCCGACCCAAAGTAGACCCACTGAATCAATGGCATTTACTTATGTGTCGACTGACCATTCAGCAATTCATTGAATGTGTCTATCTACTTGGTATTAACCTATAGGATTCCTTGTGTGCGCGCGCACGTGTGTGTGTGTGTATGAGAGAGAGGGAGAGGGAGAGGAGGTCTCTGTTGGAACAATAGCTTAATACACAAGCAGTGTGACTATTCGAGGGTATGAGATCTCATGAATACAGAGTTAGTCTTGCAACTGCATTATATTAAGATTCTGAAACTGTCAGTAAAACCTCTTAAGGTTAGAATAGAACTGAAGCCTCTTCAAGCTCCTTCAGTTTTCTTGCAACATTGGAACAATCAGTTATAAAATAGCTGCACTGATAATATTTCATCTTATAAAAGCTGTTTGGGTACCTCCAGCAAAATGTTTGGGAATATTAGCTAGGCAGTCTCATCACTCTTTAACATTTTATTCATATAAAACCTACACTACAGCCAGGGAACAATGAGAGGGAGATGTAATGGACTGGAACTGTATAGTTCTATTAATAAAATATAAGGTTTTACCGTTATTGTGAAAGATGGATTGTATAAAATCAATACTTTGTCACAATGAATTAATGTTTTCCTTTATTTATATAAAAAAATCAGTTTAAATTGAACATGCTCTCTTGTCACACTGCTGGAAAGTGGTAATAATTAAAATAATTAAGCAGTCTGCAGACCCCCATCCTGCGAGAAGCTGTATGCCTCCCATCGGTACTCCCTTGCAACCTGCAAAAGCTGAATAACCTCAGAAGCTAAGCATAAAGTGCTTGGTACCTCTGGTGCTTAATTCCTCATCTCTAAATTCTGTGTCTTTCTCAAAGACCCAGCTGGACTTCTTTGAAAATGTCTTTCACACACTACATTATCTGCAGCACCATGTTTATTAATACAAGCTGAAGTGCATTAAACTGAATAATTGTTTGAAACAGATACCTGTTTTTCTGAAAAATTTCCATAGTGGAAATTAGATCAGCTGGTAACAGATAAGCTTCTTTGAACAGCTCATGAATGTCTCGTTATTTTTTTAAGGATCTAGTGTGATTTTTAGAATGCTGTAATTTCATGCCAATATTGATTCTTTTAATTTAGAAGTTCCTTACCTGAGCTTTTAATAGAGGCTTCTGAAGTGTCTGAAAATTAATTCAGTATTCTGAACTGACACTGTCAGACCTGTATACAGTATTCACTCACAAGTAAGGCTTGCTAATTTCATTGTGTCCTGGATTAATCGAAGTTCGGGATTGCTTGTTTGGTACTCCTACACATCTCAGTATGTATTTTTAGATGTATACATTTTTAAGTATATGTGGACGTTCATGTGCATGTTGTTAAATTGGAACAGTTCCCAAGTGAGTGAAAGGAAACCTCAGTTACCATTAAATTTGTTTTCTTTCTACACAGCCTGCAAAAGGGCAACCAATTAGAACTGCATCTGTTTGTGTGTGTCTAATGAGTGTAGCACCATATGACACAGACTTAACACTGTAAAGTGGAATGAGACTTATGCTGCTAACAGCGCAATCTTGTTCATGCTTACTTCGAAGTCTCACTGTGGACCATGACACACATCACACAGGATAGCAATGAAAGCTTTTGTGCTATATACAGCAAGCTTTTCTTCCTGCAAAGATTCTAAACTCATTGCGTGCTGTGTGTTTGTCTGTTACCAGCCAACAAGACAAAAGAGGACATTATGGCATCATTAACCTTTGTGTAACACTGTAATGTGTCTCTGAACCCCCAGCTACATCTACACTACCCAGTATATTAGAACAGATTGGTTTACTCTAGAGCTTTTAAAAAAACATAAATGAACAATAAATCAATAAAAGCTATATAATGTGCAAATAAATTACCTTGCAGTTCACATTATTTAACTGCTGTTTTGTGTGTTTGTAATTAGTGAGCTATAAAGGATGCCATAACTAGGAACATAATGGGAAGAATTCTTTATAAATGATAATCGCTATTTAGTCCCATGGAGCTGAAAACTACCTGAATGAATACAGCAAATAAGAAGTTAAAACTAGTGTTGGAAGGCTCTGTGGCCCCTTCTTCATTGGAGGAGTGGCGGCAGGACTCAACCAGAGCGGAGAGTTGTACACAGTGGGCTGAGAAAATCTCCCACAGACCATAAAAACTGACCTGGGCCACCTGTCACAGCAAACCAAAGATCTATAGAACTCTGGCTTAATGTGGATAAGCACCATATTGGTATACACTGCCTTACTACTCCTACTTGGAGCAAGAGTGGCTAAGCAAACTAGACTTTCATTCCTTCTCATGACATGTGAACCCAGCAGGGAGCTCATGAAACCAACAGGAAGTCAGTCCTCTGGCTTGTTTTCTCTCGCCAGAAAATTAACCATAAGTCATAAAGCAAACTGTTTCTTTACCTTGTTGAATGACAGACAAGCTAGGCATCTGACTCCTTCTTGGTTCACAAATTGTAACAAACAAAAACTTATCATTTATTTAGTTATTCCCATAGCAGTTGGACGCTATTAATCAGTGTAGACCATCTTCAACAAATTAGAATTCTCTTTAATTCTGGCCTCTTGTGACATCTGAATGTGGCCGGTCTCTGCTATCACCACACCCGCCTTGTGGGCGGAGCTAGTCTTTGACATGTTCCATTTGCTCCCAGAATACCCAATGAACATGTTTTTCAGCAGATGAGGAAAAATAAATATTAAATGAACTACTAAATCTGTCCACCAAACAGGTTATGATGTTTGACAAAGAGCCAGCCCCAGACATTTTTGCTGCCTGAGATGGAATAGTCAACTATCCCCCCGACTCGCCATCAAAGTTTATAGTACCATGAGCATGTTAAGTTATGTGGGTACTTGAGGCAGAACATTTCAGAAATACCTCTTCATGTTCCTGGCAGTGAAACAACAAAACAAATAAATCCAAATTCTGTAACTAAAAGTTTGCTCCACTTTTATAAATATCATAATCTGCAGCCTGAGACAGCAGCTTCACTCTAATTATTTGAAGCATGAGGATGTATTAGTGAGGACCTAAGGCTGCAATCACTTCATTGAATTTAATGGGGCTTAGTTCTCAGAAGACACCCCCTTTCCTGTAAGTGGCAGTGAGAAGTCAAGACTATGATGATGTATGAGCAACTCTTACACATACTTGGACATACATAATACACATTTTAGGCAAAGTCTAGAATGGTCATGGGGTTAGTAAGGGATTTGAAGGACATGTTTTTAGGATAAAAAATGTTTCTAAAGAAGAAAGTTCATCTAGCAATTACAGTAGAAATTAACAATATTTTAATAATTAGTATCAGTAGAAAAAATCTGCTCTTTCAGTTAGGAAAACCTCCACTGAGTTTTTACCTTGTATGTTTAAAGATTATAACAGTTAACAAATTATTAATAAAATGTTGCAAACATATCAAGTCATGTTCTATGATTACCTCATCACTGTAGAGATTTCAATGTATACTAAAAATTTTAGTACTTTACAATATACATTTAAGCTAAGTGGTGGGAAAAAAACACCATTATGCAATGTTTGAATATTAATAGTGTTTCTAATTAAATGAAACATAAATCTGTATGATTAAATAAATTAAACAAATCATAAATCTCTAAATATATCTATAGATAAATCTGTAAATATACATTAAAAACATGTATAGATATATGTAAATAAATCTGCAAAAAAATAATAAATCTGCAAATACTTCTGAACATAACGTTAAAAATCTAATCACTTGAGAAATCACATCAACAATCTCCTTAATCAGCAAAACAGGTATGTCCACAAATACTTTCAGTACATGGAAATTCTGGAAGCATTTGGAAATATTAAAAATGAATGTGTGCTATTATTAAAAATTCACATTAAAGGAACAGTGTGTCCGGTGAGGTCCTGACCTAATTCATCCCATCCACCAATAGCATTATGAGCTGGCATGGAGTACATCATGAAGGAGACTGGAATCACTGATAGAGCTCCCCTTTGGAAATTTGCCCCAGATGACTGCTTTTGCTATCCAGGCTCCTACACCCATTTTCAGATTGGAATTAAAAGCACGGTTTCCTCCAGTGTCCTGTATCATTTATTTTCTGTATTCATTTCATTCTTTTAAACCATTTTTACTCCATTCTTCAGCCATCTCAAAATGGCTTGCAAAAGATTCCCTTAGGCTGACAATCTGAAATTGTGGGGAGGAGGTTTCACTTGATAAATAAAGCAACCAAGGATATGCATTTTAGCCTACATAGGCTAGATCAGGCATGTGCGGACAACTTGCAGCTCTATGTCTGCAGGCAGCAGTCTTGGATTGCTTTTGGAATACCTCTGCAAAGACCTTCTCCGTTTCAGGGAATCCAATCAATAGAGAGGGAGGGAACGAAGGAGGAGAAGAGAGGGAAGGAAGGTAGGTGTAGCAGAGAGAGGGGAGAGAGAATGTGCTAGCACCACTTTAGGGTTGCCAAGTTTTCAGAACAGCAATAACAGTAAAGACTAGCAAGGACACATGAAGCAGGCCTATCTAAAGCCCATCTCAAGTCGCAAGAGAGAGAGAGGGCTTGTTGTGAGAGTTCCAAGCTCCTGTGAGATCTCTAGTCCTCCCAAACACTGGAAATCTTTCAGTGACAAGCCAGCACCAATCATGAAGGGAAGAGCCTTACTGCTGCCAGGCTGGGTGTACTGCTCAGCCTACGGGACATCTCTTACAATAAGGGACACCCTACCTCAGTCACTTTGGTCCTGCTTACCATCAGAATGCAGGCATCCAATGTATTACACAAAGGGTATGAAGCCTTGCAAAAAACAAGTCTCCTCATCTAGAAAAACAGAACAAGGAGCAAGGGTGGAGGAGGCTATACTTAGTAGTATTTCTTGAAGCTTGCTCTGTTATTAGATCTGTTATTAGAAGACTTCAGGTGGATACCAAACTTGGCCCTCCTTAAGTCTGATAAAACCACATTGAAAGAGTCGAGTTTGAGTTTTGCATACAGATATCTCACTACTTATCTGGAACTAATATTAATGGAGACTGTGGAAAGAACACTCATGGAATATCCAGTGAGGTGGCCACTCTCACCAAATCTAAACCTGCCCCCTCATTAGGCAAGGTGAGGTATTTGCCCCATGCAGCTGGTTCTGGATATCATGCACTGGCAGCAAATTGCTATTTGGTGCATAGTTGGGTGGAAAACATCCCATCTGGTTGAGGTTTGGGCTATTCACTGCTCTACCACAAGCAGCAAAATATCCTGGTATAGCACTAACTGCATGAAGTGGGTATCTGTTCCCCCTTGATTTAAAGACAGAAGGGTTATTATGCTTGGTGTGATTATCCAATTAGTTAAAAATGAAGAGAGATAATTATTTGCATCCCTCTGCTATTGGCCAGATAATGAAAGCAAGAGAATACAACCACTGCCTGATGCAGATCCTCCAAACTCTTTCATTAGCCTTGCTCCCTACCACAGTCAGAAGAAAGCTAACATGGAATAGGAGATAAATGAAATCGCAGCTTGGCTTATGTTTAGATTGACGGTGGGCAAAGTGTGCCCACAGGCTGCATGTGGTCCATAGGGCCATTTTTCTAGCACCCAGAGCCTACCAGGAGTCATTCACTCTCCCTCTCTCTCACTCACTCACTCTCTCTCTCACACACACATACAGGTCAAAAACAATTTGTATTTTTTTAAAAAAAAACAACAGCCTCGAAGTGCTCTGAAATGTCCTTGAGGGGTGCAATTTATGCCCTGAAGGGGCTTTTTTCCAAACCCTAAACCATAATGAAAATGTGCCTATACCCCGAGGGGCACATTTGGGAGCATTTATTTATTTATTTATTTTACAGGAGCGAATACTGGCCTCCAAGGTCTTATAGGGGGCTAATGTAGCCCTCTAGTCTTCCACAATTGCCCACCCCTGGTTTCGATTATTAAAGAGTAGGAGGGGAACACTGATAAATAATTTCTAATACTAATATCTTCTAATCCTAATATCTAGTCTATATAATCCAAAGGCTACCATAAAAATACTCATTGTGGTGATCACTCACACTATTATGACGCTGCTCAGCAAGCACCCATAGCAGTTGCTTCATCTCAACTCAATTTTCCAGCCCTCACTGCCTTAATCTGATTGGCTGTGATGATCCATGTGCTTTGGGTATCCACTTATATAATCCACATGCTTTTACTTATGGGTATACATTTATATAATGCCATCACATCAAATGTGCCTTTATGGTGCATCATACAAAATCCACAGTGAAATTAAGTGGCAGCAAAAGCAAAGAAAGGGAGTGAGAAGAGGAGGAGGAGGAGGAGGAGGAGGAGGAGGAGGAGGAGGAGGATGGTGGCAAGAATTAGTAAGACTCCAGGGATAGAAAGATGCAGAATAGCATTAACATTCTGTCCCCTTCCACCAAAAAAACAAAAAACAACCAGGCAGTGTTTTTGGAGATTCACAAAGCCAAGCATGAACATTAATATCCTACATGTAATTTTTGATTTCACATGCATGTACAATTGCAGTGTGGAACTATGGTGGTCAGATCTGCAACATTTCCTCTTTGGCCCTTAATGGTTTCTTCTAGACCCTATATTGATTGCAGTCTCTCAATACTTTTAAGGGTAATGGGTTTGATCCAGCCTAAGTTAGTTGTGCTTAGATCCCATTAAATCATTGTGACAAGTTTGTTGTGACTTACATCTTATTGATCTGAATGGGAACAAAGCTCAACTAACTTAATCTGGATCCAACGCATTATTTAAAATCAATAAATCATGAAACCATATCATGTGAAAATGGTGCAACTTTAATTATAAATTTATACTTGAAAACTACAGATTTGCCCCCAACAGATATAGTCAGCAACATATATTGCTGACTATATCTGTTGTTAATAGTTTTGGTCAAGTTGTTAATAGTTTTGACAAGAAAACCAAACCAGTGTTGTATCACTTGTTCCAAACTGAGACTAAAACAAACTCACATTATGGACAAGTAGTACAATTGCTCTTGAGAACAGAAACCACTCTTTCTATTTTATTGTAGTCATTTTGATTGTCTTCCTGACTCATTAAGAAAGTGATGACTGACTGTTAAGAGAAGCAGAAGATGGTAAGATCAAACATCTCTTCACAACGAACAAACCAAAGCTGCGTGACATTCTAGTTTTCCACACACCCACAGAAAGCTTATGCAGAAGCATTTTCTCACTAGACACAAATGCAGTCTCCGACTTGTTTCATCCTCCAGAGCTCTGACTCATGCACTGATTGAAATACAGAACTATTCTTAGCAATGGGGAGGTTAGAAAACAAACACTGATATATATAGAATTATATTATATGCTAATAACTGTATGAAAACAGCAGGTATTTACAGGAAGCACTGAAAAAGCAATCAAATAATGAAAGATGGTATACCTAAACTCAGTAGTTTTATCTTCCTTCCAAACAGTTTTACTTTGCGCCTTTATGAAGTGTTATTTTTGTTTACCATCCGTATAAGCATTTGATGAAAAAAAGAGAAGGAAATAATAGGTCATAACATTACAGCATTTGAGGCCAAACTTGGATGCTCTCCCTCTGCCAAAATCCCTTCATTTGCTTCATTCCCCCAGAATGTTTCTCTTCACTGACAGAAATGGTCTCAGGATTCCACAAAACCTGCTCTTTCTCCATTCATATTATTTCAGAACTCATGCTTGCTGAGCATATGGAATATGGAATTTTTGGGTGAATGTGGCAGGTGGCCTGTAGCTGCAATGCATTTGTTGTACATAACGCATCTAAAATGTACCCATAATAGTTTTAATACAAAAGCAAATTACTCAGAAATCATCTCTATAGTATGGGAGGAGCAGGTACAATACAGCTTGCCTTAGAGGAAGTAGTTAATTCATAACTTCCCTTCTTCTGCAGTATAACTGTAACCTTTTAGTTACCTTCACAGTTATGGAGGTGTGACCACACTATATAATGCAAGAGGAATATCACACTGTTCAAGTGTTGGCTCATCCTGCTGTCTTCTCATCTCTTGAGGGTTTTGAGGCAATGAAGAGCAGGAGAAGTAAGTTTCATACATATCCCTGTATCATTCAGTTGTTTTTTTAAAGTACAATCAGATAGTCTAGTTCAGTGGTTCTCAACCTGTGGGTCCCCAGATGTTTGTGGACTTCAGCTCCCAGAAGCCCCAGCCGCTATGGTCAATGCTCAGGGCTTCTGGGAGCTGAAGTCTAGAAACATCTGGGGACCCACAGGTTGAGAACCACTGGTCTAGTTAATTTTGAGAAACAAGTAAGTAAAGAATTATTTCAGAATATCTTCATAATGGTAGCTAACCTACTTTTGGGGTACCTTGGAGATATAATGTTAAATAATTACTTTAAGTGACTTTCCAAACCCTGAGAGAGTATTTTTTTTCCCCTTCCACCAGTATAAGTACACAGCTAACTTCATTCTGCAACATTTATGAGATGAGGAAAATTGTCCAGATCAGGTGGACATCTTCTGGGCATGTTGATGACCAGCAACTCTCACTTGAATGTGCTCTAAAATTTCCTTTAAGGAAGAAATCCAATCTGGTTAGTCAATCACTTACAGTTGGGGAGGGACTGCAGCATCAGAAAGACTGTTGAATCAAATAAATGTGCTGCAGCCCTGCTTATCAGTTATAGTCTGACCATGCATTCTGTTTCATTTTGACGCCAAACAGGAGGTAGTACTCTATATGAATGTCTGTTAGGGTTGCCAGATCTCAGGGCTTGGACTTGAGTTTCCAGTTTTCATGTGTCATCTCAAGGCAAGAGATGAGAGTGCAAATTCCCCAACATTGGTAGGCAAGAGGAAAAGGGTTGGGTGTAAATCTACAGCTAAGCTGGTAGAGAAGCAGCTTGCTCCCATTCCCAAGGCTTCATTGACTGGTTGCTGAAAGTTGTAGAAATTCTCCAGGACATCTAGGTATTTGCTTAGCTAGCTTCCTCCTTTCATTGTAGTCACTGTGGTGCCAGGACTAGGCTAGATTAAACGTTCTTTATCCCATCTCACTAAGTAAGTGGGAAGGAATAACTGCCTCATTCCACTTTAATTTGGGAACAGCCCCTGTAGTTAAGTCTTAACTTCCAAACTGGAAAATATATTCTGAGTGTGTCTGTGTGTGTGCGCGTGCGGATGTTTGAATGATAAGCTGTGAGCAAATGTGGTTGGTAACAATGCTTAATGCATAATAACATCATTAGGTTTTGGCCTGCAAACTTCAATATGATGTGGAACCAGCAACCCTACTCTAGTATAAACCTCTTATTTATGGTCTTTGATATTAGGCAAGATGACTAAACTGAGATTGTCATACTTTGGACACATCACAGAAAGAAATGGCTCATTAGAAGGGACAATAATGCTTCATAAGGTAGAATACAGTAGAAAAAGAGGAAGATTGCATTACAGGTGGATAGACTCAATCCAGGAAGACACATCCCTGGATCTGCAACACTTGAAAAGGGCTATTGAGGTCAGCGTGACTCAGAGCTGTCTCATTTATAGGGTTGCCATAGGTCGAAGTTGACTTGACAGCAGTTAACAACATATTAGTCAATTCCTTATAATTTTGTCATCTAAGGAACACAGAAGTGACTTAAGGCAGCAGTGTCTGCGATGCTTTCTATTCTGAGAAGAAATAAATCCAAACTGTGATAATTTGTGTACAGCTGCCAGTAGTATAAACATAGCTGGTTAGAATTCTTTATATAGCACAAGCCTTTGTACTTCATACTTCAGGCGAGTTAATAAGCAGGTGTCAAAACTCTGAATTAAAATTCCCAGGAGAGGACACAGAACAAAGGACAATAAAAATGATTTTTAAATAATCATAGGGATAAATAGCATCCACTTCTGACAAATGTAAGTGCTGGCATAAAATGTTATTAGGCTACAGAGATTTTCTTTTGTTCCGGAAGTATGTTTTGTTCTCGAGCAGTGTCATTCATCATCCTAATAAGCCCTCGAAATGTAAATTAAATAGCAAAGTCTGATTCATTCAAAAACATCTTTGTATTGTATTAAATCATGTTTTTTTTAACATTTATTTCATTTATTCCACTGCTGAATAAGCTCCTCAGCATTTGTGTATTTTACGGGCCTAGCTCATGCCTTGCAAATGTTTTGTAAATAGCATTTATTCACTGTTACTTTTAGTGTATTTTTTTTTAAAAAAAACCCTCAGGAACATACTGCACAAACGTATATTTGATTCAGAACAAAATCTCCACACATGCCCCAAGAAGCTAATTTAAAAATCTCTCTTAATATGAAAAGATAAGAAGTGTCAAAAGAGTTCCAGTTCACCTTGCTAAATACATTACCAGTTAAAGGAATGTTGTTCTCAACCTTAATGGAAACTATTAACAGGTGATCAGTTAAACTAGTTTAACTTCCTTCCTATATGCTGACATGAAAATTATACATCCTGGCAGTAATATGGAAATAAATGTTATATTTGGTCCAAATGAAAGTGCAAATAAAAGCTATCTTAGTCCCATTCAGAGGGTGGGGTACTTAATTGCATCTTTAACTCTAAAGGACAGAGTTTGGAAGAGGCCCATCACCTTTTCCTGAATATAACACTATCCATGGTTTTGGAACATGTAACTCTCTAAAAAGAAACACACACACACACACACAAAACTTTTGTTCTTCCCCAAAATTCAGTCATTTGCTTCACTTCCCCCAAATGCTTCACTTCACTGACAAAAATGGTCTCAGAATTCCACAAAAAACTGTCCATCCATTATTCATATTATTTCAGGACTCATGCTTGGGATATGGAACATAGGGGATGTATGGGCACAGCACACAGGTTATGGGGACATTACCAGTGAGCAATTGGGCAAACCTAAATGGTCATCTCATCTCCTATTGATTTTGAAGAATCTTGCCATTGATGAGGGTGATTAAGGAAGAAGAAGAAACACAATTATTCCATCTTTCCTTAGAATTTAACATTACTACCACTGACATTCTATATTAGGCTAGTTATTCTCCAAAATTTAGTTTTGAAAAATGCTTGCATTTTTTAATTAAACAGTCTGGTCTGGTAGTCTTATTTAGGTCTGAGTTTGATATGTAGTGCAAGGAGTTCACTAGCTATGATATAAGGCAGGAACTTGGGTCTGAATGGTGCATAAGGAGTTAAGAAACTGACCCTAGCAGGTGCTTGGGGTGCTATGTGCGCTCTGCTCTAGGCTACAAAATGTCTTGTACCAGCATTGAATATATCAGATTTTACTTTTTTTTTCTTGTGTGTATGTGTGTATGTCTGTGTGTGTATGTGTGTTATAAATCATGTAGCTTTTGTTGACGTGGGACTGATGGAATATATTTCAGATTTGTGTTGTTCTACCTCATCAGGATTCCTCTATCTAAGACTAAAACAATTATACATTAAAGTGTATTTTAAATAAAAGTGTCTCTGTAAAAGCCTGCATCTTCTCAGAGAAATATCAGGGATGTAAACTGGGGTGCCTCTCAGCCCAAGAGGCTAATGAAGCCTGAACAATGGAGCAAACAAGACAGTTAATCAATAGCAGTCAGAGCACTACTTTTATCCTCCAACATCTTCATTTTCAACTCACTGAACATCATTACAGCTGGGGACCAGGAGAGTCAATCTCCATTAGGTGTAGACATTAGATAAATAAATTAATTTGATGGTCATAAAAATGATAGCACAGCATTGTGCTTTTTGACCTTTTAAAAATATTACTCCTGGTGTTGACAACCATTCTTAGCAAGAAAGGGGAAAAGCAATATACTTTATTGCTTGTATGTTTACATCTTAAAGAATCAGCTATCAAGATGTGTTGAAGTCAGGAAAGCTCAAGAATTTCATTTGGTCCACATTTTTAAGTAAACTAACCTGACTTGAACTTCCTAGAGTGATACGCACATAGGAATACACTTTATCTGCTAGTTAAAAAATGTACCAAAATGTGTACAATATGCATATTTCTGTAGAAAATACATATAAAAACCTGAATGTTAGGATGTAATATACACGCAAAGTGTATTGGAATATATTAAAAGAAAGCAATCTTTGTGCATTTCAAGTACTTTTTTTAAAAATGATGATTGATAGAGAAAAGGAGCAAGAAAGCTTACAAATGAATATGTATGAAATGAATAAGCTGGCATAGACCAAAAACAGACTGATTCATCCTTCCCTAGTTGAAAGTACATCTTATATTTGCTTGGTAGTACTGACTACTTTGGCTAAAGGAACAAAATGCCTTATTCTGCTATTTATAGTGATATAAATGTCATGTCAATAAGTCAGTTCCCAGGCTTCTATATTCCTCCAGTACATTTTCCTCTCCATTAAGAGGAATGCACACAGAGAGAATAGTGTGAACAGCGGAGGGTGAAAGCAGCTGCAGAAAGAACCAGACACCCTGCCCTGCACCCCTCGCGCTCCTCCTCCTTCCACAGGAAATAGCAGCAGTGCAGCTAAAAGAGAAGTCACACTTCAGACAGCATCTCTGCTACCGTGATAGTGAGGAGAGCAAGGGAGGGCAGCTTTGCTTCCACCAGTTTACCCACAAATAGCCACAGCAGAGGCCCTTACATGTTACATAGTTACAGTGCTGTGATGCCACTTTAATTGCGATGTGTCTGCCCTATGCAATCTCAGGTTTTGCAATTGTTCGAGTGCAGACATGGCAGTTAAAGTGGAATCATAGTGCTATAGCTGACTAGTGTGGAATATAGGTGTCAAAAAGAGAACGACATTTCCTTCATGTATTCAGCTCATAGTGACTGCTAACACCCAGAGCTTTTTGTTGTTCTTACCACCATGACTATTTTCTTCCATAGTTGTATAAGAATATTAAAATTTGGGGTGACTCTGGATAGTCAGGGACCAGATTATATAGGGGACAAGAACAGCAGAAGAGAATAAATAATCTTTTCATTCACTCCTGCCAAAATAGTACAGTATAAAAGGCCACCTGTAGAGAAGGGAGCTAAAACTATCCATTAATTGTCTTTTTTAAAAATCTACCATACTTCTTCCATCAACAAACAACCTTACTAGCACAAGCACTGCCACAGTCTGAGCAAAGAGAAGTCCAAGTGCTATCCACATCTTCCTCCCTCCCTCCCTGGTACTGTTGCTACAAATCTTTTGAGAGCAAGACAGAAGAAGAAAAGGGTCTGAGAAGAGCCATCATAGGCCATTTCCACACTAGACTGTTATAGCACTATTATTCTACTTTCAACATCTTATGGAATCCTGGGGTTTGCAGTTTCGAGAGGGGCTGGCTGGCCCCTCCAGAAACTGCAAACCCCAGGGTTTCATAGGATGTTGAAAGTGGAATAACAGTGCCATACAGTCTGGTGCGGAAATAGCCATAGTCACAGAAAATAGCTGGCATAACTCTCTACAAATCCATAGAAGCACAAATGTCCAGCTCTGTGAAAGGACCAACAGTCACTGGGTGACCACAGGATGTGCAAAAAAACAGGAACGAAACAAAAGCAAAAAACCAAATTGCTTTAGAAAAATGCATGTTAAGAGGGGTACCTCAGAAATTGCAAAATGAGGACTGGTTATGGGTACAGAAAACTGGGAGTTTTGTGTGACCAACATGGTAAATCGGATGGGAGGGCAAACTGAGGCTGTTTCTGAACTACACTGTTAGAGTGCTATTATTCCACTTTCATTATCTTGTGGAATCCCGGGGTTAGACAGGGGCATTTAGAATTTTGGCCTCAGTAAACTACAAACCCCAGAATTCCACAGGATGTTGACAGTGGAATAATAGCACTATAGCAGTGTAGTGCAGAAATGGCCTGAGTTTGGTATCCTGGAGGAAAATGTGACTAGCTGAAATGCTAAACTAATGTGCCCTGTAGTTTGGCTATCCTTGTGTAAATGTCTGGAGCATTGCAGTCTGTAAGCATAGGTTGTGAAATGCGCAAAAGCACATGCAAAAAACAGAGGATCAAGTAGAAGTACACCAGATCTATTTTAACATTCGTGAAGAAGAGGAGAACCTAACATTTCCCTTCAAATCTATTCCTAAAGTTACTTTCCAAATCCTCCCTCTATAAAGCACAACTTTATCTTTGTATCCTCTCAATGATAGAACAACTAATCTGTGTTCATACTTTACTATCAGTTGTCATTCTGATTAATTAAGAAGCATACATAAACATCTGAGGACCATGTGGCACGTTTTAGTATTTCCTGCATTTCTGTTATCAGCTCTGTTTTACTTGCCCCATTTTTAAAGAAAGCCATTAGCCACCCAGCACTCAAAAACAATTTAGTAGTTATACATCAAATGGATGTCAACATCCATATTTTTAAAAAAGGATACTATACTACACACTTTCCCCACAAAGAGACAGTGTGAAAAAATACAGTCTGCTGCACAATATATCATTTCAAAATGAGCATACAATCTTGACAGTGTATTTTTCTCCTAGACTGCTAGACCGCTAGACAGTTTTTCCTTCTACAGGGCTTCAGCTGTAGGGGGTCTTTTTCTACCCAAAAAACAAAGGCCACTCATTTAGCTACCGATAAATAAAAATTTCACAAGCATTCACAGCAAAATCAATACAGGTACTAAAATACCTAAGTTGACAATAAATTTTTGTTCTCTCCTATGTATACTTCAGGAATTTCAGTATTTACTGGAACCATCGTAATATCAGGTATTTCAGAGAGATATTGATTTTGCTACTGAAGTGTGACTAAAGGGATAAATAAACTGCTCTTGGGGTCAATTGATCCATTTATCTTCACTGTTATTTCAGAAGGAGTCAAAGCAACATAAATTTTGATAAATGTTATCATGAAAGGAACACTGGTAATTCAGAAGTCTAGAGAGTAAACCTGCAACTGCATTTTTAAACAAGGTGCAAAATTAGAATATGATCAATAACAAAGAAAAATATCTCTTCACCTGTAATGAACAAGGGAGAGAGGAAGAAGAAAATATAAGCTTCTAAAGCAAAACAAAAATATGGATTGAGGAAGATGGTACGTTCATATATTTGCTAGGCTGGGCAATTCAGTAATTGGACAGGCATGCGTTTAAACAGTTTGAAAACTAGATAAACCTTAGTGTGATAATTCATAATGCTTTAATAACAAAGACCAAAGTTCTTGAAAAGGCAGAAAAACAAATTAAACTGACTTCTGAAGGGGAAAAAAATTAAGCATCGTTACCTATTTTTGTCTGTAGTCTAGGGTTTTAAAAAAGAAAGATATAGAGCTCTGCAAGCCTCATTTCTCCAGAAGCCCCAACCTCATGCACTGAAGCAGGTACTGCAGAATGGAAACGAAGCGTTTTAGCATCAGGCAGGGGTGAAGTGGGAGTGGGGGGAATGGGAGGAAAAAACAGGGCTTTATTCCACCCATGAGAATTCTTCCCCCCAAATGAGATCTTCCTTCAGTCCACAAATTTCTAGCACTGCAGACAGTGAAACATTGAAAATCATTCACACCTAGAAGTCTTATATTTGCTGTGTTCACATTCCCTTGGTAACTTTCTCTGCCCTTTTTCTTTGAATGCCTAAACTGTATTTCTAAACACTCAACTGGCGTTTTAAATTACTGCAATGCTAGAAATTTGAAGACTGGAAGAAAATTTCATTTGAGAGGGCAGAATTCCTATGGTGGGCATTTTGCCCCCCCCATAGTAATACTTATGGGTACAGGTATAAAGAACAGAGATGTAGAAAGCCTTCTTTAATCTTGATTTTCATATCTATTCTGATTAGGAAAACCATGGGAAAGAAAAGCATAGCAGTTAGAAGGTTATCAAACTGGTATAATTCTGTCATATAGATATATTCCAAGTCTTTTGTCACCTTGTGTGGAATAATAATGCACCCCCAGAATGAAGCCAGCACTCTTCCATTGCAGAGCTGTGGAAGAACATCCTCAGTATTTTCAAGGAAAAGCTTCTAAGCAACCAAAGAGCTCCCTAAACAAGGAGTAGGCATCTGGATCTTCCAGCAGACATCCAGATGATATGACATAGGTTGACAAGAATTTGTTTCTTACTTGTTTAACAGTAACAAAATAACTTCTTCCTACATCCCAAAGT
Source organism: Iguana delicatissima (assembly GCA_948472985.1). Lineage (NCBI taxonomy): Eukaryota > Metazoa > Chordata > Lepidosauria > Squamata > Iguanidae > Iguana > Iguana delicatissima. The sequence continues at coordinate 389,256 of CAOKZL010002419.1, read as the reverse complement.
ATTCCGCTGCAATAAAGAAAGCTGAGGATATCAGTGGGAGGGGCTGTTATGTATGGGAGAACTGGGAACTCTGTCTACAGCACTTTGGTTCAAGATTGCTTAGTTGCAAGTCATTTGCATCAGATGCCTGTTGGTGGATCCCACTCTTGTAGTAAATGAACCCAAAGTAGATTCTACAAGCCTGAAGATTCTTCCTGAAGGATTGTTTGAAAATTTCATTCAATGAACTTCATTAATCAAAAAGAATGAAATAAGTATTCTGTTGTACTGCATTGTTATTGTGCTTTCAAGTCATTTCCAACTTATGGCAACCTTAAGGTAAACCTATCACAGGGTTTTCTTGGGAATATTTGTTCAGAGTGGGTTTGCCTTTGCCTTCCTCTAAGGCTGAGAGAATGTGAATTGCTCAAGGTCACCAAGTGGATTTACATGGCTGAGCAGGCATTTGAACCTTGGTTTCCGGAGTTGTAGTCCAATGCTCAAATCACTACACAATGCTGGCTCTACTTTACAAAATGTTAATTTAAAACATTTGGTAATGCTTTTTTCCGTTTGGCAAATTGCAACAAAAAGCTCATGATACTATCCTTACAATTCTTCTTGATACATATCATGATAGCATGGAAATTCACTCCACAAGATGTTTAGGAAATGGGAAGAACTTTGGCTACAGAATAAAGAACTCCACATGCTCTGGTCAGAACTAATGGAGCAGCATGTGACACTTAAAGCTTTTTTCAACCTATCTGCACATCTCTCATAGAAATCCTTGCGATAATATATGTTCAGCTCACAATTTTCAAGGTCAACTCCATGATCTAGCATAAGGGGTAGGTATAAATTACGTTCTATTAAGAGCCATGAAATGAAGGAAATGAAGGAAAAAACAAGGATTGTATGATCCCTCTTTAAACATATTCCTGGCCTGCAGGTTAAAAACTCCTGGCCAGATGCTATTAACTTTTGATTTGGCTACATATCTTAGTAGCTTTATAGAAAGAAAGCCCAACAAGACAGAAATATAGCATGCACAGCATGTATTCGGTACAGTATAACCTGCCAGTAACAGTTGCCAAGCCCAAATGGTGATCTATTAGACTCAGCAAATCATTATTTTTTGACAGCAATTGAATACAATAGTGCAGCTGTTTAGATTTCCCATTTTCAGCAAAGGCACTCATGCATGGCATAAAAAAGCTTCACCTTCCACTGGATGTGCACCATCTATATATTGCAATTTTCCCCTCTCTTATTTATTTTTTAAAAAATAGATTTATGTTAGCTTGTCTCCCTCCTTCTCTCCCTCCCTCCCTTTCTGTGTAGTCTGAGATAATTTATAGACCAGCACCTCAAGAAATGTTTAGCTAGTTTTCCAAACCTTCCAGGCAAAGGATGATTATACTGTACAATGTTGCTTTTATTTACACTTTTACATATTTGATTTTGACAGGATTATTGAAAATGACACCAAAATAAAACATATGTTTTGTGTTTGGGGTATGACCTCAAATATAGAAAATATGGATTTGAAAATGTTTTATGGGGGAGTAAAATCCACTAAAAAACCTTTGTATAAAATGTGGTTTCCTGAATCAAAACCTGGAAAGAAAATTTCCAAAAGAATATACAAATATTTTGCTTGCCTACAGGGTTTTCCTTGTTGTGTTGAGGACAGTTTGCATGGAAATCACTACATTTGGTTGAGTACCATGGAAGACAAAAACAAAGTCACTGGTTTCTTTTCGCACAATATGTACATGTCTGAGAAGACACTTCCCAAATTAATAGTTAAATGAGCATGAATTAGAGGTGCCAGCAGTATGAAAGCTCACGTATATGTATGTATATGCTTCTACCTGAGAAAAATCTATGCATGAGTGCATGTCATGAACACAGTGAAGAACAAGAGAATGCTGAGAATAGTACAAACCAAAACTGCCATTTGTCAGCTCTATGCTGGAACGGATCCAGACCAACTTAGTCGAATATATCCCCACAGTGAAAACAATATGAAAAGTTAATCCAAACTACTGATATGGGGCCACTGGTGACTGGTGCCTTCTCTGCCAATGATATGGTAAATCTACTCCAAGTGTTTATTTTATTTTATTAAAATATTTAATTCCCACCCTTTATCTTAACAATAAAATCAGGTTAAAACAATAATTACAAAAATTTTAAAAGATTACAAATACCTTAACAATAAAACAACAACAACAATTACAAATAATAAAACAATTAATAAAACAAGAAAATGTTTGCAGCCTGCATAAAATTAGTTTGGCACGAAGGCTTTAATAAAAAGCCAGGTTTTACCTTGGTGCTGAAATGATTCCAATGTTGGTGCCAATCGGATCTCCAGGGGGAGGGAATTCCACAACCAGGGTGTTACTACAGAAAAGCCCTCTCCCATGTCCATTCACAACCTACTTTCCCTACTGACAGGACATGGAGGAGGGCCCCTCCAACAGATCCTGGCCAGGAATATATAGAGAAAGGCATTCCCTCAAACACTGAGGTCTCAAGCTGTTTAGGGCTTTAAATGTTGTTGCCAGCACCTTGAATTCAGAATGGAAACATACTGGCAGTCAGTGCAACTCCCTCAGGATAGGTGTTATATGATATCTGAATGGAATTCCAGTGAGCAATCTACCTGCTGCATTTTGGATGAGCTGCAGTTTCTGAGCTGTCTTAAAGTGCAGCCCCACATAGAGTGCAATGCAGTGGTCTAACTAGGAAGTTAATTTGGCAAACCCTATGCCCTACATAAGTTTAGCACCTTGGATAGTTCCCTTTGAATTCCATACAAAAGCTCCTTTAAAAGTCATACCCACGGTGACCTATTAGCCACCACTGTATGTGGCATCTTCAGAAAAATGATCAGGAAGTATAGCTACCGCAAAATGTGATTTTTGTTTTGTGAAGCATATTGCTCCACATTCAGATAAGGAGTAGAGGAACAGAGACAGAGAAAGAGAGAACAGAAGGAGGGAATCAGTGGAGACTAGAGACACATGGAGTAGAGTGTGCCCCTGGATTCTCCATGCCATTTTCAAACACAAGACTCACATGCTATCCGGTACATTAGTTGATCCCACTCTCTTCAACACCAGTGAGACAGTCATGACTGACAAAGGACACAGATTGACAGATAATATGCTTAAGAACCTAATTCTTTCGAGGGGAAAACAGACTCTGATGGAACTCAGGACTTACCTTTCAGAAAAGTACTTTTCATTGTTGGTATCTTTTTAAAAAAGAGTTCTGATACTTGTTCTCGAGGAATATTGCTGATGATATGTAGGACAAGGGTGGATATTATTGATGGGGGTGGGGGGCCCCAAGCCTAGTTTACAGTTTATATTTATAGATACAGTTTTGTTTTCTGTATCTTTTCTCTCTCTTTGTGTATTTCTTTTTAACTTTACTCATATTCTTTCAGTGGGTGGGTGGGTGAAAAAGAGTTTTTGAAAAATTATTTCTTTCAGCTCTTTCCTTGTCTTCCAAGCTTAAAATGGGGATTGTGGGGGGAGAGAAATCATTGGTGGGATTTTTCACATGAATTCTGGTAAGGTTTTTATGTAATAATGTAATGTAAATTTAAACAACAGCCTACAATCAACAGAATTAAAATAAAAATTTTCTTTTCAATGCAAACATTAACATTTTTAAGGGTTTCTAACATGACTGTGACACAGTGGCACTTTCCAACTATTTTTTTAATCTCTGTTTTTTTGGCTGTGACACCTAGCACCTGGACCCCTCTCTCTCTCTGGAGTTGCTCAGTTGGCTGTCTCTCTCAGGAGGTTTACACACATGGCTTCCTGGTATTTTTTTACTCTGCCAGGTGTTTATGCCAGGTTATTCCACTCACTGCTTTTTTTTTTAATTTAATGTGCTGACTTGTTGTTTTGATGCCTCTATCTGCCTTTTCTGTGCTCTTAATTTTATTGTGAGTGTGATTAACTTGGCCTGGATCTAACCAAGGAAGAAGAACCAGAGTCAACTAAAGAAGCTACTTCATTGAACAAAAAGGATCAGCAGTGGGCCTATTTATTCACCATCAACTCTCAGTTGCACTTAGATGGTGTAAGTAAACTCTTGTCTACTCATGCCACTCTCCATTCTGAATCTCTTCATCTTGCTTCAGAGTTTTAGATTAGTTGCAAGTGTTACTTCTCACTTCGTCCACCCTACAAACCTTGTAGAAAGCATGAGAGGACCATCAAACATCAGTATTGTCTAAGTCAGTGGTTCTCAACCTGTGGGTCCCCAGATGTTTGTGGACTTCAGCTCCCAGAAGCCCTGAGCATTGACCATAGTGGCTGGGGCTTCTGGGAGCTGAAGTCCACGAACATCTGGGGACCCACAGGTTGAGAACCACTGGTCTAAGTATAGTATGTTCTGAGCTGATAAAACAGACTGAGCCTCAAAGTGGGATCTATAGCCATTCCCATTCCCATCCCTCTCACACACAAACACAACCACACACAGAGAATGTTGGGATGCTCTATGGTGATATCTCTGTGATGTTCCTGATACCCCTCTGCCCACATATTCCAATCACAAAAAAATTGGACAATGTGGAAGGTGATTAGGCAAAACAGCCAAATAGTCCAGGCCAGTATAAAATATTCAGTGTAGGCAACATGGTGCCAACTCAGGAGGATGGGAATATCCAAGAAGGCTCAGGAGAGAGGGCCTGGGCATAAATGCCATCCTTCCTCTGATCCCAGAAAGACTATTTCATTCTGTCTAAACAGGATGGGTCTGTTAATCTAAACAGTTATAATCTGTTAATTATAAGCTGGAGCACACAGTAAGTAAAGTCTCCTTTCAACCAGCCTATGTGGACTATGGAGGAAAAGTCTTCCTGATATTGCACACAAACCAGAAACCCCAAGTCATTCACTACCTGACTTGTAGGGTCAGTGTGGTGTGCCATGATAAATTCCCCATATGACCAAAAGCTGTCTGCCCAGCCAGCATTAAGCATGGAAAGTTATTTGCAATTAATTACTCTATCCAAGAATTAAATGGTTTAATTAATTCATTCATTTATTAACTTATATCCAGCCTTTCTCTCAGGAGTGTGACTCAAGGCAGCTCTCTCTGAGGTGTAACGTAGTTGAGATATAAACCTACAGTATGATTGTTACTTAAAAAGGAATAAATTTGCTCCTTTTGCAGAATAGTTATAACATTTTTGTTAGACACAAAATTATAAAGTAACTTTAAAATAAAAGATCACCATTGTTTTGTTAGTTTTGCTATAATTACAGCGGTATGGTGGAGGAGGAATATCACATGCTTCAAGTGCTGGCTTGTACTGTGTTGTGTTTCATGTTCTGTTATGATTTTGAGGTGCCAACAAGAGGGATTTTTTAAAAAAAATAATCACAGGCCTCTGGTTTGTTGCATTCAACTGTTCTTTTAAGTAGCTAAAAAAGTAGCTATTTTAGTTGCTTTTGAGATATGGGAAAGCAAAGAGTTGCTTTTAAAAATCATGGCTGGTATTCTGTATTACAATTATGGATTCATGACCTAGAGTTTTGGATCTATAACTGCTCCATATTCAGTTGGACTACGCAGCCTTACTGCAAGACTATGTGAATAATCCCCTCTAGTTCACCTTAACAGCCAGCAGCTGCATCGGTGAAGGAGATCTGTTCAGTTAGTACTGGGACACAAAGAGATTGATGTTTCTAGACCCCTCCCACCTGCAAGTAAGGCTGTGACAATCAGAAACAGAATTCCATTGCAATTCATTGTCACGGCCTTACTTGCTGGTAGGGGGGATATGTGTCAAAAAACCATCATTTTCCTTGTCTCAATCAACAGCTGAACATGCTGCCTTTGCCCAATGTGGCCGCTGGCTGTTAAGGTAGGCTTGAGGAGTTAAGCTAGGAGATACATACGTAATTAAGCAGCTGATGTAGAATATCAGTGCAGAACTATAATGGCAATTAACTACTTATTTGTGGTCCTGCCATTATAATTGGAACTGTTTAAAAGTAAGTTGGCTTTTATTGTTTTTATATTATCTGGGTGTACGCAGTTTGCCCAGCCTTAAACAGGCTTGAAGAAGAGCACAGACCTGAAGCCAAATGAGCTTTGTTATATACAAGAATCCAGGAACAAGAATTTTAAATATTATTGCAGCGAATGTCTAATAGCAATATAATACACCCTTTTTAGCCCTTTTGTAGCATTTAGATCAGAACTATGGTGTTTTGTTTGATCAGATGGTGAGAAAAATACTGAAATGTTATCTTCAGAAAACCATGAGAACTACAATAAGGGTGAAATGTAATGTTTCTTAGGGGCAAGAGACAGTAAATGTTATATTCTGCTATAGGAGAGTAAACTTTGATTACTCCAAGTGATTAGTCTATAAAATTTAAGCCTTCCATTTATTAAGTTAAGAATCTGGCATTATTAAGGGCTTGGGGCAAAAACCACTCTGACCCGTGGAAAAGTATTGGCTCATAAAAGAGCAGATCAATGTTCCTACATTTAGCTGGAGTTTTATGTACAACGCTAAATGCAGTACATAAATGTCACTTCAGAATTTGCATTAGTACAAATTATTTGCAAAATGGCACACCCTGGCACACCTAAACACATCATGTTGGTTGTTTTCTCTAATTTATTACTACTATAAGCTTCCATTAAACATGAAAAATAAATTTCCTGAATACAAGCTTCCTTACTTTAAGGCAAAAGTTTACTAAAATCATTTTTAGCTAACAAGGACTAAAACAAAAACAAAAATAGACACACATATTTTAATAACTAAACTTAAAAGTAGCATGAAAGATTACCAGTGTCTCCATATTAAGATTCCAGAAATGCTGGAATTAATCTGCAGCTTCTTCAGAGTTCAAAAATTACACTAAAATGTATTAGTAAGAAGCCACAGGAAAAATGCTGTTGCTGTTGCTGTGTGTCTTCAGGTCATTTCCAACTTATGGTAACCCTAAAGTGAATCTATCATAGGGTTTTCTTGGAAAGATTTCTTCAGCAGGGATTTGCCATTACCCTTCTCTGAGGCTGAGAGTGTGTGACTTGCCCAAGGTCCTCATGGAAGTGGGTTTCCATGACTGAGCAAGGATTCAAATCCTCATCATAGTCTAACACTCAAACCACTACACCACTACAGTACACCACACCGGCTCATCATAACTACCAGGGGGAAAGAATAATTGATGCAGTCGTTGCTGGTTTGTTTCTCTTTTCCTATGCAATGGTGTAAGTGATATACAAGCTTTCGTGCCTAAGTCAGTGGACAGCATTGCCATTCTTAAGTGAAACACTGGATGGGCACGTACCACTTTTTTCTGTCCATACATGTTCTTTCAAACCATTGCTAAGTTCAAATCATATAATGCTTAAGTACAGCTAAAACTGTTTAATGTCTTTGTGCCATCAAGTCACCTGTTGACTTTAATATTAGCCATTAAGGTTAATTAGTTCTCAGTTCCCTTTGAGATTTTCACAAGAAGCAGTGAAAATTCTAGGACTCATCGTTTCCAAAACTTATCCTGTCAGTGGGCTTACTGGATGTCTCAGTCTGTCTGATCTACAACAATTTCACATGTATTCATTCACAAGTCTACTCATCTAATTTCTGCATAAAGTGGTGAATATCTTTTTAAAATTATGCACAAATTCCTTATCTAAATATATATTTGTGAATGTTATTTTCACACGGGACATGCATTTTATGTCAATGCATATATTTCCAAATGTATTTTTCCCGAAAAATTTCAAATTAAAACAAATCCTACTACAAATTCTACCAGCTGAAAACTGCACCACAAAATCCTGAGAAGCATAAAATACTAAGCAGAATTATGCTTCAATGCAGTGTAGTCCAGGAAGTTCAAATTAGATCAGTTCATATCAGAATTCACAAAGATGTAATTCCTCAAGCCTCTACCCTCAGAGATCCCATAGTTGTCTATTCATGAAATACCCTGGTAAAGACAAACTTCCACCTATCTCTTCTAGATGAGTTTCTCAACTGGATTCCCACTGTGGATTTGTTCTTCTTTTATGCATAGTATCACCTGTTTGCATTAGAAGAGGATGCAGTGCAGCACAGAGATTGTCTCCAGGCCTCATGCTGTTGAAGTATGAAATTATGTTTCAAATGGAAATAAATGGATGTGGACTTTTAAACTTGTGGCACTTGCCAATTCTTAACAAAACTTTATTTCTTGAAATTTTTGATAAAATCATATTCTTGGTCTCACCTAGATCCTACAACAAATATCACATTATTTTAATAATAATTAAGAACATTTTTTTCACTATGTAACAAGTTTGTTGCCTTATCTCACCAATCCTGACAAGATGAGAATTATCCCATTGACAGCCATTATATAAAAATATTGCAGAAATAAAAAGCACCAGCACAATGTAGCATTGTTGTAGTCATAATGTGCTACCTAACATACAATCAATTTCTCTAAAAGCTCTTCTCTTGCTATCTAATTTAGTCATCCAGTGGGAATAAATAATTTACTGCTTGTTCAACCCTGAACTTACCTCCTATTACTTTTAAAACATTATTTCCACTTTGCATTTACTAAGTAAAATGTTCTTTATTTACACATTGGAAATGTTAAAAAAAAAGCACGTTTGTCAAGGATTTCTGTTCTTTTGAAGATGAAGACTTTGAAGTTGTACTGTTGCTACTCGGCACCGTGATTCAGATACTACGTCAAATACCTTGACTCCGATCCAGTTCTAGTCATACCCTACTTAATGGGGCCTACTAGGTGTGCACAACAGCTAATGGCCTTAAACAAGAATACCTAGCCTTCTCCTCCATTTAAATCAAAAATGCATCCAGGCATCTCATTGGGACCCAGATGAGAATCACAATGCAGCTGAGGATGCTGGGCTCTTCTTGAATTTTTGTCCTCTGAAAATATTTTTGTTGTTAGATAAGATGTTGGATGCAACAGTTGGAGATGAAAGGCACTCTATTATATTAGAGGGATCCACACAGTATATTAAATATAGAGGGAGGAGAATGTAGCGGTTGCAGCAATTAATACTATGACAAAAGATATGTCGTCTGAAATAACATTATAGCATTTTATGTATTTCTGCAGCACCACTCTTTGAAATACAGATTGTTGCTTATACGAATATTTCTCTGCTTTCTACTGTTTGTGTGGTATTGCTGAGCCTATTTATTATAAATAGATAACCTCTATTACAGTGATATCTTAGGTTAGCCAATGGAGAATAACCTGTCTAATTTAATTAGATACCTGCAGGCCTGTGAAAAATAATTGAAACGTTTATGCCAAAGGTCAGTACATTCAAAATTTGGGCTAGCTATATGAACCAGATACATTCTTTATTCAAGGCATTCGGTTAGTAGTCAAGGAGTGTTAGCATTATTTATCATTCATTTCTTTCTGTCCTTTCTTTCTTTTAAAATAAGTATATTTTCTCGCTATGTTTTTTTTTTTAAAGCTCACGAAAGCTATGGAGGAATTTGAAAAAAAAAAGATGCATTTAAATGGTGAAGCTGATAACTTGAATTGTCTACTCAGATAGGGCTGCTGACAGATTCTCAATCTTTTTTCTCTGGGTAAAGGAGATGGTTGGTAATGGTGCTGCTCCTGCTGGTGTGTGTGTGTGTATGTGTGTGTGTGTGTGCGAGAGAGAGAGAGAGAGAGAGAGAGAGAGAGAGAGAGAGAGAGCAAACAGATCTAATGATAAGAGGCAGACTACTGTGTAAAGTGTAAAGTGAATACCACCTACCGGTTGTGTTTACCCCTGATAGTCACAGCTACCATCTTTTTGAGAAAGGACAAACAGAGAGGTTGAAGTGGTTTTAAAATGTCCTAAAATGTCTGAAAGCATCTTCCATGCAAGTTGTATTAATGTACAAGTCAACACAGTCAGCTAATTTTGTTTTATCTAGCTTTATGTTAAGGTTCTGCTATACACACATCTCATATATCCTCCCACAATATTTTAAAGCAAAACAATGAATTTTGTTTTAAACTGAAAAGCGTAACCAGAGAGATACCAAATTTCCCTCTAATGTGTGTTCTGTATGAAGACACTCATGACAAATATTTGATACTGCAAAAAGTGCATGCGGTATTGGCAATTCTGTGTTCACCATTAACATTTATGCAAATAATGTGTGGTTGTCATATAGGGGACACACCAAAAAAGTGGGGGGTGGGGTCCATACAATTAAGTACTTATATTATATCAGTCGCAAACTACCCTACCCCCTGAAGTAGGAGGAGAACCATTTCCCCAGAGAGCAAGACAACAGACAACCAGACTCCACAAAACCGACTAGTCATAAATATTTAGAAACTCATTGGACTCAGGAACTGTTGGCAGAGCATTCAGGGACAGATCCCAAGGCATCGCTTCCACAGTGTCTAGGTCTGAAAAAGGGCCAGGCATTTGGGACCAGAATAGCTTTCAGGTAGTGATACTGTCCTGAGCAGTGGCACTGAGGTCTTCTTTGTACTGTGATTTGCTGTTCCTGATGTTCCACCACCTGAGAGTGATGCCTCACTTAATGCAAAGAACAGTAATACTGGGTATGTTTTATTATTATAAGCCATAGGATATGAGTTTCAAATTATGCATAAATGAATAAAAGTCTCTCCCTGACACGCCTCCCTGCTACCATATAGCTGACAATGTTATGTTATAATTTTGCCATAGTTTACCCTATTCCGTTTCTGTGGTTGAGGCTTTCAGGAGACAATAAAGCACTAATATCGTTACATCATGCCTTATTTTCCTACATGGTACAGTGTAGTGTGCAAAAGCATGATCAACAGTGTTCACGCTGCCTCCTGTAACATGTTACTTAATCCTCTATTTGTGTGAAATGAAACATGATAAAGTCTTAGTCTCCAGTAATTTTGTTTATTATGCTCTTGCAAGGCCACACATATTGAACCAGGCTCAAAATAAATTCTGTGAACAGATTATAGATTCCAGCCAAGATCCAGTGGCTCCTGTCCAAGTTAATTATCGTTTAGCTTGGGGAAAGTGAAACACACAAAGGAAGGGATAATGTCCTGAAAATAGTTGAATGAGACAAATTCAGAACTTCTCAAAAGAAAAGCCACTACTAGGACAGACAAAACAGACAGAAAAAGGTATAATTTACCACATCACTCCTTGAAGAACAATATCCTTTTAGCCCCAGGATATCCTCTTAAGACAACTCGTCTCGGTAATATGTGAGGGAATATATTTGCAACATTCTTTTTAACTGAGGAGTGAAAGCCAAACAAAAGGACAAGAAATAATAAAGGCAAAAATAAAAATGCAAAGCATGAGAATTAAACATGTAAGCTTCATAGCGACCTCACTTAAGACAATGGCCCTATAGAAACAATGGCACCGAGAACACTAGCTGACAACTCCAAGAGCAAGTCAACTGAGTTCCTGTATTATGACATGTGGTTAAAACAATAAATGTATTTAGCTTGAGTTCCTTCATTAAATTCAATGTATGACCACAGCTGTCTGACATGCTGTTCTTCAGCTCTCTTAAGAAGAACCAAAGAGCACACCCCTCAGGCAGACTTTCAAACTGGACTCATAAGAAGAGATACTGGGCAGATGTGATACACGTATCTCTGCAGTGGTGAACATCTCTTTCCCTTGTTTGTGACTGGTGATTCTCGGTACCATGAATGCCAAATAAGAGAGAGAAGGATCTATATGCCCCTTTCAAAAAATAAAAAATAAAAAAATGGAATGGCAGCTCTCTTCCTGCTGGGCTTGACAAACTGCCCTCTCCACCCAGGCTAACTTTACCATCCAGTGTGATGAAATAGAAGCATAGTAGATTTGATTTTCTCTACTTACATTGACCTGATTTCTGGGCATAATTTTAAAGTATCCACAAGGGAGAGATCTCACTTGGGTATTTTGTTTAAAGTGTGAAAATTTAAGTCCAGCTCTTTCTCCAGTTCTTTGAATGAACAGATGGACTATCTTCAGAATACTTTGAAAATGTTATCTGCATTGCCAAAAACAGAAATGACTATTTGAAGATGCTGTAGATTCAGATGTGCAGTGACACTGTAGAAATCAATTACAGTGTCAGATACTATGGAGGAGAACGTACACAAAACAGATAGATGGACATTTCCTAGACCCTTCTCAGATTCCTGCTAATACAGACACTGAAACAAGTACCATGACATGCATTAAGTTATAATAAAATTTTAGTATAGATAGTATCTCTATAGCTCATATCAGGCAAAGACATGTCTTTAAACCAGTAGGCTGTAAGAAGACAAACCACCTCTCATTTTCTGATTTAATAATGTTAAGTAAAGGGATAAGAAAGCCAGTATGAAGTAGAGGTTTGAACATTGGACTACAACTCTGGAGACCAAGATTTGATTCTCTGCTTGGTCATGGAAACCCACTGGGTGACCCTGGACATGTCACACATTCTCAGTCCCCAGAAAACTCTATGATAGGTTTTCTTTAGGGTCATCATAAGTCAGAAATGACTTGAAGGCACCCAACAAGCAACAGGGTGTAAAATGTCATTTTAGCCATATACTTTAAAAAAAAAAAAGTAATTTCTCTTTATGTTTTCTCTGCAGAGACCCTTGCCCAGTGCTGAAGTGTCAGTTATGACCATAATAATCAAGAGCAAACTTATAAGAACAAACTTATAACTAACAACTTCTAAGAGGAAATAAAGCTTGGCACCACCTATCTCCAACTGGGAAATATGTTAAAATTTCCAGATCTTTTAATATCAATTTTTAAAAGGAAGCAGTTATCTTATTTGTCAGTATGATCACCAACATTCACCAATACTGCAGTCCAGAAAGGTAACTCACCAACTTACTTGTTACTTACTAATTAGTTACTGTTACTAGTGTGCCATCAGAAAATACCAGAAGCTACTCTCTGATTCTCCCAAGTAGCCATTTCAAATATTGGACCTTGGAAATACTGAGAACAAGACAAACATTACAAATCTTTCCTGGCTGCATCACAAGTTACCCACCCAAATGGTCCTATCTCTTCACCCACTGGTTCATCAGAGTGAATTAGCACACAAACCCAGTAATGAGAATCAGGCAGACAACCCCTTCCCATTCCAGTGAAAAGTACTGAACTACAGCCACAGCTACAACAGCCAAAAGTAACTTTGTTCCAGTTTGTTACTGTAAAAAGTAGCTAGATGGCAAAGTAACTACTTAGAAAAGAGATTTACTTTATAGCTCTGCATATTTTTTCTGGTTTTACCAACTTTAATACAATCAAAATTCAAAACAAAAGGATACTCATACGAAAGTTTGTAGGGAGGTGTGATTGAAGACCAAATGTATAATTGTATAATGAGATTCCTCTTAGACTGGGTCCATGCGTGCCCTGTCTTGCTCCACCTTTTAGTCAACTAGCTGAGCTAATCAAATCCTCCAAGCCAAGCTGCTATTAGTCAAGTCTACACGTCATGACTTCCATCAGTTTGCTCTCCCTACTGGCAAAGATAACTCACATCCAGAAGGGTCACATGTTGCCCTTCTGCAGTGGGAGCCCTTTAACTCCCCGCCTCCTTTCTGTACGAAGGATGGGAAATCTGGCCTTCCTGATGTTGCTGAACTGCTGAACATTGACTGTGCTAGCTAGGGCCGATCAGAGTCGCAGTCCAACAACATCTGGTGGACCACATAATTCCCATCCCTGTTCTGTATCCCATCCATCCATCTGTCATTCTCAGGATAACTCTGTTGCAGCCTATGCTACACCTCAGCCTCACAGGAGCACAAGATTGTGGATATAGCCCTAGATCTGTTAAGAATTATGACTACCAACCAACAGGGATAAAACTTTTGAAAACCAGCCTTTTCAAAGCCTTGGTTAACTTTAATTCTTTGCTGAGACAACATCTTTTTCCAGCTCTGCCAAGGACATTTGGAATTGTTCATATTGTTGACAGCTGTTTGCCTGAATCTGCCAGTGCTAAGCCAGTAGTGAAGTAGCTTTCCTTGCCTTCCTGACTCCTTATTTGTCATGAGTCAAATGACTTTTAATTTGACACACTTGTCTGGGAGTGACCTACAGTGACCCAACTCACTCAACTTGTTCTGACTAGCCCAATCTGATATACTTCCCTCAGACCTTGCCTACCTCTTCCTTCACAGATCCCAAATATCAGATGTTAGGATAGGAATTGGACCTACCCTTCTATCCTATGGATTTGGAACACAATAATTCAGTTTATGAGTAGTGCCAGTTATGTTCTAAAAAAAAAAATTGAGCACAAACACAAGGACTAGGTAAAGGATGATATACACACGGTCTTCTCTGGATCAATTCATCCCTGTTACTTTTTCCCTGTCTGTGACACTGGTATGAAAAAAAAATCAATTATCAAGGATAATTTTTATATTTGCCCTCTTTCTGTTGTGTACTTCCAAGTCATTTCCAACTTATGGTGACCCCAAGGCAACCTATTATGGGATTTTATGGGGCTGAGAGTGTGTGATGTTCCAAGATCATCCTTTGGGTTTCCATGGCCAAGTGGGGAATCGAATCTGGGTCACCAGGATTGCAGTCCAATGTTTAAACCACTACACTGCTACACTGAATCATATTCGTCCTGTCAATGCTTATCTTTCTTCTAGGATGAGTTTGCACAAGATGAATTTAACTACTACCATTTATACAAGGGGCAATAACCATCAGTCTATATACAGAGTACTTAAAGGAAAATACAACACATTCACAGAAACAGGGTAGAATTTTAAACTTTCTAATTATGGAACATATTTACAAATCTAAATATTCTAGTCAATAAATAATCCAAGGTAAGTTGACAAATCAATGGAGATTTATTAGTGGATCACCCAGTTTTTCTACTTTATTTTCCTTAAAAGTAGCCAGCAAGCCTCTGTTTTGGACACGGATATAGTGTTAGGAGAAGGTGCCTTTAACTCAAGATGTTTGCCTGTTATCAATTGTATCGTCAGCTTCTAGACTTGCTACTAGGGCAAAACATATCATAATCAAGAGGCTAATATAAGTAGAATCTTTCTGACTTAGAGTATCTATTTTAAAAAAATCCTTCTTCACCATAATAAATCCTCTCCAGCTCACCCTTTACTTCTTGGTCATCAGAGAACAAAGCAATACAGAACAAAGAATATTCAAAGTGTATTGCTGTGTTTTTTTTTTAAACAGCAAGATGCATTGCTAGTTATTCTTAGGGTTTTTTTTTCTTTAAGTGCAAATTACATTGCAGATTTGTAAATCCTGAAATAAAGGTCTTGCACAAAGCTGGAAGCACGCACTTCCAAATTAAAGAGATTCACTGTGCAATGAACTGAATGAGTAATAATGCACTGCATATAATGTAGCTCTGGAAACCTGATGTAAATGAAAAGTCATTACAGAAATTTTTGTTATAAATTGTCATTTTAAAAAGAAACCTCACACAATATTATCTCAAGCAGTAAAGTAGTCTCCTCTCTCTCTCCCTCCATTTTATTAAAAAACCATTTACTTGCCAATTTACAGTTACTTCAAACTATAAATGTAAGGGAAGGAGGAAATGGAAAGTGGAGGGGTGGATGAGTACAACATTTCCATAAATTTCTACTCTAAAAATCATGGGGCAAAGTCTAAAACATTAGAACAATCCAACAGGGAATATCCCACAAGCTGCTGCCCATCACTAAATAGAAAGAGATTGTATATATCATGTCTCTTTAGGATGTGGGCCTGGGTCTCGGGTATCTAAAAGACCACTTCTTCTCTCATCTGAGATCTTCTTCACAGTTGCTTCCTGGGTGTCTCTGAGCTGGGGTGGGTGGGGACATTCAAAAGGCCTTTTCTATGACAGCAAACTGCTCAGAATTCTCTACCCAGAAATGCACCCCTGGTGCTGGGGCCTAAACTGTACACTGCATTAAATAAATACTTCTGATTTTAAGGTTTACATATGATCATTTGATGGATTTTAATGTTTTTAATGTTTAATGTTTTAACTTGATAAATTGTTTAATCTTTTATTTTTAAAGTATCTCTTTTATGTTTATACTTTATTAATGACTTTGTATAGCTTTAATCCATAGTGTTTATAAAACATTTTGTCAGCCACCTTGAGACTCATTGTTGGGAGAAAGGTGGGATATATATATGGATAAAATGAAAATAAATATGTAACCCACAGTTTAGGATCACTTGCTTTTTCTTTATCCTCAAGCAAGGGCAGAGTGCCTAGATCCAGAATAGAGCCAAATCATATATGGGTGGGTGAGCTTTAAACCTCCCCCTGGCCATTCCTTCCCCACCCACCTTTTATAAATGCAAAAGACAAGAAAATTCACCGACACTTCCTCTTCAGGGAGAGCAGATTTCAGAAGGAAATAACAAAGAGAAGTTTAAACTTTCCACAGCCACATGCAGTGGTCCCATTCCAGATTTGGGTTGCACATGCTTATCTGAGAGTAAAAAGGCAGGTGATCCTAAACTACATGCTGCATGGAGTGTGTAGTATAGACTGGAGGTTTTTGCCTCTTCAGTACTGAGCAGAAACCTTTTAATCTGCTTTTAGTGCAAGAGGCTGCTATTCTCCATTTTCAGCCTCTTGCTGTTTTAATTATGTATTGAAATTTGATATTTTAATTGTTTTATTCTGCATGTGAAACTACTTCAAGAGTCCAAATTGATCCATGCACTCATCCACCCATCCATTCAAAAATAAAGAAATAAATAGCTTCCTCGAAGTTCCCAAGGGCCTATTCCTGCCCATCACCCATTCAAGGAAATCTCAGATAATGTGGCAGGGGTCTCAATACATACCTTGTACATAGACACACTATAAAGACAAGTGAGAGCCCCTGCATTGACTTTGTTCTTACTCTGTCCCAGGGCAGTTCAAATCTGAATGTGACAGTCAGAGGAAATTAGAAATCCTATACTCCATTGCTATCAGTTTGAATTTGAAGGATCTGGACTTATTCCAATATGGAATAAGGCCTTTCAAGCCAAAGAAGTTCATATACCTTGTATTTTCAATTCTCTCTTTGTGAACCTGCCACATCAACACTTGAGGAGCTCTTTAATGTGCTTTAATGGGGTGGCTCTTAGCAGACAACTAATCATACTGAACAACTCACTATTTTCTTCTCACCAAGACAAATGCTCCCGAAGGAAAAGATTGCTTTAATCCTCGCAATGGAGCTGTGGCAACTTATTGACCACCACAAGCATAAATGTCACTTGTAGCAGGGGAGATGGACCCTGACTATACCACGGCTCCTTCTTCAGCTGCTCTGAGCTCTGTCATTGCTGGAGCTTTGTTATGTTCTAGCAGAACTCTTTGTCAACTCAGAGCAGCTGTGAGAGGAACAGCGGTAAAATCAGGGGTTGATTCACTGCCCCATGGCAGCAGATAGACTGGCTGCCCTTGGGGTGCCCACAACATGCTTTGTGTTTTATATGGATCTAATGCATTTGTACACTGACAATTTTGATGTTTTAACATGGACTGGCTAGCCATTACTACCTGAAGCTTTTCAGCTACTTTGGTCCTGCACAACTTCTCAAGCATCTGAGGTCATTTCTGCACTAGGTTATTAGACTGCTATTATTCCACTTTCAACATCCTTTGAGGCGCCTCCCTAAACTGCAAACCCCAGGATTCCATAGGATGTTGAAAGTGGAATAATAGCACTGTAACAGTCTAGTGTGGAAATGGCCTAAGTGAATAGAGCTCACCAGCCACAGGTAATGGCCCATATTGACCATGACAACCTCCTTGTACCTGGACTGGGAAGATGGAGCAGAGAGGGGAGAAATTTACAATGGCTTACACTTGGTATGGTGAGCCATAAGTTGTGCAGACCAGTTCTCTTTCCATTTGTATCAGATCTTGCATAGCTGTACTTTCAAAACAGTATTAAGGCATTTTGTTTGTGTTCTTGAGATGTGGTCTAAAACTGTACTTTCTTTATTTATTACATAATTGTGAATCAAACAGTTTGCTATGCTTATGACAGTGATTCAAGCTTATGGCTTGATTTGCACAAAGGTCCACTGTGGGCATATTTACATCTAGGCACAGACACAGAAACAAGTCTGCATGGCTTTTAGAAGAATTTGTGGCTGTGTGCATTGGCCCTGAGCTGCAGAGGATCAAGGACAATCTACTACTTAAGTCTGAAAGCTCTGATTAATACACACAGCCACCATTCTGAGATATTGCAATACAAGACTAGCCTGAGGGCATTTGTGTTTCTTTAAAGCATAAGACATTAATAGTCTAAGTTTACCATTGGGAGCTGGGTAACAAGCCCAAAAATACAAACTGAGACATATTTATTTTATAATTTATGGATCCCAAGGACAATGCATCATTTCTATGAGACTTTAATGAGAGCCAAGACAAGCAAGACAGAAAAATTGTTTTTCTTTTGCTTCTTTCCTAATACTGCTCAGTGTAAACTACTGGATGTGATTAGTAGTTTTTGCTTATAAGAGTCTACAGACACCAGGAATTGAGTCTTAATGTTCATGGGATGCCATTGAGATATTTTAAAGCAGCAAAAAATAGTAATTGTTTTCTGCCCTAGAGACTATTAAAATAATGATAATCAGCTTCCATTTAAAATCAGGGGAAAACAGACCTCATGTTTTTAGTAAAGCATGCCCCCTAAGCAACAATTCTCAAAAATAGTCTCTATAGATGCAATAATCAGATATGTGCTTGTGGCTATGAGAATTTATTCAGCAAGCACTCCCTTCTGCAAGCCTGTCCCATGGGAGAGGATAGAAAGTTCCAAGTCCTTATCTTCTATGATTTTACATTTCCTGCCCACAGATACGTTTCTTCTCCTTTCTCTTATATTCCATGTAGTTCTCTCTTATTCTTTTAAAGCGTATCTTATGTTGTCCCCAGTCCCTTCCGTTCTCATATCCAAGAGATGGCCTTCTGCTCTGTTTCTCTTAATTCATTACAAAGCGATCTTCCTGTGCTCCATGTATTTTCAGCTAAACTGGTATGGAAGAGTCATGCTCTCCCCACAAGTAATATTGTAACAGTTGATCAAATTATGTGTTTAGTTTCACTGAGTTCAGCCCAGAAACTAGACTCTAGTGATCATGTCCATATAATATGGGTCAGCATGGTCTGGACTTTATTATAACACCAGCAGGCATTAGAACAGGAGTTGAGCTTTTCAGGTCTTAGAGCACCACCTGTCAGGCAATATCCTTGGCAAACCTTCCATTTTTTAAATGTTCTTACTCAGTGTTTTCAAAACCATCATTATATCAATTCTGGACCACATCTTATGGGCTTTAGAACAGTATGTAAATTCCTTTGCATTTTTATACATATAATGCCACACATACACTAATGATAAGTTAACCATAAGTTCAAAAAAAGACTTTGGAAGTCCCTGTTGTGGTGATTTCTTCTTTCTGTCTGATGTCCTCTCTAACGCCAGATTAATAATCCCATTCTAGTCCCTTACAATTATTGATATTTATATTATTATTATTAATATTATATTATTATATGTATATAATAATAATTATTGATATTGATACTTGATATTCATAGTCATTGATTATTTTTAATAATTTTTCATAATATTATGTTTTATTTTCTTGTGGTCCATAGATGCCAACAATTAATATTTTATATTGAATTGTTTCTACTTTCACAACAACAAATGTTCCCTTGTTATCCTTGAAGATTTCCTTTGCATTATATTTTTTACTAACATAGATTGTTACACTCTTTTTTTATCTATTGAAGATGAGAAATCTTGTCCTAATTTTGCATTATTCAAGTATTTTAAGTCTTTATTTCATATATGTGTTTCCTGTAAACAGATTACATCTAACTTCAGTTTTTCTATATAATAAAAAATCCTTTTCCTTTTAAATGGTGCATTTAGCTCTCTAATATTCCAAGAAAGAATTTTCATTTGGTTTATATTTTTCCTAACCACTACTGGAGAGAGGTTCTTCTTTTACTTTCCTTTAGCCTAACTCCTTTTCTGTTTTTCCCCTTCTTCTTCTCCTTCCTCCTCCTCTTCTGTTTCCAATGTTCCTTCTTCATTCTCTTCTTGATTGGGTTCTTCAATATTCTCTGATGGTGTCTCTATTGGTGATTTTCCTAAGTCTTTAGACATTTTCCTTTGCTCCTTCAGTTCTTCTTCCTTATCTTCACTTGTCTGTTCAACTTCTCCTGGTTTTACCTTTTCTTGAAGTTTTATGTTTCTTTCCTGATATTTATTCAGTTCTTCTTTATGCTCTCTTAAAAATTCTTGTGCTTTCACAATAGGATTCAGTGTATATCTTTTTTTGCTGTAATGTGAATGCAGGCCCCTCCATTCTACACCATCTATATGTAATTCCATTTCTCTTTAAGATTTGTGTTAACAATAGTAATCCTTTCTCATTTTTAAGACTTTTGACGGGATATCCTTGAATATCTGCAATTCTTTGCCTTCCACGACCAATTTCTTCAAATTACTGTACCACTAATTCTTTCACTCTTTCTCTCAAAAGTATATTAGCACATCACAGAGTACATTTCTTTTCTTGGTTATAAAAGAATTTACTCCAAATATCTCGTCAGTTTCTAGACCTAATTGTTTGATGTTCCATCCAATAAATTGGGCCAGTGGTGGTATTAAGCGATCACATAGATCTTCCCCATAAATCTCTTCTAAGCCTCTTACTTTCAAACATTTTTCTCTAAGCTTAATTTCAGTATTTCTGTGTTGCTGTTCTGTTTTTCCTATTCTCTTTTCCAATTCAGGTGCTTCTTTTTCTAAATTGACTGTTCTATCCTATAAATCATCTATCTTTTTGTTCATTTTCTTCACGTCTTTCATTATATTTTCCAATTTTTGCCCAACGCTGTCCATTTCTTGTTTCACTTCCTTAATATCCCTTGATACTTTCTTCATTTCTTGTCTTAAGTCTTCTCCAAGTCTTCTCATTTCTTCAAGTACTGATGTGCCAAATTCTGTTAATCTTGCTCATTTCTCTACTGTTGGTCTATTTTGTAATTGTTGTTGCAATAATACTGCTTTTCTTGTTTCTGATGCCATTTTTGTTTACTAAGTTTATTTATTTATTCATTCGTTTATTTGTTTTATTCTCCCTTAGTTTATATATGTGTGTGTATATACTATTAATATTGTTGAACGATATTTTTTTTTACTTTTTCCTTGTTAATGGGTTAATCAAGTTATAATTTAACTGGTTATAGATTATCCAATATATATATGTCCACTAACATATAAAGTTAATCTACTTTCATAACTCTATCTCTCTTATATTATATATTATATCTCTTAATTATCAACAATGTACAATATACTAATTCATTGTACCTATATCCAAATTAATTAGAAAGATCACATATTAAATAATAATTAGAACACCCAAAAAGAATCAAATATATTCAAACCAGAAAATCAAATATAATCAGATCAAATATATTCCATTCAGTGTTATTAATTATCTAATCACGGTATCACAGTACATATTTGTTATTTTATAATTGAGAATTTCTATTTGTACATTCCTGATTCAAATCATTTTATAATGATATTTCCCAAAATAAATCCAATAAGCAATATCTGATAAGTTCTATTTCCACTTGCTTAGTATCTATAAATTGAAATCTTCCAAAACTACATTTATTCTTTAACCGTTAAATAGTCAGTCCTCATCAACTCTTTTCATATTCACTCTTAAAAGAAATAATCTTCCAATATACTCAACAGTTGTCTATAATTGTCACATCGCAGTAGTTGTCACAGCACAATATACAATAAGAAAGCAGGGAGAATGGGAAAGAAAGAAATCAAAGCAGTTCCTCTAATCCAGAACAGTCTTGTCTTTTCTTTTCTTTTCTTTTCTTTTCTTTTCTTTTCTTTTCTTTTCTTTTGTCTTTTCTTTTTCTTAGCCTTTGATAGTCTCTGTCTTTCTTTTAATAACGGGAATCAGCCTGCTTTCTGTAGAATTACTTGATATGAAAGACAGATTTGATTTTCCTTTTCTTTCCCAATTATTGCCTTTCTTCACCATCATTACCTCCCCCCCCCCCGTTATTCCCTTCACTGTTCATCTACTATTTACCTCTTAACATTGAGTTTTTCTCTAGAACCCATCAGCTATTGTTGGTTTTGCTTTAGCCCTGCTACTACTGCATGGGCTTTAATACCTTATATTAAGTAACAAGGTCACAAACAAAATTACCCTCTTCTCTCCGATGTCTCTTTCAATTCTTGTTTTCCAATATGTACGAAACAATAGACTAGAACTCAGATAGTTTAGCTTTGCTTGCCATTCCTTCCGCATTACAAAGTATCTTCAAAAGCAAGGTGAAAAAACCAAACACAAAGCCTCAAGCTGATTTCCTCTTTGCTGCGCTCTCTCACCACCCCACCCTTCTAAACTCGTGCAGCAAGAAAAACTTGAAATGATTAGAGGGCAGCGATCCTTCTCCTTTTTTTTTTGAAGGGTGCCCTCCATTTGATGAATTCTAATTTAGAATTTAGATGTAGAGTGATCACTGTACTGGGTATCTTGCACCAATTTCAACACAGAGAAATACCTGTTTACTTCAGTTCTTCTTGCTTAGTCTTTAAAAATGGTGACAAGGATTCTTTCTCAACATAGTCCTTATAAGGTAATGGACCTCATAAAGTGAAGGACCTCTTTGGCATTTTTCCGTGTCCTATTTCTCTGATGTTTCTCCAGGCACCCATGCTGGTAATCTGGTCCCTTTTCAAGCTCCCCTGGACCCTCTTTTCCAATAGGGTACTTGCCCCACTATTGCCCCACAAGTAATATTGTAACACTTGATAAAGTTATGTGTTTAGTTTCATTGAGTCCAGCCCAGAAACTAGACTCTAATGATCATGTCCATATAATGTTGACCAGAATAGTTTGGACTTTATTATAACACCAGCAGGCTTTAGAGCATTATAACACCAGAAGGCATTAGAGTTGGGCTTATCAGGTCTTAGAGCATCACCTGTGGCATTGAGGAACTGCTGTGCTTCAAATCAGGTCAAACAACACCAGAGGAGAAATTTCAATAATTGTATGTGAGGGGCTTCAAAGCCTTGGTACCCCTCTGTGCACATGCCCAACTGGTGCTGGGACATTGATGCAGTGCAAACATGTGTGCATATGCATTATTCCTATGCAACACTGATGCATCAAAAAAGCCAGAATTGAAAAGAGGCCCACCAATCCACTTGGAACAAGGCAGGGAATGAAGCACTGGAATCACAGCCTGTATACCTTATACATGACTAGGGAGAAGCAGTGCAGGGCCGGAGGGGAAAAGTTGCTTGAATGCTGGTGGCCTTCTACAAGCCCTGGCAACAATGTAAGACCTGAGTAAAATTCCTATGCATCATCTGTTCTGTAGGTAAAGTCACATAGAAGGCAAACTCTAATGGGAACGACAGCAACAAACACAGCTGCTGGGCATATTCTAGCACACTGTGGACTTATTTACTCAGACTGACCTAATGCTCATTTCCATAACCAGCTGGCCCATAAAAAGTTGCTGTTTGGCTGCCAAACCTTCAATGTTCCTTGTCTTTGATATCACATGGATCCACCTCTATGACATTAGAAGTGACCACCTCTAAGACATCACAAAATTGGATCTGCTGCCCAAGGTTTAGGCCCTGAAATCTCAAGGAATGAGATGCTGCTGTTCTAACAACTCTAACCGAGGTAGGAAACCTAGAGCCATCCAGTTATTTTGGGCTACAACTTCCATAATTAATGGTTCTGAAGGGATCTGTAGTCAACAGGGCAGCAGGTTGCCTATCCCTATTTTAGAGGGCTCCACATGTTTATCAAAAGAGTTTCAGCATTGTTCATTATGTGTCACATATTCTCCACTTGTGTTAATCTGGACAGACTCTTCAATTTTCTCTTTCTCTCTCACACACAGGTTTAATATTTGGAAATGGATGGATTAACTCCAGAGTAGATGAACAAAATGACTCTAATAAAATATAATGAAGCATTAATTACAATAACTAGCAAATACGATTTATGTGTTCAAAGCACTGCATTCCAGTTGAAAAGGAAATTAAAGGCAGTAAAATATAGTATTCTATAATACAGAAAGTTATTACTACAAAGCAGTTAAGTTTATTGACAATGTTTAAAAATGCTTCTTTGACTTCTTTTTAAAAAGGAATAAAGAAGGCAAGTATGATCACAGACTTAGAGCCTTACCACACAATGGTGCTATACTGTCATAGTGATGCATTAGTCCTGCTTTTGCCTCACTCTTATCATGTGGCATTGTTGCTCTCCAGACACTACTGCATTGCAAGGTCATTGAAGATGTGTTTATTTTTCACAGTAGAAATAATCCATTAATGACCACCTTTCCCACAACAATTCAGTAACCAGTTTGGGTGTGGATGTCTCATAGCGTTTTCTTTCATCAATGATCCTTCAGTGGGTGAGGTGTGGGTGCCAAGTTATCCCTCCCTCAAGTGATGTAGCATTGTAGCACCATGACATCGTACAGTTATGGTGCTATTACATCTAGAGAATGAATCATGAAGTAGGGTACTGGAGTCAGTAACGACACCTTAATGCAGATGAACAAACTGCAAATTAAGCTATTAAAAGTGAAAATGTGGCAATGGCGTGATAGAGAGCATCAACAACAGTTACCCTCATGAGAATGGCTGGAGCAGATTCCAAATGGAATAATGTGGCATAAAGGATTGGTGTGATAAGGCTCTTACATGGTAAAAAAAACATAGACTAAAAAAGTATACTTGGTCAAAGATTAGAAATGAATACACAGATTTTGCAATAAAGTGATAAATACATTTAATACTATTGAGAAGCCTTCCTGATCAAACTGAAAACATTTCACTTTGTTTACATTATCCTGTTTCCAAGGAAGAAATAGTAAAGGTTACACTTCCAGCTGGCAAAACTGAACAGACACAACTTCAAAGCACTTGCCCTGATGTGTTTTTTTTTTAAAAAAAATCCCTGTTTTATACCAATGAATTACGTTTTAAGTTCTGTACCTATCCTTTCACTTTCCCCCCTGCCAATTCAGTTGTTGTTGTTATGTGCCTTCAATTCAACTCCAGCTTACAGTGATGCTATCATGGGGTTTTCTTGGCAATATTTATGCAGAGGAAATTGGCCATTGCCCTCCCCTGAGGCTGAGAGAGTTTGTCTTGCCTAAGAATACTCAGTGAGTCTCCATGGCTGAGCATGGATTCAAATTCTGGTTTTCTGGTTTGCTCTCCTTCCAACAGCAGGTCAAAACATTGTTGTGCCATCAGGATTTTGCAAACTGACTAAGGTTTGGCTCTTAACGAGGTGTGGTGCTGTTTTTAAGGTTTGAATATAGTATTTAATGAATTTTAATATTTTTAGTCTTTAATGGTCTAACTTTATAAATTGTTTTAGATCTTGTATTTCTTATATGTTTAAATCTTATGTTTATACTTTTATTAATGCTTCTGCATTGTTTTTAATTCATATTGTTTCAAATATGTTGTTAGGGGCCTTGAGTCCCATTATTGGGAGAAAGCTGGGATATAAATGAATTAATTAAATAAATAAATAATACCAAACTGCCAACATGATAAATGCTCCTAAACTAAACATACATATTTATACAAACTGTTATAAATTACCTTGAGGATAATTTAGGTTAAAAGGAGTGATAAATATTTAAAGTGAAACAGTCATATTCAGATGTTCTGCAAAATAGATTAAGTAAGAGAAACAATTAGCTGCACCCCTGGAGTTGCTGTTTCCATGTGGAAGGTGATGGTCTGAAGGGCAGAAATTCCTCTTCATGTAAAGACTCTCTATGAAAGTTCTGTGAAAAATTAGAGAACTTCCATGCATAGCTTTTTCTGCAGAATGCCACTTCCCACTTGTTAACGAGTGATGATGGAGAGGTGGGGCTAGCACATTCCTCTCGTTGCATATTTCTTTAATCTGTCTTATAGAAAAGCTGAATAGGGGCAAAGGTGCAAAAGAATAATATTATGGAGCTGAAATAGCATAATAGAACAAACTGATCTCAAAATGGTTTGTGCCCTAAGTTTGAGTTCTCTATTAGAGCATTGCTTCCTTCTAGGCCAGTGGTTCTCAACCTGTGGGTCCCCAGATGTTCATAGACTTCAGCTCCCAGAAGCCCTGAGCATTGACCATAGTGGCTGGGGCTTCTGGGAGCTGAAGTCCACGAACATCTGGGGACCCACAGGTTGAGAACCACTGTTCTAGGCACTTACTCATGGAAGATTTTAGTTCCAATATTACCATGAATACAAAGTTTTGTGGCATGTAAATAGCATATTTTCACAGAAAATTTTGCTGCTACATAAAATGGGGTTTTCTATGTGTATCGTTTGACTAAGGTGTCACATAAATAGCATATTTTCACAGAAAACTTTGCTGCTACACAAAATGGGGTTTTCTATGTGTATCATTTGACTAAGGTGTAAAAAATCCAGCTAAGCTAGAGAATTCAACAGGATAAAAAGGAGACCTCTCAAAAGATGTATGAATAAATTTGAGACACGTGGTATAATTCATGGTCAGGATAGATAAATACATTAAACCACATCTATTCTTTAATATGATAAAATCCTTTTTTGCACTTCGCAGAATGCTACAGCTAACTAAGCTATTCTGGAGTCAGAGTCAGTGGGAAAAGCTATACAATGTCATTTCCTCTAACATCTGGTTAAGTCTAGCAAAATAATCCTGGTAGTTATTTTCTGTCACTATGATTCCTTCCTTGATATTCTTTGTGCTTTTCTCATGTTGCCAGTAATGATGTAATCATTTGGCAAACTTGTAAGTTACACTATTTACATCCCTTCTCCTCCCACACACTCCATAATCACCTCATAATCTTCAAATATTCTAATGTAATTGAATACTTTTCAAAAACCACAATAAAAGAAGCACTGGAGTTGGTGATGGGGAGAGACTCAACTATAAGTGTTCACATTTTAAAAATCCTTTTGGAAAAAAAAAATTATTTAGAGTGCCTAAAACTTCTGTGATGTTACCAGGAGTATTTCACTTCCAAATACAAATATATCGGCAAATATATTAAAATTGTCTGAACATTATCAAAGTAAACATTTCATGTCAGATATCATTTATGTATGTTTCACAAAAAACAATCAACCCCCCGCCAAAGCTCAAAAGTTCTACTTATGCTTAATATATTGTTCATTTAATTAATCTCAGATTGAAAGAAAGATTGTTAATTTTTAAATATTCTATTTAAATATTCTATCACTATGTGTACCTCGCATAGACAAGAAAGAAAGAAAGAAAGAAAGAAAGAAAGAAAGAAAGAAAGAAAGAAAGAAAGAAAGAAAGAAAGAAAGGAAGTGGGTGGGTGGATATCTCAGTGTTCCTAGATATTTCTGAACTTCAGTTGTAAATAAAACAACAAAATACTGGTCTGTGATTAGAAAAAACTCTATGAGTTTTAGAAGAAAAATCATTAAGCTTTATAAAAACAGCAGATTATTTGTAGTGTCATTTATACTGCAGTGTTCCAAAGGCAAGGCCCTTTCCTTACAGAGATGCTTTGAAGGTTTAAAGGATCAAATGGATCATGTTAGGTTACAGAAGCTTTCAAATAAAGCAAGATGATAGCAGCAATGGGAAATGCTGTCTTACTGCCAAGATTTGTTGAAGATAAAAACCGCATGTTAAATTATTTTCAGGGGAAATCCTCTTTGAATATAGGATGCCTGGCTGGTATGTTTTCCACATTAAAGGGAGGTGAGATGAGCTCTCTTTGAAAGAGGAAGTAATCTCAGTGCAATAGGATGCAAGCATGGATGCACAGTGACAGACCCGTCAAACCTAGGATTTCTTTGCTGATATATATCCCATGTGGCAGCCATGGCTTGTCTGTCTTTTCATCCTTCCATAACAGAATGTTTTCAGAAGTACAACACACCAAAACACATCCACACAAATTGCCACACGAGACTGAACTGATGGCAAAACCTCTATGGGGTACAACCCAATAGTTCCATGCTGTTTGTGGCCTCAGAACTGCAGCTGTGCTTGGACATTCCTTGATCTGTAGCCATTGTGAAGTTGCATGTAGATATAGACCTCTCCTGTTGCCTGATAGCCCCCAAGACTTAGGAGTGTTAAACACATAAACTATGACAAGAATTAAAATTAAAATCTACCCCAGAAAATGGTACCACCCCCTGGTATGACCCTCCCAGGCATGGTGGACTATTTTTACAATAACAAAATCTATTATCCTTTCAAAAGCAATACACTCTTGAGGAAGAAGCCCTCCTACTATTCTTTTTTTTCTGATTTTTTTTTTTTTACAATGGAGGAAAAGCTTGAAGGGGATACAAAGTGCTTTTAAGTAATGGTAAAAATTAAAAATGCAACAGCATCTGTCAGCTGAATTTACACTGCCTTTAATTCCCACTTTTTACTACATAAGCAGAATAGTGCGTGAAAGACAAGCAGTATTTGTTATTCTATACAATTTGCAATTCAGTCACTGAAATCTTTTCTCTGAAGATATATAGGGCACTCACAATTCTACTGATCTGAATATACAACTTGGAATGTCATTATTGAATAATTACATTATATTGTATTTCACAATTACAAAAACAAAGCTATTTCCATATAAACCTTATTCCGTAGTTAGACACTCACTGATTTTTTAAAAGAGGTAAATTTCACTGCAGCAAAAACAATGAGGAGTCCCTGGCACACTAAAGATGGACAAGTTTTATTTGGCATAAACTTTTGTGGACAGCAGTCACCTTCATCCATCTGGTGAAATGGACTGCTGTCCATGAATACTTATGCCAAATAAAAGATACTAGTGTGATAGGTGCCAAAAGATTATTCATTCCTGCGAGTAAGTCCACTTGTGTTCAGCAGGACTTCTGGACTGCACGGTTGATGTGATTCTCTTGATTCTCCTGACCAGTGATTATTTTTTTCCAGAGCAGACAGATCTGTGGAAACAAGATCTGATAAACAAGTCTGTAGCTAGTACTAACAGAGAAGCTCATCCTTTGAGGTCCAATCTGTGTACCACATAACAACAGAACCAAAGGAAAGTATAAAGGAGCATCCTGAATAATAACTGCTGGGTTGTAGAACTGTCCCTCCTCTGGAAAGATTATTGACACTGGAGATTTTCTACATTGTGGAGGCAATTTAAGATTATTAAATTATTCAAGTTTATTATTCTTTTTTACTTTTTCTTAGGTGGCTGATGATAATGAGCAAGCTGATTTTATTTTTGTCTTGTCAACCAAATTAGAAAGTGGTTTTATTATAGTGTGTAACAATTTCACTTAATGATGGTATACTGGATTATTTCTTGTGTGCTTCTTTAAATCATGAGATTGAAAATAACAGCAACAATGCTATGAAATACTTCCAATGAGAAAGGTTCCAAATCAGTGCGTTGTATAGTTGCTCAATCTTAATACAGCAAGCATTTCTAGCATGTGCCAGCTACTTCTGTGTCTGCTGTTGTGGGAACTTAGCTGAGTTCATTTTAGAAGTGTTAAGTAATATTATTTGAGATGAAGAGCAGTATAGGTGATCCCACTTTATTGGTGCTTTTTGTTTCAGCACCTTTCACTGCTTTGCCTGCTTCAAATCTATTAAACGACCTAGTAGTATACCAAATTTGTGGAACCAACATTTCTGAGGTTCATTTGAGTCAACAGTTTTTATTTCCAGGCAAGGAGTCAGCTCTATGATATTCATGATTAATTGCATGAGGACATACTCCACATGAAAAGCCAGATGAAGTAGCACAGGGCTGAGAATCATGAGGACTTCCAGATGTTGTTGAACAGCAGTTCCCAGCAGCCACAGTCAACCACAGTCCAGATGTTGTTGAACAGCTGCTAATTAAGAGGAAAAAGGGGCACTGCAGTCCAAGAGAATCCTGAGGGCTGCAGGATGCCCACCCCTTAACTAGAACAACAACAAGTTTCCACTCCTATAAAACAGAAATATAGTTGAATATATGGAAAGTTAGAGTGCGGGGGGACAGGGACAGGAATGGATTCTTCCATCTTCTCTGAAATAAGACAAATAAGAAATAAGGCACATAAGACAACTGACAATATATGAAGATGATGATGATGATGATCATTGTTGTCATCATCATCATCATATCATCATCATTTTGCTGTCTCATGGTTTACATCATGAACTTAAAGTGCATTATAAACCAGAAGTTAAAAAGGTACTCTGTAAAAAAGACAGAGAAACTTTAAAAGAATAGGATGAGAACAGCTATCAGGCTAAGTGTAAACAAAGGACAGGTTGCTCAGCAATAATCTATTCAACCTGAAAACAAAGCCAATATTGGCTTCTTGAGATTAGCCTTTATGTGATAGCTACCATCTAATGAACCCCAGGCAGGATGCCGAATCAGACAAGGTGTGCCTCTAAAAGTGAGCCAGAATGAGAAACAGTGAAATTGCTCTGTGAGTGGAGAGGGGAAATACAAACAATCTCCTTGCAAGCTCCATAAACAGACTCATTGCCACTGTGCCAGACTGGTTTTCTCAGAAGGAAGGGAGCCAAAGCTGTGGGCTGATTTCAACTCCACAGTATGGATCAGAGTGTTTTATTTATAGCAGAATGCCTATATAACAGATAAGAGTTTACTCTCTGGTACAACTATGCTGAATTAATGCAGTGTATGTAAATATTTTGTTGTTGTCAACTGCTGTCAAGTCAACTTTGACTTATGTCAACCCTACGAATGAGAGACCTCAAAGTCACCTTATCATCAACAGCTTTGCTCCAGTCTTGCAGACTCAGAGCCTGGCTTTCCTTGAGTTTATCATCTGTAATGCAGTCTTCCTCTTTTCCTACTGCCTTTTACCTTACCAAGCATTATAGTCTTTTCTAGTGAGTCATGTCTTCTAATGCTATGTCCAAAGTACAACAGTCTCCATTTAATCATCTTGGTTTCTAAGAAAGTTCAGGCTTGATTTGCTCTAGGACCTATTCAGTTATCTTTTATCAGTCCATGGTATCTGCACCATATTTCGAAGGAGTTGATTTTCTTCCTATCAGCCTTCTTCACTGTTCTGCTTTCACAATCATACACAGATACTGTAAATGCAAAGGCATGGACCATCCTAACTTTAGCATTCAATGATATATCTTTACACATCAGGATCTTGTCTAGTTCCTGCATAGTCGCCCTTCCAAATCCTTGCCTTCTTCTGATTTCTTGACTGCATTCTCCATTCCAATTAATGACTGAGTCAAGGTATAGAAAATCTTTAACAATTTCAAAGTTTTCATTGTCTGCTTTAAATTTATGCAAACCATCTGTGGTCATTATTTTATTTTCTTACATTCAACTGTAAACCTGTTTTTTCACTTCTTTCTTGACTTTCTTCAACAATCTTTCCAAGTCTTTGCTATTTTCTACTAGTAATATAGTGTCATCTGCATATCTTAAATGTTGATGTTCCTTCCTCCAATATTCATGCCTCCACCCTCTGAGTCTAACCCTGTTTTATGTATGATATGTTTAGCCTACAGGTTAGACAGATAGGGAGATAAATGCAGTCTTGCTTGAACCCCTTGCCAATTCCTCGGGAGGAAGTTTCAGAGTAGCCATTGAGAAGGCTGTTTGCTGTGTCCTCACCAGCCAAACCTTAGAGGGTGGTGGGACAGAGAGAAACCTGTCCCCCAAAGATCATAAGATTTCTGTAGGCTTGTATGGGAAGATAAAGCTTTCAGATAGTCTGGACCTAAGCCATATAGGGCTTCACAGGTCAAAACCACCTCTTTGAATTGGGCCCAGAAATGGACTGCCAGCCAGTGAAGCTGGTTTCAGCAAGGGAATTTTATGCTCCCTATATCATGTAAGCTTCTGAGGAAGGCAAAAGCAAACCCTCTCTGAACAAATCTTGCCGAGAAAATGCTGGCCTTACAGTTGCCATAAGTCAAAAATCACTTGAAGTCACACAACAACACCACTCCACCACCAGCAAATCATTATAAGTGATTGTTATAAGTGATTATAATAACAGTAGTAATTAAGTGCTGGTATTAATTTTTTAAAATGTTTTATATTTTTGCTGTTAATGAATGAGTCACAAAGTGATTATATTCCAGTTGGAAGCAAATTCATGGTTATCTAGGACACTCTTGGGACCAGTAGATTTTTTTCTAAGTTAGAAAAAAAGAACATAATCCATCTTTAATTCTTTTCATGGTTAATCCACTATACCAAGTTTTCTATCAAAAGGCTATTTATTATAAAATCATAAAATCATAGCCCCATAGAGTTGGAAGAGATCATAACAGCCACAACAGCAGAGTCCAACCCCCTGCCTTGTAGAAACATACACTCAGAGCACCTCTAACAAATGTCCATCTAGCTTCTGTTTAAAAATCTCCAAAGAAGGTGACTCCATTACACTCTGAGGCAGTATATTCCACTGTCAAATGGCTCTTACCATCAGGAAGTTCTTCCTGATGTTTAGGTAAAATCTCTCTTCCTGTAATTTGAATCCATTGCTCTGTGTTCTAGTCTCTGAAGCAGCAGAAAACAAGCTTGTTCCATCTTTAACATGACATCCCTTCAAATTTTTAAACATGGCTATCACGTTGCCTCTTAACCTTCTTGTCATCAGGCTAAACATAAGCATACCTATTCCTAATGTTCAACCTCAAACTGATAAGCTACACTTCCTTCTTAAATAAAATTAGATAGGGGATGTTTTTGACAGTCTTTACTAGATGTGGGAAAAGCACTGGCCTGTGTATATTGTTGCAGCATATCTGTGCACTCTGATTTCTCAAACAATTCACACATCAACATGCCTTAATGTTATATTCAACAGAGAAGAATGGGTTCTTAGAATACATATAATACATATTAAATATATGTGCACCTTTACTTTGCTCTCCAGTTTGAACATATTTTGTAAGCCACGAGCCATCACATGCTGATCAATTTGTAGCACCATATTGTGCTGGCAAACTTGTGACATGGAAAAACAGAGGAATATTCCTGTAGATTAATTACATTAATCATGGTATTAAGTTTAGAGGATTCTAGAATAACAGCTGGTGCTGTGGAATGAAACTGACACAAACAGTGTATATTTCACGAATATAAAAACGTGTTTAAATGTATGCTAATTATCATCAAGTGGTGTAACAATGCCTGTAAAAAACGAAGAGAAGGAGGGGAGGAGGAAGAAAGACAGCAAGTATCAAACAGGACAGTTACTCCCCCAAAGAAAAATTTGAGGATTAAAAAGGAGGCAATAATATACTTTCTTAGGCCCTTTCCGCACGTGGGAAAGGAACCGCAAAAAAACGCTACTCATCGGACTTCTTCAATGTCTAGGTGAGTCCATTGGGATGAGGAGCAGTGCGAGCTCGTTGCTCTGCACTGCTCCGGCGCCCAAAATGGCAGCTTCTGGTTGGTGGAGGCCCTCCACCAACCGGAGAAGCTTGCCAGCCTAAAGCCCGCCCCCGGCAGATCTGCAGGCACGCACTTGTGCGCGCCTGCAAATCTGCACTGGAGAGGGGGGACAGAGCGACACGGAGTTGTGCGCTCCATGCTTTTTAAAAACCTCTAAAAAGAGGTTTTTAAAAA
This sequence comes from Iguana delicatissima, assembly GCA_948472985.1. Taxonomy (NCBI): domain Eukaryota; kingdom Metazoa; phylum Chordata; class Lepidosauria; order Squamata; family Iguanidae; genus Iguana; species Iguana delicatissima. Next base: position 355,544 of record CAOKZL010002419.1, on the reverse strand, counting down.
GCATGCTGCGTGACCACTTCTGGTCGCTCTGAACCAGACTGAGGTGCAGAACTACAAAAAGTAGTCGCCCCAGCCCACTCTGCAGTGCAGAAGACCTCCGTCGGAGGTCACTCTGCACCGTTTTAATAGCCTGGTGCGTAAAGGACCATAGAAATCACAGAATCATAGAGCTGGAAGGGATCACAAGGGCCATCTAGTTCCCCTCAGGAATGTACAACAAAAGCACCCCTGAAAGATGCCCATCCAGACCCTTTTAAAGACCTCCAAAGAAAGAAAGTCCACTACACTTTGAGCTCATCTGTTCTACTGCTGAACAGCTTTTACAGTCACTGGTTTGTGTTCTAGTCTCTGGAGCAGCAGCAAACAAGCTTGCTCCATCTTCTCCATGACATCCCTTCAGTTTTATATCCATATGTCTCTAAGATTTATCTAAAATGTCCCTCATTTTTTCTGTTTTGTAGCAGATAAATTTTTAAATACAATAAAGCAGCTGAGTGTTGTTTCTCTATTCATTCTTTTTTTAATTTTTTTTTTTGGAAATGTCTGAGCATTTTATTGTGAAATTCTATATATTTATTTAAGTAGGTGATCATGTACATGTTTCCGCACCAGAGTTTAAAAGTACCAACGTTCTGTCTTTCATTAAACATATAGTCCTCCCTCCACATTCATGGGGTTGACCTTCACAAATTTGATTATTCACGAGGCATGTGCTTGCCTCCCCTCCCCCATTTTCCTCTTTGCATTCCTCACCCCTGGCTTCCAAGGCTTATGTTTAAAATGGATGCTTTTTTTTCCCTTTTGGGTTAGCAAAGGCCCCTCTCCATTTCTGGAGGTATGGCCTCTCTGCCATGTGGTTGCACATTCTGCTGGGTGTTGGCTGCTGATTGGTCACGTGCTCTCCTCCTTTCTCAAGATGACTAATGGAAGTAATTAGAACTCCAAAACTCCTGTCTTCTCTGTCTGAGGGGAAAGTACTAGTAAGCCTTTTAGGTTGTCTTTTTCTCCCCCACCTCAACATTGGGGGCCACAGGCAAAGGAATGGGAGGGAGAAGCTCTGGAGAGGAATGGGAGGGGAATCACAAGGGGGGATTTGGATTTTTTTCTACTTTCATAAGGGTTCTATGCCCCGAAACCTCATGAATATGGGGGAGCTACTGTAGTGAATTGCAAATACAGTGCACTCTCTTCTGATGTGACCTCTGCATCCACGAATGCGAGGTCGCGTGAAACATTACTCCCATTATAGTAAATGGATGTGATGGGTGCAGGCCCATGCAGGCTCAGGCATGAGCACATTGTGTCCATTGACTACAATGGGATGTGATGCCCACTTTTTTGTTTCATGCGGGGGGTTCCTGGAATGGAACTGCCACATATATGGAGGGCACACTGTACAGGAATATTTTCTTCATTCTTTCGTTGATGTTCTAACATGAGTAATGGATCACTCATCTCTAACTGTTATATTTATCATGAAAAAGCCATGTGGAGGACACACAAGCAAATCCAGATGGGATACGCATTATGTATATTTGCACTTGGATTACCTCTAATAATAATAGTAGCAGAGTTGTCACATGTGTTTACATTTTAATTTTTGTTTTATGTTTGGATTAAAATAACAAAGCAAGCAAAACTCTTAAAAATTAGTCATACCTTTTTCCATACACAAGTGACTAAAATAATGTACGAATGGTACTTTAAAAATTGTGTTGCATATGGTGACTGAAAGGATTAATCTAAATTCAATTAAATAAATGTACTTAACAAGGTTTTTAGGAAAATCCAAATGCTATTGGATGAGTGTGTGTTCATGCAGATCAGGGTATAGGGAGAGCAGCCCAAGGGCCACATGGGGATTCCCAAGGGGGACTTTGTTGTCAAACAGGCTTTCCCCAAACTGAGTATTTTGCCTCCCAATTTTGGCCCTGGGGTGTGGGAACAAATTTGCTACATTATTATCCCTCTTGGGGCCATATAAGGCCTAGAGGAGGCCCTTTAAAAATCAGCCTCTATGGAAAATGTCCACTTTTCAGCCTAAAAGCATAGAGGGACCTCAACACACATGGCTCATGGCTTATAAAAATGCAGTACATTTTAGGACAACTGTAGTTTTCAGACCCACCAATGGCACTACCTGGTGGTGGGACTGGAGTACCCTCCCCCACTTACACATAAAGGAAACCTCCACCTTTCAACACCCCCTTATCTGACGACTTGCTCTTTTGATGCTTCCAAATTAAGGACAAGTTCCATTAATTCGATGTGGGGTCTGCTCTTTCATCAGTTCTTCCTACCTACAAAGGCTTGCTTGGGACCACTTTTGCACATGTATGGTTCCAAGTCTTGCCTACAGAAAGAGCAGGTGCTCTGGTCAAATTAATGGAACTTGTCTGTATTTCAAGCATTGAAACAGACGGCTTCCATCAGTTCTTCTTGCCTATGGAGGCTCACTTAGGACTTCATATGCACTGCCTGCAGAGAAAGATCAGAGGGGGAAAAAGGCACCAAGTTATCTGAGAAGCTTTACAAGCAGCAGGCAGGCAGTCCCAAATGAGCTTCCGCAAGTCCTTCATGTTTCTTACATTCAGTGGGTTCTGTTTGTTGACCATTTCCACTTTCTGACAGTATTCCACTCCCTAACCTGTCAGATAAGGGAGAGAAAGCCTGTACACTCATACACAGCCTTGCTAACTGTGTATACAAGCTATATCATAGAGTTTCCTTGCTCAGAGTAAACCAATTATTTTTCCACTGAGCAATCTTTTAAAAGATCTAATTATTCCTACCCTATTGGGTAGTACTGTTGATAGTTCTAAGAAACAAACCAGATACAGCAAATGATCCTCATGCAAGGATTCCCCTCCCCAAATATATTACACAAATCATTTACTGCTTGTATTGCCTGCATTGATTGCACACTACTTGCCAGGTCTAAGGCCCTTTCTACAGCTTACTTTCCTGTGGCGGCATCTGGTAGGGATCACAGCAATGGCTCTGCCAGGAAGGGAGCGCAGTGGGAGTACTTCCCTTGGCACCTGCCGAAGGAAGCGCAATGGCCAGGCCACTTCCTTCTGCAGTGCAGCTGGGTACTTTCCCAGGCTGCACAAGGGAAGGAAGTGCAGCCATCACATTTCTGGGGCTTCTGCAGGACAGGCAAGTGCAGTATAATGGTGCAATCGCGGGTCATTGACAGGGAACACCCTTTATTAATTGCACCCACAATCATGACACCTGGGGTTGGGAGAAGCACAGGACCACAACAACATCATGCAAAAACATTGTTGTGGTCCCGTCCTTCTCCCATCCCCATGGCAGGATGGGAGGGTGCTATGGAAAGGGCCTAAGTTTCTGGTTTTGACCAGAAGCCCTCTAAAAGCTCTAAAATGTTGCTCTGTTAAGCTGGAGGCCCTACTCTCTGTCTCACCATTATCATGGTCAGTGAAATGATCTGTAATGTCCATAGAATTGGGGATGGACAACAGTATGGATGCTACCGGCCATTTTGGGAAAAAACAATAAAGACAGACATCCTGTTGATTAGTCCCAACTAGAGACCCACTCAATCAATTGTTGAATTATAAGTCAACACATAAACTAAATCTAATGTGTTCAATAGATCTACTCTAGTCAAGACTCAAAGGGAATTTAATCTAAACACTCCCAAAATTTCTGGAGTGTGGTGACCATTGGGGGGGGGGAGCCTTGAACCAACCCAATCTAGAATTTCAGTGCTGGCTTTTAAAAAGAAAGGAAAAGTCAGAAAACAGACAGCACATTTATTCTTACTACTTGTTCCCTAAAAATCATTAGTTGCTGTTTTTCTTGTTGTCTATATTTCACCATAGATATTCATGTTTCTATAATCTTGTAAGTCTACTACTAGTCTGTAGTCTTGTAAGGCCCTCCTCTAATGTGTGAACTAAAAACATTATAGATCAATTAGCAATGATTTTGCAAAATATCCCGCTACACTAATAGTGTCTACTCAATACAATTTTCACACTTACATTTCTTCAGCCAGACACAGTAAATTCCCAGGCACTGCTGCTTAAAATACTTACCAGAGCTCTTAACAGCTAAGTTATTTGTTGAGTAGTTTTACAGGTCTCTTGTACTGGGCAGAAACAACAGCTTGTAATGCATGAGAAGTAAAGATAAAACTTTCCTGCTGTGCAGATTTAGTCAATTTTGCCCAGGCTCTCACACAGAAAGCAAACTAAAGCCACTGATAAAGGCTTCTCTTTGCACTGGCAACTCTGACAAATGCAGATGAAAATGAGTAAATTGGGGAACTTTGCATAAGAAGGAAGAAAAAACGTTCTCCTCTGACAGCTGCTATCATAATTAAGAACAGATTTCATCACTAAACACTTGCTAGTTATGTCTACCACAAAGTAAATACACAGATGTGATATATTTGCATACAGAAAAACTTACGCCATGTAACTAAAAGAAATTTGCATTTTCTGCTCTTAAAGATTTTTCAAGTGCAAACCCATCATAATACCTTGCATACAAATACAATCGATAACATACAATGAACCTTGAATTAGGTAAAGTAATGATTAAGCAAAATGTTCTCTTATAATCTCATGAATGAAATTTTTATTTGATTGCCACTTAATTTAATTGCAAAATTCGTGAAACGTATTGCTGTTTTAATTATGCAGATGTTGCTAGAAGCTCCTGTTTATTTCTTCCCCTTTCCAAGAAAGCTCAGGATGAATAGTGGTATTTTTGTTTTTTTTAAAAAAGACATAAAAATAATGCAGCACCTAAAAAACTAAACTCAAGCAATTAAACAGCAAAATAAGTATCAATGTACATACCAAATAAAGGTGCGTTCTTAAATTTGTGGAATGCTTAAGTTTGTAGAATTATAAAATGTATCTGACAATACAGATAGAAGTATGTAGACTGCCATTTTCAATTCCTCCACCCTTATCTTATCCCTAATTTTAAAACGATAAATAACACAAATAATGTTTCCAATACGATTGCTTTTGATAATTACATCCTGTAACTGGGCACTTGTTTTTTTTGTCTTCATAAGTGTAACAATGTGAGTTTCACTTTTTTCTTGTGCCTACAGGGGAGTGGAATAAATTATCCATTGCACATATTATGCTAGCAATTCACTCTCATCATTTGACCAGCTATTCTCCCATGTATTCTCAGGATACATCTTATTTTCTGGAGGCATCAGCAATGCATTACCTGGTATATACTGAGAGGTCCCAGAATGGTGGACATTACTTTTTCATATTGACCTTCTTAAACCAACCTCATTCAGCAGGTTATTGATATTAATACCCAAGGCTACTATTTCAAATGTGTTCAGGATATTTTGGAGATATTGTTTAGTCCACTCTTAAAAAGTCACACTGGCAGCTCAACTCTTCCTTCTGTATTTATGTTTATAATCAAATCGACAGACACAGGAGGGGGCTCCAAAGAGCCAAATATTTGTTTTGCAAAATTTGCTTGGGCCTGCTGTTCTGCTGTAAACATTTACTCCATTCTCTGTCTTTCATTCTTCCCAGTGTTGGAAAGTTACTTTTTTAAAAGGAATTCATTTTGTAACATATTCTGAAGCCCCACCACAGTGATTATTACTATTACAAAAAAAAAAAGAAAAGAAAAGAAAAGAAAAGAAAAGAAAAGAAAAGAAAAGAAAAGAAAAGAAAAAAGGGGAAAAAAGAGAGGGCTCATTTTTTTTTGTTTCTTCTTTTTTTTTAATAAATCCATTTTAAAAAGTCAGAAAATGGCCTAAAACGGGGGAGATCTCCTCATGTTATCCCCACCAATGCTCTGAGCCAAAGCTAGTAATGGGGTAGCTTCACAGTTATTATGGCAGTCATGAAATTCTCAGTTCTAACAGATTTTCAGATAAAATTTCATTTTAAAAATTCCACTGGACAATACTGAGCACATTCTAAAAGTGATCATTTCCTAGATATTCAGACAGTAATTTTGTCTTGTGCAGATAAAGTTAAAGAGGTTACTCTTAGGGATGGTAAACACTGACATATATATATTTCAGGCAACTATATTTATGTACACACTATTATCTCTATACAGCTGTGCTAGTGATTAGAAAACCCAGACAGGTGCTGGTATAGAAAAATCTGCATGCCTCTAACTGAAGCCACAGCTATCTGTCTCACCCTGTATACACACAAAACCAATGGAAGTAATTAGAGCTACTGCATCATTAGTGCCATCCTGTAGACTAAATAATGTAGTGAAGCATAATTACCTGCAAATGGTTAATGTCAAGACTTTAATGAGAACTAGTTGGCAAAGAATTGCACTGCATGTGCATATAATTATTGTTGGATACATCTGTCCCTGGAGTTATCCAAGAAAGTCATTTGCAATGAGGGCTTGAGAGATGGTAGGCTTTTTTGTAAACCGTAGAAAATAAGTGTACTGTTGATGAACAATAACAAACTTGTCTTGTGTGGCAATGACATCTGAAAGATTGAAAGCGAGTTGTTGCAAATATATTTTGGAGACTGTTACTAGTCAGATACTCCATGTAATTTTTTCGTAGCATTGATCTCATGCTTCTATAGAGTTGGTCTCATTTTTTAAAGCACTTTGACCTTTCAGAGATTGATCTCATAAGCCACAGATTTAGATCAAGTGTGTTGTCTCTGCTGCCTCAGCCATTCATCTTTACTGATAGGACAAGACTTTTACTCTCTACCCCCAAATCAAAAGGAAAGTGAGGTTTCAATAAGGTACCTTTGTCCTGTTAGTAATGTGAGTTCTTTCACTTAATGCTTTAAGGCCACAGTGTCTGCTGCTAGACAAGCAATCAAGAATAATTTCTTCAGCTGCCACTACAAAACTAGGAGAGCCTTTAAAATTTTGAAGTCCACCCTGTGAATATTAAATAACTGGAAGACTCCTACTGACTTACATCTAAAACCCATCTGAACCACATGTTAGTCACTGCTTGCCAGAGAAAGACCTGATATATGGCTGTGTTAGCCAGAGGAGAATGGATGATGCCTTTATTTTATCACCTTCAAACCACGCAACAACCCATCGTATTAATGTAAGCAGGAAAATCTAAAGAACAAATGTACAGCAGTCCTCATTTTTATCACAGTAAAAGAGGAGAATAGAAATTAACCTCCACTAATACTCCCATAAATAAAATGCCTAGCAATGAAGCTGGGGAGAGGGCTCAACTCTCCCACTTTTCTCATGGCCTTGGGCATTGGTTGCTCTTCCTGTGACTGTCATGTGTATGTCTGTCAGAATAGATTGCTAGAACTTGTTTTAGATAGTAAAATGTGAAATGACTTTTCTGGTGACAATATAGTGCATCCTAATGTCTGTAAAAATAACTCATGGACTGGGCAAAGGGATACATCCCTCCATCATTTCTGGAGGAGGGGCACTCCTGTTTTGTTCACAAGACACTGCTGGCCATAAATGTAATAAAAGAGATAGGAATCCCCACTTCAAATCTCATTTCAGTCATAGGCTCATCAGGCAATGATCAGGTAAGTCTCTCTTTTGAGCAGAACCATCTAGCAAGTGGAGATAGTTACTAGTGACCTACTCAACATAACTGCTAGGAAGATCTTTGTTTTAGATGAAGCACTAACAGTCAAAAAGCTATGTAAATGCTAAGCCTTCTTATTATTTCCTTGTAACAACACTCAACTTTCATTGTTTAAATCTGAAACCTATTCTTATATCTCCCATTTTTAACATATATTGTAATTCTAGTCTAATCAGTAAACTGTTCAAATCAAACATCTGTGTGCTCCTAGTTTGTTCCTTGACTGGAAAAATTTAGCTCAGGTAAGAAACAAAGAACTATAAAAACGTGTTGGTACAAAGATAAGCACTTTATTTAATATCCAATTTAATGTGCTCACCAGAGAAACCACAGCTTATGAAACTTTATCAGAAAAAAAAGATTAATCTATTTCAGGCGTAACCCAAAGAGTCATGAAATGAACTCATGAATTTAGATAGGAATCCACTTATTATCAAAATACATTTTCATACTGAATTCGAACAGCCTAAATTGCTGACTATATTTATACTTGGTTCAATCAAATTTTTATATTCTTGCAGCTGCCACCAATTTGAGGACAATTATCAAACAACAGTTACAAACAAATGAAAATAATCCTATGTGGTCATTTTTCCAGTTCCACAGTATAACTGTTCAGTAATGCATGCAGCTGACTCACTAAGAAGTTTCAGCTTCAGCCGCTTCTTACATGTTGACTTCAGGAAAGACTCACCCAGAGGCAGAATGACATTTCAAAGAGCTTTCAAATTTATGGCCTGAAATTTAATTGCATTGTGTTTTGCGTGCAGTTTCATCTGTTCATGTTATGCAAACAAGACGACAGTCCCTACCTTGCATCAACAAGATAACCTGGGCATTTAGAATTTGTGAACCACCTTCTTCTTCTTTCTAGATCTGGATGTGGCACAACTCAGTATTTGAATCACCAAAATAAGGTGGAATTATCACCACCTTTTTTAGTTTAAATATCATTTAAATATATAAATATTCAATTTTGAAAGCAACTTTAACATCTACTGCATTTTTCTGCTCAAAATTAGCTTGCTATAGACATATTTCCTTCCTTTCCTATCCCTAAACCATAAATATATTTTTAAGTGGTTACTCCAATTTTTTAAAATTACTCCATTTTTGTGACCCCCTAGCCCACAGCTCCCTAATTTACAAACATTTTCAGCTGGTTTTCTTATCAAACTTTCCCCCCAAATGTGCAAAACTGCCCACAAATTGGTGATTTTACTTCTCATACCTCCACGATCTCCAGCCACCCTCACCAAACCAGCAAAACATTGGTTGTTGTGGGTTTTCCGGGCTTTGAGGCTGTGTTCTGTTAGTATTTTCTCCTGATGTTTCACCTGCATCTGTGGCTGGCATCTTCGGTGGATCTGGTGCCATGGAAGTGAGACAGAGTATATATACTTGTGTAGTCCCCAGGTGGGAGGGAGCAATTTGCATGTGTTACAGTTGGCCTGTGTGATGGCCTATTGTTAAATGGGATATCTCCCAGGGTTGTGTTGTTTGTCAGGGGATATGCATAATGCACTGTGCAATTGCCTGCCCACGTCATAAAACATGGAAAAGATAGGAATAAAATGTGTATTTTTCTACCGCTTATCAGCTAAGTGCTGTACAAGTGGTTTACAATTGTTAGCTAATTGCCTCCAACAAGCTGGGTACTCATTTTACCAATCTGTGGAAGGATGGAAGGCTGAGTCAGCCTGAAGCCCTACAGGATCGAACTCATAACCTTGTGGTTGCAGTACCAGCACGTAACCACTGCGCCACCAGGACACACACACCAACATGCATCATGACATGTGTGCTGTCTTCATCATGCTGCCATAGAGTCTCACTTCAAGACCAATGTTGAGGACCACTCAAGGCAGTGGAGGCTGATGAATCTCCTCTGGGGTTAAAGGAACTATTCAGATGCTGAGCCAGTGTGTTGTAGTGGTCTGAGTGTTGGACTATGTCTCAAGATATCACAGTTCAAATCCCTGACTGGCCATGGAAATCTACTGGGTGACCTTGGGCAAATCACATTCTCTCAGCCTCAGAGGAATGCAAAGGCAAACCACCTCTGAACAAATCTTGCCAAGAAACAATGTTATAGGTTCACCTTAGGATCACTGTAAGTCAGAAATGACTTGTAGTCACACAACAGCAATAACAATAATTGTTGCTAAATTGTTTGGATAATTCTTCAAAGTTTGATGTTCATCTTATTTCCTTTCCTTTCTGATTCCTCGCCATTTCCAAGGAATATGCCAAAGAATTAGACGTGTTTTGCCCATTAGCAACCATATACCAAGAAACTGTTTGGAAATGGAAAAGTCCAATAGGTAGCACTTGATTCTTAAAAAATACATGAAGAGGAGTACCCTCAGCAAATTGAAGGAATGGGCCCTAGGAAAGATGGATATATTTAATGTTCAGGTTTTTCCCCACAATGTAACCCCATCCACAGAATCTGATACCAAATACATGAGCTAAAAAAGGATGTGAAGCCCCATGCAGCTGACCTATGTACTTTGCATTGCCTTTTAGGGGAACATACAATCAGGAAAGGATTGGTCCAGTTCTGTGTTTCACTGATAGTAGTGCTATGCTCGTGAACTATTAACATTCAGATGAACATCCAAGTATAGATGCTGACAATCCCAGATTCCATTACCTTAAAGGAAATGTATATTTAGAGGTACCATCAAGTCTCTGTTTCACTAATAGGACAGATTGCATGCAATTGGATGTACACTGGTTACAATCCCCTATGCAAACTGCAAAAATAAAATATAAAATACATAGTATAAATGCTTGATTTAGATGTGTACATAAAAACTTTCTAAGTGTTTGAATATTATAACAAGGTGCATTATGAGAAGACTGTGTCCCTGAGCAGGCTGATAGAGGCTCCCAAACTCTGTCTTAGGCTAAAAGCTGTTTGCAGGGAGAAAACTATTTACATCAGAATGGAGGGAGCGGGTAACAGGGCTGGTTTAAAGAAACCCTTTTTATGTGCTGAAGTACTGGTTCTGATAAGACATGCAAACAAGTTGCAGCTGCTACTTAAATTATGAAAACTAAAAATGTCAATAGTATTTGAACAACTGACGCAACATGTAGTTTGTCTACTGCCTATGTTGTAACTATCATCCTCACTGAAGTATTTATCCTTAGATGAAAATTATACTCTGCTCAGTGCATCCTGGAAGAAAGGCAGGATATAAATTAAATGAACAAATAAATAAGCAATATTTAGCTCATTTTAATTTAAGATTGTGTTGTTCCAAATCATGGAGTGGAGGGTGGGGGTGTTGACAAAGTTAACACTGTAAATACAGTTTGCATTCTGGAAGACAAACAAGTAGTAAGAGTGTGACTTCAATGTCTACAAATTCCAGCCTCCAGTCTTTGTAGACTCTTTATTGCTTTTATTCTTTTTTTTTTAAAGTCTTCACCACAAATTTTCCAGTGACTAATATTTTCAGTACCATGCTGCTCAAATAAGTGGCCCAAAAATCAAGAGTAGTAGGCAACAAGGCTACTTGTGTACAAGCTGTTCAAGGTCTAAAAATGGCTAGCAAGCAACTTTATCGGGGGGGAACCACAGATACATGAAGGGTTCAGCTCTGCCTTTCCACCTGTTCTTGCTGCACTTTAAATCATTGTTCCCATGATTTGACATGACCTAAGTAAGGTTTTGATGTCGTAACCTCTAGTTTGATCCTTCTCATTGAGAGTCACCATCATACTCTCCTTTATATTGCAACTATTACAGTATGTACCAGTGAAATTTCTGAACAGCATATTTTACAGTCTCTCCAATGTACTGAGGTAAAGTGGTTAAGTTTATGCCCATAGATACACTATAATTTTTAATATAGAAGTGCCATGAAATTATCAGTGTAGATTTATATAGTCAGGGTCACACAGTGAACTGGTTTCTGAACAGTTTCTTAATTGAGAGAGACAAAAAATAATCAAGAACCCAGGAAAGGTCAGCATTTTTATGTGATGCTCTGAAGATATGTCTTGACATTAACAGGTTCATGTAACATGGCATTTCAGATAAACGTCTAGACTCAATAGCCATGTTCTTCTACATTTCCTATGGCAAATGATTTTCTCCAAAGCTTAAAAAGTGCTAAACAGTGGAAAGTAGAACAAAAGCATCTTTCAAATAATAACTTCAAAAAAAAGAGAAGCCAACATATTTAAGACTTACATTGCAGTTTGATCTCCCTTTCTCTTTGTGAGAAAATAAATGATCTTGTTTTAAGCACACGGCAAACCATTAACTATAATTTTGTGGGAGGGCAAATGGCAGCAATCAACATGTTTACTTGAAGAAAAAAAACTATTATTTTAATTGGCCAAAATCCTCTATCAAATTACATAGATAAGAACTACCTAAGGAATTAACCCTGAAACCCACTTTATACTCAAGGAAATGACTCTGAGCAATGGAGGTCTATGGTATGATTGAGAGGAACACTGCAAGATGAGGTGACCAGCCACAGATTTCAATCATTTGGAGCAGTTCCCTGGAGTTTAAGGCAAGTTTCAGGTGGTATTTATGATTATGACAATAGTGGTCAGGTAACTGGTAATGATGCCATCTCAGAAGTCCCAGAAGGCACAGCAGCAGCTATTATCAAGAATGTGAGGTCAGGTGGGCTGAGTGTGTAAATCTTGAACACAGCTGGCACCAGCTAGGGTGGAAGAAGGGCACTTCCACCACTGAGAATGCACAGCCAGTGGACCAGTGAGAATCTAGCAATACAGCTGTATTAGCAGGCCTGTCCCAGACTCTAGAGAAACTGGTCAAGAAAGTGGAACAGGTAGAGTTCCAGGCGGCAGCAGCTGTTGGTTCACCAAATCCAGGCTCTAGGGGCAGCAGTTCAAGGTCCCACATCCAGCAGTCAGGTGAGAGGCAGTGCAGGCTATGTTCTCCATCCAGCTTCAGCAGTAGCAGTGCTTCATACCGAGGAAGAGCCATCACGGAAAGAGAGGGCAAGTAGGCATAAGAAGAAGGGAAAGCCCAAGAAGTTCAGAAAGTCCAGCCCAAGGAGTGAATCAGACAATGTGGGATCTTCAGGTGAGTCATCAGAAGATGAAGGCAAGGACAGGAAAGATTTTGAAGAGCAGCTGCTCATGTCCCCAGGCTCCCTTCATAGGCAATCAGCAGGAGGGAGAAGGAGACAGCCAGTCATGGGTCCCAGGAAAATTTGGAATGGGAAGGATTACGTTAGGACAGTGGCATCTTTTCCTACCTTCTGTGATTATGAGGATCTTCTGGGGATCCACTTAGACAAGAAAGCTGGGGACAGGATTTTGAATGGTTACTATGTAGATGTCTTCTCACTGTTCAAACCTGACAATGAGGAAAAGCACACACCCAAATGGAGAAAAAGAGAAGGAAAGAAGAGAAAGGAAAGGGGACAGTTGATCACTTATTTAGCATTTGGTTGCCAGAATACACAGTTTTTATGGGTGTTGTACAGTCAGCCTACCCGGAGTGCATCTGACATCTCTCCAATCTCTCACATAATGCACTGAAGGCATGTGACTTGGTGAAGGATGCAGCAATCATCAAGTACGACATAGCCTTTAGGAAGATGGCATCCCAAAGTGAAAAAGCTAGATGGGACTTGACCAATGACAAGCTATGGCTTGTTCCAGTTTGAACCCCATAAAAAATGTAAGGCCAAAGGCCACAAGCCTTTTCGTTGAGTGGGCAAAAAGGATTCCTGGAAGTGGATCTGCTGGAAATATAATCAAGGAAACTGCTGTTGGGCCCAGTATAAGTTTGACCACAACTGTGAGGTCTGTCTCAGGCCTCAATCTAGGCTCTTCTGCTCTCACTCTTCAAATGACCAGCAGTCCTTTTGCAGTTGTCCCATTGCAGCTGCCAATGGAAAAAAAAAAAGAGGAGGAATAACTCAGGGAGTTATTGGTGGAGCAGGAGAAGCCAAGCAGTGAACATGAAGGAGGAAGCAGGCATGGAATGTTAGACCACACTCCAGTGCATTTAAGTGCTTTGCTTCTTCTGCTGGTACTCTAATAGAAGAACAGCTAGATTCCTTACAGAGAGTTTTGCTCATAGTTTTAGAGTCTCTTTCAAGTACCCAGGTGTGACTTTTGACTCGAGCAACCTTAGATCGGCCAGGGACTTAGCAGAGGCAGTGGCTGAGAAGATAGAGAAAGTGTACAGAACTGGATGAGTAGCAGACCCATTTGCCAAGCCCCTCAAGAGCAATTTGAGAGCATCACCATTGGGAATAGTACCTGAGAAAACTCTGAGTGAGTTCAGGTTCATCCATCACTTTTCAAACCTAAAAGAACATCAGTCAATGATGCTATCCCTATGGAGTATTGCTGAGTGTGTTATGCATCTTTTGACCAGGCAGTGCGGCTGGTGTGGGTGTGCAGCCCAGGGGCATTTATGGCAAAATGTGATATTCAGTCAGCATTCTGATTTCTCTCAGTTCATCTGGAGGACTTCAGCGTGCTCAAATTTAAGTTTCAGAGTCGATGATAAGATGATGGCTATGGGATGTTCAGTCAGTTGTGCTGCCTTTGAAGCTTTCAGCACATTTCTCGAGTGGGTGGTTAAGTCCAAGGCCAGCTTACTATATGTTACCCACTACCTAGATGATTTGACAAAAATGCATGGAGGGGAAGGGTCTCTGGCTGGTAAGATCTTTATCCAAGTTAATTGAGAGGCAGCCCAAGGGGTCCAGTTTTCTTTTCTCTCACTTGTATAATTCCCCTCTCATGTGGGCCATAGACAGTGGATGCTGTGCATCAGGAAGATATATGGACTTTTTAGGGATCTCATGGGGTTACAAGACCCTGGTGAATGGTGGTGGGGTGAAGAGGATGGTTGTAGTCATGGGGTGCCTATCTGTTATATTGGTTGCCTCCTCCCAATCACCCACCTTTTGTGGTGGTTGGCATGGGTTCTAGATCTAGGATATCAATTCACGGTTCTCAGGCACTGGTAGAAATGGGGTTCCCTTATGGGATTCAGGGGGTGTGGGGCGTAATGGCAATCCACAGTTAGGGCCGAATGCCTTTCTTGCACTCCCTAGTGTCAGGGAGACCACAAGCGGTCATCCAGCCAAGTGAATCCCTCATCTGTCATCCTAGTGGCTTTGACAGTAGGTTGGATGGTGGGCTCATCAATCAACAGGTGGGTTGGTCAATGCTTGGATCCAGACCCATCTGGATGCTAACCCTAATTAGCAGCTGTAACCAATAAATGTTGTGGCTTAATTCTTCCATTCATATTTGTGTTTGGTGTGCTATTTGAGTGCACAGGGTCTCACCCCTGAACACACAAGTGGAATACAGGATTATATTCATGTACTGTGAATGGGTCCTGGAGTATCGTGTGACCTGAGAGTGATATATGGTGGTAAATCTAGCCCAGTTTTATCCTGAGGTTTTAAAACCTGAGAGTTCTTTGTTTGTTTGGTTCAGTGTTCATGTGCTCCACCACTGTGGGTTAGAATTGAGATTGTCTAATGAGAGGGGGCATATCTTCTCAGACTAGCCACATTTGGGATCATTTAGATGGGGCTGCCTGACCTTTCTATTCATGTAAGGTATTCTTCTCTTTCTTCTGTTCCTTGTGGCAAAGTTGATGCCATTTCTTTTCTCTTTTTTTGCCATTTGGCAGTGAATGTTAACACATTCACATAGCTGTCTGCTTGTTTTCAGACAACGGAGGGGATATGCATGTATGCTGCTGTGTCCCCCCTCCCACACACAGTTTGAGAGGATGGGGTGAAGCTAGTAAACTTACTGACCTAGTAAAAACTGGCTGGTGGTTCTTGTAGTTAAGCTTATCACTGAGCATACAATGGAATCATATGTGCAGTGAGTAAGAGTGGCAAGACATCACAATGGCTAAATGGATTGTGCCCACTGGATAACAGGACTTCAGAAGAGTACAGGTTCATTTATGTATTTTTTCATGTGTATTCTAGAATATAAGGTCCATGACAACAATTGGGACATGGACTCATGATTTTTCCTATTCTCTCTCTGTCTCTCTCTCTCACACATACTTGTGGCTAAAGCATGATTTCACTTGTACAGGACAGAGAAAAAGCTGAGTAGTCAGCTCAAGAAAACAAACCCAGCCAGGTTGTGCCATACGGCTAGCATGCCTGGCATGCTGCAGCTGTTGCTGATGTTCATGAACAGCCTATATATCCATTGATGGTCAAAGGCCAGCAAGAGAATGGAGAGTCTGCTGAGGCTATAGAGGGCAGTGGGTGGTACTTAACCATTCATAAGACCTACAGGTGGCTGGTTGTTTGACTTGTTGCTTCCTCCATCCTCTTTTTTCAACTTTGTCTTACCAAGTTCTATAGAAAAAGTCCTTGACAGTGATGTGACATTTGTAATTTAATATGTGATTGATGAGGAAAGACCACACGGAATGTGATTACTGCATTCTTCATGGCATATTTAGATCCATCTGGATGAGGCATCAGGACAGTTGCCTTAGTGGACTAGAATATCATGAGCTGTATTTCAGTGTTGCAAAAACTGACCTTACTGATGTATCTTACACTCTGTTTGAAATGTGTTTCCTTGGGCATGGATCCAATGAAATCATCATACAGCAGAAAGCACCTTGTACACACACAGCCTAATTTACATCAACTCCATATTTATACTGCAGCCTACTATGTCACATTCCATGCCATTCTGCCCCTCCCAACATCCTCAGGATAGGATTTTCTGAAGGTGCAGAGATATACAGTATGATGGGGAGGGAATAAAGAAAGATCTTTCCAGTCTGTTAGATCAAAGTTGTTGTGTTTGACAACTAAGACACATCCCAGCAGTGGCTGTTGTCTTACAGAATTGGCAATACACATGGACACTTGTGTAATTAGCATTTAGGACACCACAACAAAATATGGTCCAACTAAAGTAGCCAGCAACTCTTCTGTCTTCTGAAAAACAAGTCCAAATTGTTCTCTTTAGGTATCTATGCTTCAATGCAAAATCAAAATGAAATTAAAAGAGCCAGTAGCAATCCTGATAGGGCTGGACAGTTGATGGCTACTCGATGAATTGATACAGATTATGAAAACAAATTTATGAAAGCCAGAATTGTTAATATTCTAAATAAGCTTTTGCAATTCATCCAAATTCCTAAATGCAATTCATTGATTAAAAAAAATAAAATGTTCCTAAGGCCAGCAACTGCACCCAAAGGACTGAAGTTTAGTGTCAACTATAATGGGGAAAAGACAACTACAAATATTTTCTTACGAGAGAAATTCTCATTTAGCACAGGGGAAACGAACCTAATGAAATAATTAGTACCATCTAATACCACCACTTCTACACTACACCACTTAATTCTGCACTTGCGAATATCCCTACAGGGAGGCAAAAATCTAATCTTTTTACACATGTACTTGAGAGAATCCTCATTGAATCAGTTGGACTTAGTTTGGAGCAGACATGCACAGGACTGTGCTCACAGACCAGAGATGGGATCGTGCAACCTTCCAGATATTGTTGGACTACAATATCCATCAACCCTAGCCAACTAGCCTATCTAACAATGAGGAATGCTGGGTGTTCTAGTCCTACAGCGTCTAGAAGCCTGCATGATTCCCACACTTGTCTTAGATTATAATCTTCTCCAACCTATTACTTGGAATGAAGAGCCACTGAAGTCAATGGGATTTATATCTGAGTAGATGTATTGGCCTACACTCTAAGATAGAAGTGCATAAAGACAGCTTAAAATGAATGCATGTTTTTGAACCTAGACACTGGACCTTGGCTTTTTATTCCTAGCCAGAACAATGTACAAATCAGAAGTCTGAGATAAATGAGAATGCAGGCACCTACAGCAAATGATTTTTGAAGAGCAATACTGGGAACAAGTGTCTCTCTGTGGCCTATTTTATGCTTTATGATTTTTCTCTTCAGTATATCAGACCTTCATTCTAATAATATAATTCATAAGCAGCTTACAATAAAATTTGAAATGTGAAACAGCAGCACTTGAGATGAGAGGCTATCATTTACGCTCAGAAGTAGGATGATTTCTGAAAGGTCCAGGAGGTCGGATATGAATTCTGATTGATACTGATGAAACTGACTCCTAAAAATTAAATACTGAATGAGCACTTGATGCTTTTATACATAAAGTATAGCTAGGATATTCTCATTAAAACAATTTTTGAAAATTATTATAAGACTCACTTTATGTCAAGATATTGAGAGCTTTCCAAAGCTGATTAACAATATTAAATGAGGAACTGAACTGCAGGGGAAATCAACCTTTCCTGCATATTTAAAAGTAATGGCCTATAATTTGTATTCAAGTGCTATTTCTTGTGACTCATTTGTACTGCAGCCAAATTCATGGCTTGTAGATATGAAAGCCTCCAAGAGCAAATGAGGAAGATGATCTTGCATTGTAAGAAACAGCCATATATTTTCAATAATCATCTTCTTTACATTCTTTTTCAAAGGTGGACCTGACATTCTTTAACTGTTTTAACATGTATTTTTTTCAGCTGTGAATTCCTTTACACTTGTAACAGCAAGAGGAGCTGAAAGCCACACAAGCAGTTTTGAGAAATAATATTGGCAATAAGGATTCTAAGGTCATCAATCAAGCTCTCATAAATCACAAACAACAGCCATATCTTGATGCCCAATTTGGTGAGACCTACTTACTCAAAAAGGGATTGTGTTGAATGACAGCAATGAGGACACAAAAAATGGCCAGCTAAGTGTCCATGTCAGATTAACAACTAGATCACATCCATTCTTTACTTGAATACTAGAAGCACTAGTAGCAGAGAAGAGAAATCAGGTTTTACTAGCAAAAATCTCCTGATTAAGTGATGACCAAACCTGTTTATCCATGCAACAAGAAAGAAAAACATCTATACACTCTACTTTAGAATCAAGTACACTGGTTTCTAATTTTTTTCTCAGATCTTAATGCCTGCTGTTCATTGGTTACTAATGTATCTGTGTAAAGAATCAGTTCATCACCTCAGCTGGAAATAAAATACATTTCCTTGGAAGTAGTAATAAAGTCACTAAAAATCACACAACCAGAGCACCACAGGAGAATGTACTAATGGGGACAATATTTTCTTAGAACTTTAACTTGCCAAAACCAGTTTAGACACAATATAAGAAGCAATCCTGAAAAATAAAATTATTTGAAATGCTTCCCTGCTCTTCTAGCTCTTTGATGTCACAATATGTTTGCTACTTGTAGGCTTGGTTACAATTAATACATTGAAAATATAGCAAAACCTACACTTCCATAGCTTTGGGCATAAAGCCAACTGTTCATCCCAGCTACAGTAGACCCAATGACTGGACTGATGAATGGTATACCAACATTTACATCTGTCCTACTGATTTGATTGGTCTACTCTAGTGGGGCCTAGCAAATGCATTTAGACCTGAATATTGAGAAAGCGGTTAACTATTAATAAGTCAATACCAAGTTGTAATTAACTTGCACTTACTTCTTGTTTGGAGATATCACATTTTGTCAGTTTTGGGTTGGTCTTAGCTGAGTCAGTTTTAGCTGAAAGCGTCCCTCTATATGTGTTACAGAGCATGCTAGTCTCAGCTGGTACCTTTAATCTTGGAGATTCATCAGGAGCTTGATCTTGACCATCCATTGGCCTTACATAAGCTGTTGGTTTCTGCTGCACTATATTGGGCTTTGAAGGAGGAAAGTTTTGTACACAGTGTCCATTGCTGTGCATTGCTGGCCTTTCTTGAGCATGGGCTCCAACATCTGCACCACAATTCAGCTTTGGCTGCTGCTGTGTGCGGATGCTGTCTACAGTTGTGGATGGTAAAGGGCACTGGGCAGCACTGGATGAAGATGGCGATGATGGATTGGATGCATAAAGTTTAACCTTTTCTAAATTGTTCTTTTGGTTAGATAACTTGAAGTCACTGCTGTGTGAATCAGAAAGCCCGTGTCTATGTTTGGTTCCCCTTGGCTGACTCTCCAAAGTATGTCCAGACTTTTGCCAACCCATCGTTGTGGCCTTGCTCAGCTGACCAGAGGGTGGAACTGGCAAAGATGTTGGTGGACTGCAAATGGAAGTCTGAGTATGGGGCTTTGAGTCAGCAGTAAAGTTTTCCTCAGCTTTATTCATAGATGTTTGTGAGATACAGGGCTTTGGAACACCAACAAGGTGGCTTTGATTGGATCTATCAGTCAACAGCTCTTTCATCTCATCATAGTTGCCCAGTGTATTCTGAATCCGACTGGAGAGTTCATCTCCCTTGTTAGTCTGTAAAACAAAGCAAAACAAAAAAGACATTCTGTAACAAATAAAGCAACTGAAAATCATATAGTTAATGCACACTAATGTAGCAGCATAACCGAAAAACCAAGTTGAGATATTTTATTATCTGAGGTCTTCAAATATTGTAGATTTACTCTAAACATGGAAAGGTATGAGGGGCCTCAGGGTACACATCACATACAATCTCCATCTATCATTTGCATAAACATCCTCCTTCAAAATATATCAGCAGAAATATGACCAGAAAAAAGTACTGTTAAATTGACTGGATGATTTGAATGAAATGTACTATTGGTAAAGAGAAAATTACTATTTAGCCTTGTGTTTTTATCTTCCTAATGGAATTTAAATATCCTTACTAATCTTTTTATGTCTGTCCCAGGCAAAGCTGCTATTATTTTTAAAGTTGATAGTATAGGTCATTTTGTATAGGTAATTTTGTTCTGATAATATAGGTCCTTTTGTTTTGAAATGGGGATACTTTTATAAAATTATGGGGATTGGACAGCACTGGATTTTGTAAAAATTACAGGGATTGAACAGCACTGGGTTGATGCAGATACAAGAGCTGCTGACTCTTTTTGAATAGTTGATCAAAAAATTGCCAGTTAATTTTGGGTTAGGGTAATTGATAGACAGCTTCTCATAAGGGATGACTCTAACTCAGGTCTTCTGAACAGAGGAGAAATGCAACCTTTATCTTTTTCCTAACCAAGAATGATGTAATCCAGGCCTGTGTGTGAAAAGCAGAACATAGAAACTGCAATCTGAGCTAAGGAGTCAAAGTAAATCCAATTACTAGTCTCAGCTATGGTATCCCCCTTAATCAACTACTGAGTGAGTCAGCACCTAGAGCCAGTGTGCTATAGTGGTTTGCACACTGGACTATGACCCCGGAGCCCAGGGTTCAGTTCCCCGCTTGGCCATGGAAACCCACTGGGTGACCTTGGGCATGTCACACAGTCTCAGCCCCAGAAAACCTCATGACAGGTTTGCCCTAGGATTGCCTTAAGTTGGTAACAACTTGAAAGTATACAGCAACAACAACCATTCAACACCTATTTTTAAAAAAGAAAGGAGGAGAGGGGTTTTGTAATCTATTTAAAGCTAACAGATTTCCAATATTTCCAATATGTTCAATATTTCCACATTTAAATAAACACACTCAAACTCCACAAACTGAAGGATAGGATGCCTAGTCAGGAGGATATTATCCCAACAGACCACTGTGACTCCACCTCCCTGTCCCCCAGGTCTTGCCTGGAGAATTTTGGTGGGCAAAAGCTGAGAGATTAATGCCTCCCCCAACCAGCCTCATCTGACCAGGTCTCTGTAATACACGCTGGGTCAGCACGTTCATCCAGGATCATGTCCTGAGTGGCAGATATTTTACTTGGCATTAAGCAGCAGCATTTTCAACCTGTGGCGGGGAGGTGCTGCCATGGCTATCCAGATTATTTAGAATGTGAGACAGTTTGGGATGCTTAATATCCTACTGTAAATTCCATCCCCAGGATAGTACAACCATCTCCCATTTTCATATCTCGCTCTACCTTGTATAACTTGAATGGCTGTTCCTTGAGCACATTAGTTCCTTACCCACAAAAACGGTCTGCTGTTTTCCCAACAAGGCAGTGTTTGTAAGCAGGTGAGCTCTTCTTTCCTGAAAAGCAGCAGCAGGACAGGCCCTTGCCCTCATGCTACCCCTGAAGTATATTCCAATACCAAATGCTTCTCCTTTTTATCACTGTGCTATGGGATCTCTGGGGTTTGTGCTGATCCATGTCCCTAGGGCCCATAGCCTTCTCTTTCTGTTTGGTCTCATCTGACAGCCTGACATTGCATCCCATTGACACGATTTCCAATGCAACTGTGTCTTACATATTCAACCTGCGTATCACTCTTAGGGCTGAGGAGATAAATGCGCAATGAGATAAATGCACAATCAGAAGTGCACAAGTGTACTACTTTTTTTTAAGGAAAAAAATTATCTGCATGGCAGGGCTGACCCATGACATTTTGCTGCTTGGCATCTATCTGCCTATTCCGTATATTAAAGTTGACTGGGCTGATATTTGAGTCTTTCTTTGAATCTTTCTTCAGCAGGGATAATGGAGAGTAGGTTAGTTTAGTGGGCACAGGCCAGTAATATGACACACAGCAATCTCCTTCAGCATGTTTCTGCCACCTCCCACCATCTGCTGCCTGAGCTCACTGCTTCAGATTGTTTTATGATTGGCTAGTGTTATGCAATAATATCATCAGTGACAGGAAAGAAAAAAATGGGATGTATGATTTACAAGTCCACAGATGGCAGAAAAATTGACGTAGACTACAGCAATCTAGTAAGTTTACAGCATTTATAAATATCCTAATGATAATACCAGTTGAACAACAGCAGATGGTACAGAATGTGGGTGCGGTATTCCTTTAGAGCAGTGGTTCTCAACCTGTGGGGCCCCAGATGTTTGTGGACTTCAGCTCCCAGAAGCCCTGAGCATTGACCATAGTGGCTGGGGCTTCTGGGAGCTGAAGTCCACGAACATCTGGGGACCCACAAGTTGAGAACCACTGCTTTAGAGTCTTTTAATACAATGTTGGATCAGCTTCTTTAAAGGAAAAGGCCCTTCTTTGACCATTTTCCCATAGAGAGGAAAAGCCAGTGCTGAGTAAAGGAGATGATTATGCCTTTCCCATGCTGGCTGGTGCATTTGTCTGGCAGCATCTTAGAGTGGATCTGGCAACGGCTAGTAATCCCATCGATCAGATTATCTTTAATCTCATAAGAAACACACATTACATCTCTTGAGAGTGACATTCAGGCAGGTCTATATAGATCTGTCTCGGCACCTGTTGTCTCAGGGTTTTTTGGCCAAGCAGGCAGCATGTCCCCACCAGATAGGCAGGATTTAAGCCTGGTCCATGCTGCTAGTCATCCTGGGAATGATTTTTTTTTTTAATGGCAATAAGTGGAGAGGGAGAAAAAAATAAAGAGAGAGAGAGAGAGAGAGAACATGTTTTCACCTTCTTTGGGGCAGCCACGTCAAAACTTTGAAGTCATTTGGAAGTTAGGAAGTTGAGGGGGAGAAACTGAAGCTCCCAGATGAATGAGGTAAAACTTCAGAAGTGGGAACAACAGAAGAAGCTGGGGAATATCCAACAGATTTTGGGCAACTGTTGAGGTCAATGTGATAAACTCAGCCATCCCACTTACAATTTAGTAATGCAATGCTCCGGCATGGGCCAAATGGACAGAAAGTAAATGCAGCACTTCTGCATTCAGCTCTGCAGAAATGTGGGATAATGATATCAATGGCCTTCAAGTGCTCTTAACTTATCTCATATCCCTATAATAAATAAGTTATGGTCAAATATTTTTAATCTAAGAACCGGTTGTTGTTGTTGTTTTTTTCCTGAACATAACCTTAGAAATAGTTTACTCCATTGCCTTTAGGGAAATGGGCTCTACTGAGACCCTCTCACATACAGTTCAAACAAGTGCCCTGTAAGGGGTAGTGCTTATCTATTTTACTGGAAGCAATAGCAGCCATCAAATAAAAGAGAGGAATATTGTTTTTTTTAAAAAATCTACCTTGTATGGTTCACTGAAGAGGGAGTAACCTGTATTAAATAGGCCATCTTCATGCTGGGCATCTTGATTTCTCCTTTCCCATTCTTTCCTGCGCAGCATATTTCTGTCAGGATCATAGACACTATACCAAAATAAAGGGAGAGAAGCAGAATTAACCAAACCGATATCTATATGGAGAAATTTGAATTGGATCACAAAACTCACAAGAACATGAATCAGTGCAATGATAATCTGACAAAGGAATTCAAGACACAACACCCAGCCTTAATAGTTCATCCCCCTCACACACACATTTATTAAGAAATGAGAGATGAGATCTTAGAGCAGTCTCTAGCCTGTACTGAACAGGTCTTATGATGAAAATGAGACAGAAGAACAGAAAAAAGAGTACTGTACTTTTTAAAAAGAGACAGTAACTACAGCTATGTGTAAACAAAAACTATGAACACATTTCTTCTTATGGCAGTTCCTTAGAGTGTTATATTAGAATGCTGCTTTAGAAGAACACTCTAGTTGAGTTCTGTAATGCTTTTTTTCATTAACAAGTTCCCTACAGTGTTGTTAAAGCTACATGGTGCAGATATTTTCACAGTGAAGTGCCTTCTTCTGATCTTTGTTAATCAGTGATGGACATGAAATATCATCTGAACAGTTGTTCTCTATGACTGATATGACACCATGACCAAAAAGACTATTTGGGGAAAGACATACCTTTAGATTATTTCTGCCAGCAAGACCTGACCTGACTAGGACATCAGTATGTAAATTTATGCCTGAATGACCCATTCCAATCTTGGTTCTCATACAGAGATAAGGAATCTCAGCTGCTGGGGCTAAACTGTACCAAGAGGCAAAGACAGCCCAAGATAATCTCCTAGCTGACAAGGGCAGAGATTGGCTGGACTAGGAAAGGTCAAGTGACTGGGCCACCTGCCAGAAGCCAGTTGCCCCCATTCAATCTTGCAAGAGAAGAGGGGAAAATAGGAACCACAAGGACAGTGGTGGCCCTCTCACACTGCCAAGGGAAAAGAAAGGAGGTGATGTAGAACCCAGCTATTTTCTGTGTACCTGTTGAAGCAAAGTTGCTGTCATGTATTGGCTCACTTGCTCTCCCAAGAAACACTCAGACTTTTAGCATCAGTGTTATTTTGGAACTGGCAAGCAATACAGCAACTTTCAAAAGTTGCTAAGACCAATGTTAGCATATGTTGGATGGTAACAGATTTTATATCTTGACATACAAATTCAGGCATGGACAGCAATGATTGGGGAAAGTCATAAATGTCACCTCACCCCACCAGAATCGAAAGTTTATCAGGCATTCCTGATGTTTACCTAACTTTCATCTTGCAAACTCAGACAGTTCCTGTGTTCTTATCCTGGTCCTGTCTGTTCTCACAACATCTTCCTGCTACTTTCACATTCCACCCTTCTGATCTCCCCACTCCTCTTTATGCCAGATGCCCCAGGACAGCAACTCTTGCCAGAGCAGCTTCTTTGGCACCTTGATGCCTTTTGAACCCACACCCGGATACAGCAGCAAGCAGCAACTGGTGATTGATACATTGTGGTGAATGGCAATTAGCAATGGATACATTGTAATGCTTTCAGTCTCTATTCCCTTTCATCTACTGCCTAAACTAAACATATTGTCCCTGCTAGCATGACCCTTCTGACAGCTGCTGTAGAGAAACTGGGAAAATCACTTTGGTTGTGGTTGTGGTTTCCTTTTCTCTCAGAAGCTAGAACTATGACTGATAGTGCCGCCATCATCTTATCCTCCAAAGCAGAGATAGCAGACAGCCCCTTGCACATCCAATGGTAAGGGATTATGGAAGCTGCAGTCCCAAGAACCTGGAGATCCAAAGGTTCCCCACTCCTGTTTTACACAGAGGTTCTGTGCAGTCACACCACTGTAACAAAACTTGGGATGCAACTGTCCCTCTCTGCCTGTCTAATGAACCAGCTGGTTTCACAAATGCATATGGACACTACAGTTGAAAAATCAGACGTTTTGGAAGGAAAGACCTAAAACTACCTGGTAGACACAGGTAGCACACACATTGCACACATCACTCCCCAATTAAATCTTAGCATCTCCAATTAAAGTGCCTCAGGCCTGAAATAATGTTTTCAACAGAGACTTGTCTCTAGATACTTGTGTCACTGATGAGGAGCTAAAAAGGGAAAGCAGCAGCTCAGTGATGCTAGCTAAGGTCTGCTTCCATCCCACTGTTGAGTACACAGCTACTATTTATTCCCTTCCTGTCTCAAGCTTTTTAAGCTTTCCATCTGCTTCTACATTCCTGATATGTTAAGAGTAAGGAACAGGAAAAACCATCTCTTTGTCAGCTCTCTCTCTTTTTAAAAGGAATGCTTTGAGCATGTGCAGTTTTTCAGTTTGAAGTCACTTAAATTATAGCAACATCATGACTAGAGAAATAGAGTGGAATTTGCTTCTGCTGCTCTGATGCCAGAAGGAGCTTGTGGATGAAGCAGGCACATCACCTCACTCAACAATGATGAGAGGTAGGCACCCCTTTGCTTTGTTCATGAGCTCTCCCCTTCCCCCATGCCTTATGCTAAATACATTTACCTGGAAACATGCTGCACTTCGTTGTTAAAATAATGACATGAGAATATGTAACGATTTACAGGCCTGGCCAGTCTGAACCCATATAAAATACCACACACACACAGAGGATAGGTAGGATGCTGTAGCAATTTGTATTCGCCCCAGTAGGACCCTAAATGCCCACTTCAGCTCAGGTGCTGACACTGGGCTTGTTTCACTGCCCTCGACTCCTGCCGCTCTTTGGGCGGTCATCTGAAAGAAGGGGTGGTTTCTGAGCTGTAAAGCCTCATACTTTGGTCCAGAGTTGCAGTACAAGCACAATTTAGTGGGCATTGTACAGTTTCCAGATCTCAGAGCTTGGCCCTGAATCTCAGGCATAAATCCTCTTTTCCAGTCCCAAGCACAAGGGGGCACCACCTTGAAAAGAGATATTTCTTTGACTTGGTGGTTTTCTTTAATCTGTTTGGCATACTTAGTACAGCTGTGGTTGATGCTGAATTTATCCTGCTTGAAAGCATCACCAGGGGCTGCCCTAATAGCATCACAAGGGGGTAGCCCTGAAATCTCAGGGCTGTGACAGTCCTTGCTTGGCAAACCTAGTGTTATGTTGGACAAGGAAGGAGTGCTTGCTCTTTCTCTACTACTTCTCCTTTCTTCTGCCTTCTCCCAACTGTGGCAAATGCAGTCTTTGAGGGGAAAGCAACAGGCGGAAGGGATAAGCAGGTTTCTAATTTCACAGGCAACCGTCTGACAACAAACTGGCGGGTAAGAAAGGGGCTTTTAATGGAAGAAAGGTTTGTACTCTCCTCCCTCATCTTTCTCTTTCTGATGTGCTTTTGAATTATTTTTAAATTGTTTCTAATATAATAACACATTCTGTTTTTTAGTTGTAGTTGATTTTAATCATGTTGCAAGACCCCTGGGTTCTGCAGTGTTGGGCTAAAGGTGGGATACATAGGGAATAAATGAATAAAAAACAACGGGAAGAGTTAATGTACCCACTCCTGCTCATGTTTCCCCCTCTAAATTGTTCTCCCTGCCACACACAGTTTTAGATTTCCGATAGATACCCAAGTCTTTCACTGAACATCTGGTTACTACTTCTAGGTAGTAACAGTCTGTTCCACCTGTGACCTCCTAGTTGACAGAGTAAATCACAGATGCATAGAATCATAGAACTGGAAGGTATCTTAATGGCTATCCAGTTCAACCCTTTGCCATGCAGGAATACACAACTAAAGCAGTCCCAAAAGAAAACCACCCAAACTATGGGCATTTCCACACCTTACCCGATCCTGTTGTCCTCCCGTCATGATCCTGACAGCACCTTTGCCAGGAAGGGAGCATGACAGGAATGCTCCCCTCTGCACTGGACTGGCTCCCTGCATAAAGGACTGCGCATGACATGTGCCTGCCTTCCGCAGCACAGCCGGGCTCTTTCCAATGCTGCATTGGGGAAGGAAGCACCTCCATTGTGCTCTTGCCCTTCCACATGGCCGAGAAGGACAAGAGTGTTGCACAATCAAGGATGCTCAATGGATTTATTCCATTAAGCAAATATCCTGCAATCATGATGGGTGGGGGCAGGATGGGAGCAGGACCACAATGGCGTCATGTGAAAACACAACTTGTGGACCATTACCATTCCATAACCATAGC
Source organism: Iguana delicatissima (assembly GCA_948472985.1). Lineage (NCBI taxonomy): Eukaryota > Metazoa > Chordata > Lepidosauria > Squamata > Iguanidae > Iguana > Iguana delicatissima. Next base: position 327,810 of record CAOKZL010002419.1, on the reverse strand, counting down.
AAGACTGCGATGCCAATGCAGAAATGGCCTATGTTTAAAGGCTTATGAAGAGGGAGAGTCCATCAACCTCTGAGGCAATCTATCCCAATGTTGAAGAACTCTTACACTAAATATGTTCTTCCTAATGTACAGGTGAGATCTCTTTTCTCGTAATTTGAATCCATTGGTTTTCCTCGCTTCATCTTCTACATGGAGATACTTAAATACAGATATTTAAATACATCTATCATATCACTTCTCAATCTTATTTTCCTGAAGTTAAACATACCCAGCTCCCTACATAATTCTTCATGAAGCAACATTTCCAGACCTTTTATCATCATGATCAACCTCCTTTGAATATGTTTAAGTTTGTCAATATCCTTCTCGGGTTGCAATGTCCAGACCTGGACAGAGTATTCCAGGTGAGGTCTGACCAAAGTGGAATAGTGATACTATTACTTCCCTTGATCCAGACCCAATATTCTTGCTTGATGCAGCCCAGAAATGCATGGGTTTTGTTTGGACACCTCATCACACTGTTGATTCATTTTTAATTTGTGGTCTACATGTAGATTCTTTTCACAGGTGTCCACCATCCCATGTCTGGGTATTTCATTTTTCCTGCCTAGATGTAGCACCTTACATTTATACCTGTTGCAATTAATTAATTTTAATTTTAATTAAAATTTTAATTAATGTTAATTAATTATTCTTTACTTTACTTATTCTTCTTTTAAACTCTTCTCTTTCTAATATCTTAGCAAATTTGTAACTCCTCTGGACTTTCACTACTCTTAGTCTTGGTACTTTGTCTTTAACTCTCTCTCTCATTCTGTGTGTGTGTGCATACATACACACACATACATATTACCTTCTTTTCCTTCCTTCTCCCTCTTTACTCAGTTATGATCTTATAAATATAGTATGCAATATACAATATATAAATCAATCAACAATATTTATAATTTTTTCTCTTTCTTCTTCTCTTTTTTAAAAAATGTTTTGCAATCATTTTAACTTTAAATCAAGACTCCTCCCAGTGTACTAATTTCTTCATTTTTCTTCAAAAAGTTTAAGAAAAGTTTCCAATCTTCTTGAAATTGTTCAATCAATGTTCAAACAATTGAACAAATCCATATATGAATTTTACTCATGAATGTATGAACACTGAGTAACTTCGTTAAACAGCATGGCTATCCAGTAGGTATGATTACTTCTGCTTTTCTGTTGATCACTCATATACAACTCCTTTGCTAGCCAATCAGTTGATATCAATTTCATTTTCAGCTGTATAAAAATAATGAGTTCTTATAAACTCTGTGTTTTTAATGGATTATGGTAATTTCCCAGAAGTCAAAGCTTTACATCCTAAAAGCATTTTGAAGTGAAAGGAGAAAGTCACAGTAAAAGCGAAATGGAATACCAACATTTGATGGGCTAGTGACATGATTAATAAAATGCTAGACTTGGACTCCATGTGGTTTTTTTAAAGAGACTTTTCACCTAGCTCAAACAGAAGTTAATTTGAGGGTTCTGCAGTATTTTTCTTCCTTTTACAAACAGAAATGCCACCAGGCAAAACAATTACACTGATTTACTGTTTTCTCTTTGATTGAACATGAAGATGTAGCAGAATTTTTTAAAAACAACAGCAACACACACACGCACGCACACTATAATGAACTGAGTTCTTTCCCTCAGAGAGATAAAGTACTTACTATGCTATTTCAAAGAGTTTACCTCCAGGCTGCTGTGCAGAGCAAACATCAATCAGTGACATGTGTCTAAGATGAGATTGATGTTTACTCTCACAGCTTTTCATCTTACATCCAATAAATTACTTCTCCTTCACCAAAATGCCTGGTTAAATTTCATTTTTCACTTTGCAGCATGAGTTTTAAAACTTTACCTCCCAGCAGTTTTAAAGCTGAATGCATTGATGCTACATCCTTCATAGCTTTTATGATTTGTCCTAACTATGAAAACCTGCCACATAAACACCAGCAGAACCACGAAGAGTCTTCTGGTAACAGCCTCTAAACAGAAAGTAAATTCAATGTGAAAGGCTTAATTCTTTTCATGAAGACCTCAGAATGGTAATGAACTCTTTTCTAAAACCAGCTAAAACCAGCTAAAGACCAAATATTTGATCTGAAAGCTCCATAATGGCAAAACAGACAATTAAAATATGTGTTCTCTGGAACTTTTATAATAATTTATGTTAACTATTGCTTCCTATACTTTCTTTTCATCCTGTAAAAATGCAGAAAGACAAATGTTTGCAAATGCACTTTAAGACATTAGTTTGGCTTCCTTTAAAGGAAAATGATCATTCACATAATGCCCCTGTACAGTTCTCTATACCCACGGAAGAGGACAACAAAAAAAATAAGTCATTGCATTCAACCATTTTAAAATTGGCATAAAATGTCTTTCCTTCATAACTAGGGGTATACCCATGATTCAGTTCATTTACTTCTCTAATAAAAAATAACAATGGGAACATAAATACAGAATTAGCAATTCTCTTGCATAAGGTAATGATGTGTAATTGCAGTTGTGCCTTCTAATTTGCTTCCATAGGAAGGCAAAAATATGATATTTCATTATCTGTTCCAAGTGTTGGCAGCCATTAATTCTATGACTCAAGGAAACTGCCTATATATGTTACGCTAACAAAGCAGCATTTCCAGTTTACTGTTACTATAGTGGATAATGACTGGAGGTTCATCAAAGTTAATCAAGAAAATGATGCATGTGTTATGTCATGTTATGTTTCACTCGGCTTTAAAAAGACTTGGTGTGGCAGATTCCATCTGCGTGTATGATTTACAGTGTTCTAGATTGCCTTGAAAGTAAAACAAATTGTGTGGGGGTTTGAAACAGGGATTGGTACCATATACAATTAAGAGCACTTCAGTTTGATATGCACTTAGAATGCTTAATTGTGGAGCACTTTGTACTGTTAATGAATATATGAACATACAAAGATTGTCAGGCATCCTTGAAGTTTTGCCTGGGGGGAAAATCCAGGAAAAATCAAAGGGCCTTTTCTTCTTTTCCTTTTAAAATTATTTCTTAGTGCTTAATAAAACATTTGAAAGAAATACATTACATGTCTGCATGTGCATCCATGAAGCTGTGCACTGCATAATCTCATAGATTTAAGAAATTAGAACAACTGTGATCATTTAAGAAACTTGATATCAATTGGAATATTGGCCTCCAAGCCTGATTAACCAGTTGTACTCTTAAAGGGATTTCCTTTTTTAAAAAGAGATCAAACTGAGTGACTCTGTAACACCCAACATTTCAACAGCCATTGTTTCTTATCAGATTACAGGATACTTTTTCAGCAATTTACAAGAGAGAGGACAGGTAGATAAACAGCACCCCGCAATGAATTTTAATGTGAATAGACAGCCCTTTATTTATTAACACTACCTTGCATCAGAGATTTTCACCAAAATAAATAAATAATAAAAATTCAGATGTAAAATTAATCCATCTCCATGGGCTCACTCTTCAACTATATTGTGGTTCTTGGAAGAGAGGGAGGAGACAAAGCCTTTATTTTCCCAAAAAATTTTGACCTGAAAACTTTTGTATGCTAATGTCTTATAGATCTACACAAAAGCAAAATGACTTATTCCCTGATAAATGTATATCCACAATGATTTTCATATTTTTGGCCTGCTCCCACAGTTTTAAAATTTGCGTCACTTTGGGACTGCTCAGAGCTTGGCTGTATCAGTGTTATTTTCTGCTGTTGATTTTATGTTGTATTAGATTTTATGCTGTATTAGTTTTATGGCTTTATAGCTCTGCTTTCTATTTATATATTTTAATTCTTAGGGGGAGCTGCCCACTGAACCTAGGTTATTGGACTGCATATAAATATTGTACACAATTGAAATATTGTACACAAATATTAACTATTTCCACAGATAAAGGTATGTATGATGGCTGTCACACAGAAAGAAAGAATACTAGGGGATTCTGGGAAATGTAGTCCAAATGATGAAAGCTTGTCTGAGCAATTGTGTCAGAGACCACAAAAAGTTTTTATGTAGTGTTAGTCTGTTGAAGATGACTAGATAAGAAAAGAAATCTAGGCTTCTGGGATTTGTATCAGGCCTGGCCAGCCAAAACATTTTACACAGCATGCAAGTCACACAGATACAAGTCATACAGAGCATGGCAGCCCAGAGCTCAAATAAGGTGGGTTTTTTTTTTAAAAAAAGTTCAGTTTTCAGAATCCCATTGCCAGCATGACCAGTTGCAGTCTAAAAGCCATCGTTTGAAAAGTTACTTTTGCAAGCACAAACCCAACTTGAGCCAGATTATATTTGAGCTGGTAACAGCTTCATAATCAAAACCTTTTGCCTGACCTGATAACAACTTGATAGCCTTTCCTTTTCTGTCCATGTGCAACTGCACAGCTTCCATTATTTCACAAGTGAAAACTGGGGCATAAGTGGCAGCATCACAGTGTGGTCAAGATGGCAGAAGTTATTAATGAGAAGGAACACACAAACAGGGAGAAGCTGCAGCCGTTTCCTTTCCCCTGAACCCACTGAGAAGGGCAAGATTTTGCTCTGTCCTCTTCTCTTCTCCTTGATGATTTAATTGAATCCTAACTACTTTTGCACTTCGAACTCAGTTTGCAGCAACTGAAGTAAGCTGAGGACAAAGGAAGAAAGTGGGGGGAGGAGAGAGAAACCGGGACATTTTAAAAGCAGCTGATTAATTGGGACGGTCCCTGTCAAAATAGTAAAGTTGGAAAGTATGCAACAGGGACAGAGGACCAATGAAGGACTTCATCCAAAGAGGGTCAGAGTCTATAGCAAGAGCTCCTAGGGACACAGTTATGTAAGTTATCATTCCTATTTCATTTATTAAAAGTAATACATCCAAATAAAATATTGAAATGACAGCATTTGGACCTATCTGCATTGAGCTCTCTGTCTAGCTTGGATTCCGATGCAACCCTAATGTGCAAAATTTGATATCCTTTGTCATATATTAAATCAGTGTCTGCTTCTTGTTTGTTTCGGAATTTTCATTGCTTCTCTGCCTAGCTTTCAATCTTCTATTAGCTGCTGTTATAAAAAGAAAGCACTTTTGGCAATATTTATTTGCAGACGCTAACATCAATGGAGAACACTTAGTGAAGCAATGTGTGCACTGAAGAGGCACATGGAAGATTCGAATCTTTTATTGCACAGTGGATATTATTACCTCTATGCATAAACCATTCTCAGTATTTTATTTCTAATATAGCAATGAATGGTTACTGTGATGATACTACTAAATCTTTTAACAATCATTGCACACAACTTGCAAAATAAATGCCTCTGGTTAATATTTAAGTTCCTTTGCATTTTGATTTCTCCTTTGTCAGTGTGGACCACGTCTTGCCACAGCACACTGCAAAGAAACAGAAGAAGACTTGCCTCCCTTAATATTTATCAAAGGAAACAGGAAAAAAAAAATCTTGAGCCATAAATAATGTCATCTAAAGTCTATATTACTCTAATTTGTCAGGAGTTCAACAAATGTTAATTATGCAGCATTTAAACATTAGACTTGTTAATGTCATATTTAATTTAGAATGTTACACCATAAATGTTTTCCCACCGTGTTAATTTATACCTATTATTACAATCTTGATTATTAGGTTTATAATGAAACAGATACTTTCTGCCAGTGAAATTTGTTTAATAGGAACACAATTACTAATTAGAAGGCATCTTTACTTAATTGTATTTATTTTCTAGTCTTGTTTTATAATCTGATGTTGTACAGAAGCATATCCTTTGATTCAATTAGTAAGGCCCATTTATCTTACGTAGTATCAAACGTGCACTGCTTTCAAAGAGACAATGGATTACTTCAGTGCCACTTTGCTACATAATACAAATCCTAACATAGCATTAATAAATTCATATGCTGACTGGATACAGACCAAAAAACATTTTCTCCATCATACCTCTTGCAAAAAAAAATTATACTTTATTTTGACTTTTAACAGTCCCTAAAAATATTATAAACCCATAAGAAAGAAATTCTTATCAAGCATTTGTAAACTAAAAACCAACTATGAGTTAAATGCTCATAGACATAAATGCTATATTGAACAGTATGGGCAGTTACCTTTCAATGAATCCCAGAGGAACCCAGACTTGACTCAGCAATTTCGAGCAACCTCCTGTCAGCTTAGAACAGTCAGCTTCAGGAGCTTAATTGGAATATGGTGGTGGGCCCACCACTAATAGGGTTGCCACGAAATGGGCCACACATTCATGACATGGAGACATTACATTGCTTGTTTTTTTTTTTAAAAAAAATGCTTTAATCATGCATATAGGTGATTTTGTTAATTTGGAGAAGTATATGTACCCCCATCAGAGTGGTTATGAGCAAGGGAAGATCTGGTGGTATATCACTAAGTTGTAAGAGTATTATCTTTGACGTGCCTGTTTCTTTTTCTTTCCTTTTTTTTTTTTAAAGTATTCTCTTAATGGGAAGTTTTCCAGTCATCTTAGCAGTCTGATCTTTACTACTGGCAGCAGCAATGGCAATGGACACCCATCCAAAGCAACATTTCCAAAATTCATGGTTTAATTGTGGTTGAGTGACTGGTTTCCTAAGTAATCACTGAGGCCTGGTTGCGGGTGCTGGAGAGAGAGCTCAGATAATTGCTGATCTCTCAACTTGTCTTACCTCACAGGGTCATTGTGAGGAAAATGGAGGAGGAAGACAAAGCCGTACATGCCACCTTGACCTTGTTGGAGGAGAGGGAAGATAAACATGTAACAAATAATAAATGAAATCTACTTTTAAGAAAAATGAATATGAAGACATGGCAATTCTAACCATACCTTAGCAGCAGTAATATGGCAATCTGGCACCGAGAGCATCATCCTATCACTAGTGCTGGATAGCTTCAGCATGTGATTGTTACACAAGTTCTTTGTAAAAGTAACATTTCAAGGTCTGACTGTGAGTGCAAATCTACTGGCTTTGGGGGGGGGGAACTGGAGGGGTTTGCCTCTCTTTTTCTTAGCAAGATTTACAAAGACTGTGCACTTTGGTTTGAAAAAGAATCACACTTCCTGCTGCATGGTTCTTCTTATTTTATGAAAAACATCTGGGGTAAGGGAGAGCCCTCCAGGGCAAGCGGAAATATATGTGGCCACAGGTTGTACATGGCTCACCCCTGCCCTGCATGATCAGATTCAGAGTCTGGGGGTGCTTTTTAATCCAGAGTAGTCATAGGTCCATTCTTTGGCTGAAAACACATATCTTTCAGCTGGCATGCCAGCTGTATCCTTACCTGCAGGAAAGATAGTTTGGCTACAGTTCCCTTTGTGTTGGCTATAACCTTTTCTCTGGAATATTACAGCACATTCTACATACCTGCCATTTAGAAAAGTACAAAGAGTAGGCTGCTAGAAATAAGGTTGCTGGTTACTAATTGGAAGTGAATGTAAAAGGATGTTGTGGCATCTTTGAGACTGAGAGAAAAAAGTTGGTAGCCTAAGCATTTGTAGACTTACGTCCATGACAGTTTATGCTATCAACTTCTTTCTCTCAGTCTCAAAGGTGCTACAAGATCTCTTTCCATACTGATTCAGACTAACAAGCTATGTCTTTTAACTGGAACTGACTGGCTTGATTGTATTATGCTGGTGCTTTCTACATCACAGTACTGCCCCAGTCCATTTTCCAGGCCCAATTTAAAGCACTGAATCTTTATGGACCTTAATGGCTTGGGACCAGGTTACCTGAAAGAGCAGTCTCCTGCATTTCACAGATGAAAATCAGGACATATGTGGACAAACAACATCAGAATGTGCTCAAGATGGCAAAAGTTATTAATGATGAAGAAGACATGGCTAGGAGAGGCTGTAGTAGTTTGCTTTACCTGAGCCTACTGAGAAGGACAAAATTCTGCCTCCTCCCCTTCTCTCCCCCTGTTGAGTTAATGGAGTACACACTACTTTTACCCTTTGAACTTGTTTGTAGCAGCTGAAGTAAGCTGAGGACCAAGGGGATAAATGGGAGGAGGTAAGAGAAACTGGGACATTTTAAAAGCAGCTAGAAAGGTGGGACAACAGAGGACTATGTGGGACTGTCATTGCTAGTTGGGAGAGTTGGAGAGTATGGTAGTTACACACACTAATCGTTACAGTCTTTTCAGTAGCCCTACTCCGACCATTCCTGTTGAAGGAATGGCTCAAGTGGCTATTGAAGAGCTCTCTCAGGGAGGTTTTTCTGGTAGTTTCCTTTTCAATCAAGTATTTTAAATAAATCAGTTTAATATTGAGTTTAATAGCATGAAGTTGTGAGCCTTGGTCTGTTGTTATATTTAATGTTTTTTAGGGTGGTATAATATCCTGTGTTTAGATCCTCTGTTTCTATATTTGTTTCCTAAAAACTGCCCCGAAAATTTGTGTGTGTGTGTTTATATCACACCTTTCTTCCAACATGGGATTCAAAGCAGTTCACAATATAGATTAAAACAACATAAAGTTAAGTTATGTTATGGGGCAACAAACTACAGTCAGCCCTCCATATGTACAGGTCTGACTTCACAGATTTGATTATTTACAAGTTTCTTAAACCCTTGCACCCTTCCCACCTCAGGTGCTTCTTTTTGGAGAACCTTCCTTATTGGCGGCTCTGATCAGGCCATGCAGCCCTTTACAAACCCTGCCTCCTCCACCAGCCATTGCTTGGCCAGGATAAGGTGGCTCACAGCCCAATCTCTCAGCACCACAAACCCTCTCTCAAAGTCATCTCACATCCAAGGAAAGAGATGGGCAAGAGAGGAAGTATAGACCTGCCATGCTGATCCCACCCTTCCTTTTCTTCTTTCCCTGACATGGTTTGGACTCTGAGTGCCATTCTCCCCACCATGCCTCAGCCCCTTCCCAGAAACATATGCACATATTTTGATATCCCCCCCCCACTTTTGTGAAGGTTCTGTGCCCCTAAACCCTAGTGAATGAGGAGGGCCAACTGTAATAAACAAAAACAAGTCAATAAACTTTCCAGTTTTTAATGGAGTTTATTGAAATTCATCACATGTATATACATGTCTACTCACAAGAAAACCCTATTGTATTCATTTAGATTTACTTCCATGTAAGTGTCTTTGGAGTCCAGCCTTAACCCTGTTGTATTTGTGTGGAGGCCATCTGTTAAAAGAAGCGAGTTAGTACAATCAAACATAGATTTTTCTGCATTATCAGAATAAAAGCTGCAACATATTTATTTATTTATTTATATTTGTTTAAGCTCCATCATAATTAGACCAGTGATGTACCTAGTTCAATTATATCTATTCTATTGGGCAGAGATCTCTGCTAGCTCCACCACCTGAATCTTTATGATCCAGAATGTCTAGGATCTCACACTATCTGCATGCAGAGCATGTCTTGAAATACTGAGAAACAGCACCTCTCTATTTTAGGGCAGCCCTCCGTCTGTTTCAGTATTATTGACTTCATCTGGCAGCAGTTTTCTGAAAGTCATGTCAATGTCTTGGGCCATTTCTGCACTAGATGCTGTTAGTGCGTTGTAGTCTTACAATCCCAGCATCGCCGTTCGCATGATGCTATCAGGCTAGGAACACTTTTCTGCACCTTTCTGCCTTAAGCAGATGGGTAGCTGTACTGCCACAGGTGTTCCCTCTGCATTACAGTGTCCTTGGCCACTCCCATGCCCTGCCTTCACCCTGCCCCACAGTCCTTGTTTGGGAGTTTTGTTTTATTTTGTTTTGTTTGAAAGCTGTACTAACGCAGCAATGTTGTAACAGTATGACATGCCAGTACACTATTGCACTTTTGCCCTATAATGTTTAAAAATGTATTAGAAAAAATAAAAGAAAAAGTTTTAACTCAAAGAAGAAATTTGTAATAAACATGGAGAGGTGATAGAAAGTTACCACGTCATGGGAGTAGCTGAGGGAGGGATGAACTGAGCATGCCCACAGTCTACCCACTGCTGAACCCATGGTAACACGTTATCAAACACTATAACAGTACTGAACTGAGCCACCTGACAGGATTGAAGCACTAAAGGAGGTTCTTAATGAATTTTTTTCCAGAAATAGAATAAGGTGGTTTGGTGATGCTTGGGGGCGGGATAGCAATGTTGTGCGGTAGTACAGCTCCTGGACTGCAAACTACCCGCTGCCATTGTGCTATAGCAACATTGTGTAGAAACGGCCTTGGTGGAAGAAGGATCTCTGCCCACCACACTAAGTGCTGTTGCCTACACCGTCAGCTCACCATGCTTTGACACACCTCATTTGTAGGTCACCTAGTACTCTGTATAGTACTTTCAGGAAGAGCATTTTGGGCATTACTGACAGAAGAAGAGACTGAGGAAGCAAGTGCTAGAGATCAAACCAGGTGTTTTTCTTTATTTTTATTTTAACTAAACTAACCATGCACTTGCTATTTATTTTACCTCCAGTTTGTCTGGACTCAGTCTCATTTTTAATAAATAAGAAATGTATTCTAGCTTTAGTGGCTAAGATCCTTTTAACCAGAGTTATTCTGCCTACAAATCACATGCTCCCTCTTCTTTCCAGTATTGCACAACGGACTAGATCCAAAATAATGTGGAATTTGTTTTCTGCCTCTAGTGTCAGAGGAATTAATTTTTAAAAGTTTCAGTGTTCTGCCATGGGAGGGGTAAATTTCCACTGATCATGCCATGTAACTCAGGTGTGCCTAAAATAGTCCTTTGAGTTTCAGTCAGTGCTTTTAATTTACAAGAATGGTACTGACAGTTACTAATTTACTTGGAGGGGGAGGGTTAAAATATTGATGATTGCTAATAAAACAATCTCTAGCTATTAGCATCAATCACCATCTCCCTTACATTGTTTAATCATTCAGTCTCTCATACCTTATTATTGCTTATCCATGTCAGTATTATGTCATGCTATAATTTTAATTGTTGCCATCAACAGCAGACAATTGTCCACATCCCTCACAGATGGGCATTAATAGGACCAGAATTGGCACAGACCAAGATGTACAACACCAATGCACCAGCTGTGCTGTATAAGATTAGAACACTTGTGCACACAGAGCATAATAATTAGGATATGTTCATCTGGCTTCTAGTTCTTCACAGAATTACGCTACTTAAATTTTGTTGAAGACTGTGGAATTTAGGCAACTTTAACATTACACAGGATTGCAACTTTAGCATTAGTTTCCCATGCACATAAACAAAGCCTCAGGTGGAAGATTCCATTTCTCCAGCATAAACTGTAGAGAAATTAAAAACTGGCCAATTACTCAAGGAAAATTAGGAAGCAGAAAAGATCTAACAAAAACATAACCTCTTTAAACTGAATTAAAGAGAGACGATTTGAGCAGTAAACATTTAACCGCCATTAAAAGTTAACTTATTATCAACCATTATGCATTGGAAGCTATATCTAGTGCAAAATGTAGCAGCCAGACTATTGTCAAACACATGGTTTAGACACCACATGCCACAAGTCTTGTACAAACTGCACTGCCTTCCAGTTAGCTTCCAAGCTCAATTCAACGTGCTGGTATTAGAAGATTAAACCCTAAATATTTTGCAGCCTAGATGTTTGAAAGATGTCCTATCTTCCCATATTAGCCTGCCTAGACTATGAGCTCCTAAATCAGTGGTTCTCAACCTGTGGGTCCCCAGATGTTTGTAGACTTCAGCTCCCAGAAGCCCCAGCCACTATGGTCAATGCTCAGGGCTTCTGGGAGCTGAAGTCCACAAACATCTGGGGACCCACAGGTTGAGAACCACTGTCCTAAATGGAGAATGTGTTGCACATCCAACCACCCTGGAAGGTTGTATTGGTGAGTATACAAGATTGGGCTTTCACAGTAGCAGCACCTCAGTTGCAGAACGTTCTTGCAAAGTCAGTCAGGTTTGTTCCATCCCTAATGAGCTGCCAAATGGGCAGCCAAAACTACACTGTTTATAAGACCTTGGTCCTTAAGGGATCAGTTGAACTGTTTTGATTGCATGTGTGTTTTGGAAAGCCCTGGTTTTTTTAAGAAAATGTTTTTAAACCATGTTTTAATATGATTTTATCTGTTGTGTATCACCCCAGGAGCCTTAGTGGTTTGATAGATAACAAATACTTTTAGAATGATGGAAGAGCAGGAACAGATGTAGGTTTACCAGGTTTACTGCATGTGCAAGACATAACTAGTACCAACACATACCCAAACATTTTGCCAATGAAAACTGGGACATGTTATCAACATTAGAACATGGTCAAGATGCCAAAAATTATTAATGAGGAATAACACACAAGATAGGAGAGGCTGCAGCATTTTGCTTTTTCCTGGATCTGCTGACCTGTACAAGATTCTGGCCATTTCCACACTAGGAAAAGGCCCTTCCCTAAACTGTAAACCCCAGGATTACATAGGATGTTGAAAGTGGAATAATAACACTACAACAGTCTAGTACGGAAATGGCCTTTGTCTCCACTCCTCCTCTCCTTTCCTCTTGCTGTTGTGTATCTTCAGGTCATTTCCAACTTATGGTGACCCTAAGATGAACCTACCACAGAGTTTTCTTGGCAAGATTTTTTGGAGCAGGTTTGCCTTTGCTTTCCTCTAAGATTGAGAGAGCGTGGCTTGCCCAAGGTCACTCAGTGGGCTTCCATGGCCGAATAGGGATTCAAACCCTAATCTCCACAGTTGTAGTCCAGCATTTAAACCACTAAACCACACTGGTTCTCTTATTTCCTCTCCGCACTGCTATCCTCCTTGCTAATTGAATAAAAACTCTGAATTCAGTTTACAGCAACTGAAGTAACCCAGGGACAAAAGCTGAAAGTTGGAGGAGGAGACTGAAACTGGGAAATACAGGAAATCCACAGATAAGATGGTGTGACAAGGACTTTTCAAGGATTTCATATGCCTATTATTAATAAGCCATACAAAATATGTTGTGTGCCTCCTTGTGGGTATGTGACATAATTCACAAAAAAATGCCTAACAGGGTTTTAGTCCAAGGTTTAGGAGTAATTTCAGTTATAATACTTTGCATGCTAATTTGTAAGCAAGTTCCATCTAAGTGAGGAGGGAAAAAAGTTGCTTAAGAGTAAACAATATTTATTTACTGAAAATAATTTAATACACCCTTTGTTACTGTGGTTTATAGTCCAAGCCAGAGGTCTACTAAATATAATTTGATATCAAAAGATTGGCCATTCTAAAACGTCAAGGAAGTTATGATAAAGTGGGCAAGAAACTTTCAATATAATATTGCCTTAGAAGACTAGGAAATGTCATGGAAAAACGCAATGGAGTTCACCAGTGCCCAGGAGTTAAAAGAAAACTATTTAAAAATGATGTACTTAAATGATGTACTTAACACCTGAGAAGATTGATAAAATATATCACACTGGTGAAAACAAGTGTTGGAAGTGTAAAGAAAACCTGGGGACCTTTTACCACATGTGGTGGACATGCTCGTGTACAAGAAAATTCTGGATTAAAATATATGATACCATAAAAGAAATTTACAATGTGACATTTCCTATGAAGCCTGAGTTTTTTCTTTTAAATATGACTAATATATTAGAAAGAAACTTCCAATCCCAAAATAAGTGAATTCTACTGTATTTAGTGACGGCAGCAAGAATGGTTTATGCCAGGTTGTGGAAATCAACAGAAATTCCAGATATACAACAATGGACGCAAAAAATTGCAGAATACACGCAACTGGATTTGTTCTCTTCCAGGCTGAAGGGAACAGGTGGAACAAGTGGAACAAGACCGGAATGCAGTAACAACTTATATGATACAAAAAGGATATTGGCTATAAGATGAATCAAGTAAATGCAACATAGTGTGAGAGAATGCTTGATAACAAAATACAATACTAAATTAGGTATTATATAAGTATTAAATTATATAACTGTACATAAATAAGTCAGTATAAGAAAAGTAAAGCCAATCCGGGTTGTTTATATTTGTTGTATGAGAAAACAGGAATGTTGTTATAATATACAAAATGAATTGGGGAGTTTCTGAAAAGGAAAAAAAAACCCAGCTTGTATTATACTCTTGATAGAGGTAAGGAAGTCAAGGTAATGTAGAATGTACAGTTACAACAAGGAATATAGTGTAAGGTTATACATAGCTTCAAACAAACATTACCAAGAAAAATTGTATAATTTCAAAACTATATATATGGAGAACATTAATGTTGTTTTTTTGGATTGCATATCTTGAGTTGGATTTTAATATTATGTATTTATAATAAAAATATTTTAAAAAAAGATTGGCCATTCTAAACTGTTCCCCTCCACGTGCTTGCGAGGCCCCCGGACAAGCACGCACGCGCACCCGGCTGAACAGGCTGAAAAATACAAGACAAATCCAGGCAGGCCAGTAATTTTCCGACATGCAGCTTCAGGAAACCTCCAGGCATGTACACTTTAAACCTAAATTAAGTATGCACCAAGCATACAAAAGATTCTCTGCCCTGAACAGGCAGCTTGACGAGATTAGCGCTGCGGACTACTCAACTGTCAAGCATTGCCCATTTGCACTATTGACAACTCCGTCAAAATCCAATCATTCTAAGTACTGACCTTTCGGAGGCTTTGTCTCCAACCCGAAACCCATTGTTTTCCCCGGGAACGAACTACCCTACAGGCACATTTTCTCCTATAAGAACCCCTGATTTTGAGTGCTTCTTTGGATCACTCTTGGCTTCCATCCCGCCTTGCTGCTGCTCTGCTTTCTGACCCTTCCCCTCAGCTTCCATGTGCTGAGAATCTCTGCTCCAACTGACTACCCGGGCTACAGGATCAGGTGTAGTATTCCCCCTGAAAAATCCTTCTCAAAATCCTCTATCAAATTTCCTTCCTTTACTTTCTTAGGTCTGTGTGAGTGAGTAAGTAAGTGCGCTGTGACTGTCTTTTAAATAAAGAAAACAATTATAATTTCATTTTGCTTGGTTTTTTACTCAGCCTGATCCCGTAAACATTGGGTTTAAGATCTCGCTAAGTTGCCCTGCCTCTTGCATTATTACAGCTTGTGCTCTGGCTAACTCCCATTCCCCATTATTTGGAGCACATTGAGGTATCCCCTACGGGACCCCAGAAATCAGGGTAACACCTTCATCCTAGAACATTAGGACAGTACACAAAAGTTATACAAACTAAAACCTACCACAGTGCAATAATGCCATTGAAGAGTCCAACAAAAATTAATCAGAAGGTGGGGGAAGCAAATAAATAGGTATAGGCTAATATAACATTTTAGAATGCATGAGACTGTGTTGTCAATGTCCTGCAGAAAGGGACTAGAGTCAGATACAATTATTTGGAGTAGAAGGAGTATAATGAAAAGCAGTGAAACCACACTTTGAATTATCCAAATAACATTATGAAATCTGTGAGGAAAGAGATTAAGTTGGTGGGGGTCACATTTGATTAAAACTATGCTTACATATCACTTTGAGAAACATTGCACATTAACAAGGTAAGTATCCAAGTGATTTCTATTGTGGGAGGAATGCTGGCAGAAGAATAACACACTAGTCTTTCAACATATCTTGAAAAAAGGGGGAAAATCTGTATCTGGTGTAAGCCAAATACAGACACTATTTTTAAAAAGCAAATTGTCTACACTGAAATGTAACATAAAGCAATATCCAATTTAGAGTAATTAATTTCTGGAAACACAGCAGAATGTTGATAGCCATAGTGTCAACTGATTACTAACAGCTCATGTCCTTAGAAGAGCTGTATAGGGATTTTCCCTTTATTTGGGGGAAAATGTCAGTTTTTAACATTTAATACTGGGGGAAGAGGCAATAAAAGGTAATTTTGAAGAAGCACACTTTAAAATCAGAACATTTTTCAGTATATACTATATATAACCCTCTTGTTAAAATTGCTTTATTTTGCTAGAAGTAACTTTCCTCTAAAGAACAACTGTTTTGTCAGTAACCAAAATCTGTTACCTAAATTTCTACAGAATGGATCATATCGAGTCCATTAATATGGAACCATCATGATTGGATTGCTCTCATGTGTGCCTGGCATGCAATTTATCACAAGAGTGAGAATAATGTTGCCTTATAAATACTGTTGCACTGTGACTCCCAGCATTCCTCATCTTTGGTTATGCTGGTTAGGACTATTGGGACTTGCAGTCCAATTACATCAGGAGAGCAGCATGTTTCCCATTCTTAGTGTAAATTTAGACAAGTCTCCATATCATAGGTCACCATGTATGAAATCAATCAATATTTTTCATAAATCAGATTCCCACACAAACATAGATTCTGCTTGTCCAAAATACAGTTACAAGAGAAGATCCACCACCTGTAAAGAAAAGTCATGATCCAGCCTAATATAAGCATTATTAAATTCAATTGATTTCAGTGGGAGAGTTAAGCATGTGCCAAAAAGATTTGTATTTATTCGAAATAATATTCCTTTAAGTAACGTATTGAAAATCACTTCTTTGTCTCATGTACTGTAATTCTGAAAGCAAACATAAATAATCATCATACACTAGCCAGATAAATGGAGACAAAACTTTCCTTAAATGTTATTTTTGCAAATCTCCCAGCCACTCCCCCCCCCTTACGGACACACTCTGGAGGCTTTAGGGGTCATTGCATTTGCTTCATATAGAATGAAATCAGTGAGAAGGATGCCCTTACTTTACTTATCCATCCAAAATATCACCAGCAAATTTCTTTGAAGTAGTAATTTTATCTGTCTCATGAATCTTCTAGTTAGTTACTCTACATTTTGCAGTAAGCATTACATCACAGAGAAAATGCTAGTGCTTTTTAAAGTTAATCATTAAAAAGTGGAGTGTCATTCAATTATTTTATTTAATTGCTTTTACAAAGCCTACCTGCTTTCAATCAGAAACACAATCATTCCAAGGAAGTTACTACTTACTACTCCAAGTGGCTTTCATGTTCAATTAATTCCAGTAATTCCTAGAGGTAAGGTAGTGCAGGAAGTGGTGGGGGAGACAGGCACATAGTACACAGCAGATGGCCATGTCACTGCTGAAGCAATGTGTCTAGGATCACACACACTCTTCCTGGTTCAACAGCCATTTAAAACAGTTAGCAGAAACAGGTCACTTTTAACACCACCTTGAAATCTGTGGATGATTGACAGCGGCAGTTTTCTCTGGAGTTTCCACAATATGCAAGAAGAGCCAGGGGAAAACTAACTGCTGCTCTTACTTAGACAATTTGCATGAAGTACCTTATCCAAGCTATTTTCCTTCTTAATGGAAGGCCAGCAAGCTTACTCTTAATGTTCCTGAAGATGTTTTGTAGTGGTTATGTGGGGGAACAAGGGAAAAGCCATTGCTCTTTGGCAACAAACAGCAAGGAAATGTACCGAATACTGATTAGACAAGATGACTTTCAGAATTTGGGTGGCAGGGGGGAAATCACTTTCTGAACAACAGTTCCTGGAATTCCCCAGGAACTTCTAGAATATTAGAAGTTGTAACCTTTAAAAAATGACCACTTAGGCAGCTTGAGTATAGTTTTCTAACTAGTTATATCTAGTCAGTGTGATTTCTATCAAACAATGAGAAAAAAAAATCCCTGCTTATCTGAATGTAGCAGTAAAGCAGATACAAAGGCACTGGCTTGATGTTTATAAAACCACTAAAAGCCTATATTTTATCATGAAGCTCCAGCTATCATGGCATATTAAAGCAGCACTGCATTCCAAAATGATAAATAATACAATCACTCTCAAAATAAAAGGTATGCCAAGCCCTAGGAAACAAAAGAAAGGAAAAAGACACACTGGGATTTTATATACCTCTAAAAAGAGTTCTCACTGGCAAGTTGCTTCATGAGTGCCTTTGAAAAAGAGCAGAGTACAGGCTGGCATGAATTATACTGACGTCTATAAACTGTGGCCTGATTTTTCATCTCATATTGAAGTCTATAGTGTCTCACATCTAGAAATCATGAATGGAGTCCTGATCACACAATAATGTTTTGCTGCCTCTTTATCTCTTTTCCCATTCTAGCTAGAGACAGGTCCGTTAGATTTTTTGAGAGCCAAGGGCCATGACCCCGAAGAGCTGGAGGCAGAGGAGCTGTCCAGCAGAATCAGGGAATGTTATCTAGAGTCAGAGGACTAGAGGCCAAGATATCTACTAAAAGGAAGAGGAGCTGTCCAGCAGTGCCAAAAGGCTTCCCCAGAAAAGTCTGGAAGTTAGGCAGTGATCCAGGCACTTAGGAGCAGTAGTGCAGGTAGATAACTTTGGATCCTGGCCCCCGTGGATCACAAGATTTCACCTTCCAAATGCCACTGAAGAGTGGCTGGGGAAACAGGTCAGAACACAATTCTGCTTGCAATTGCAACTAGACTACAGTAAAGCCATGTCAGCAGTTATTCTGGGCAGTGCTTTGAGACAGGGTGGTGTTGCCTTTATTTGAGACATTATGTCTCCAGGGATAGCAGACATTCCCTTTGGCTCTTTATAGATTTCAATAAAGATGTGACTAGTGTGAACCCAACTTGATGTTTTGCATTTTCATTCAACGGGGCAGGGCAACTAAAATGTCTTTATCTACTTCTCAGATGGAATTCTGTGCCTTAGAATTGTTTGTATATTTGTAGTTTTTCCTCTCTGTGTGGCACACTTGTATGTTTGAAATCACCTGAATCACAGCTCTGTTGTGACTATGAAATAACATTGCTTCTGTTATGCCCCTTTCGTTGGGAGAAAGCATTAAGCACATTTGGGAGTAAGCATGATATATTTTAAAATGAAAAAAATAAAAATAAAAATTGTAATCATATGCATGCTGGGTCAGCTGACTTCATGATTCCTAACAGCCCAAACAGGCCCTGACATGCCCATGCCAGTCCAGATATTAAAAGGTTATGGTCTGCTTGCAGCTCTGCCCATCACCTACTGCTATCTGAGTGGTCATTTCAAGGGGATTATGAGCTGCAAGGTCCTGAACATCATAGCTATAGTATGACTTGAGAGGCTTAGAAATCAGGAAGATTTGGAAGCAACTCAGAGTTTTCATAGTCAGCTTAGTTGCTCCACTTGTTTCTGTATAATAGAGATGCCTTGACATATTTAGGGTAAGAGACTGGAATGATCAGTGGTTAGCTCTCTGGTCTGAGCTTCAGCAAAAGCCATTGCTATTTCTGTTCTTTGTATACAAGGGATGATTGTGGGTGGGTCTTGATCTGACAGTGAGCCCAGTCAAGATTCATCTGGTCCACTCAATTGTATAGACTTCCTGG
Source organism: Iguana delicatissima (assembly GCA_948472985.1). Lineage (NCBI taxonomy): Eukaryota > Metazoa > Chordata > Lepidosauria > Squamata > Iguanidae > Iguana > Iguana delicatissima. Next base: position 308,519 of record CAOKZL010002419.1, on the reverse strand, counting down.
GTAGGACCTATTTTCTGGATTGTACTTTCTGCATTTATATTAAGGCACTTTCACTTGCCTGGTTCCCAGTACATGCCAGATCCTGCAGTAGGATTTTCCTCTAAGAAATAGGTTTCATAGAATCATAGGCCATTTCTACACTACACTGTTATAGTGCTATTATTCCACTTTCAATATCCTATGGAATCCTGGGATTTGCAGTTGAGGGAGGGGCATTTAGAATTCTCAACCAGAAAGCTCTTTGGCCTCAGTAAACTACAAACTCCAGAATTCCACAGGATGTTGGAAGTGGAATAATAGCACTGTAAGAGTGTAGTGTGGAAATGGCCATAGAATCATAGATTTGGAACAGAACACAATGTCTCATTCAAATCTGGTTCTGGACTGGATACTGGAAAAGTGTTTGTGTGGGTTGTAGGATTCTCAGAACTTAGTCACAAACATCTCCAAGGTCGATTCTATTGTTGATGGCCCTGATATCACTGCCTACATGCTGTGAAGACATACCCATAATACTGGGTTATGTGGTGTGTTGAGCTGCAGTTGTAAGAATGTAAGCAGAAACTGGTGATCAGCTACTATGATAGTATGCAAGAGATGGTATATTCCATTATAGGAAAGGCTCTTTAGGTATAAGAAATGCTGTATTACAGTTATTGGGAGAAAATACCATTCAGATGGTCACAATCAAAGGAGCTAGTTGAATGCCACCAGAATAAGACATCTTATGAGCAGGGACTCTTGAGAAACTGCTCTTTAAATGCAACACTTTGTGTTTTGGGTTGAGCTCATTTTGAAAAAGAATCACATATTATGAACACTTGAGCTTGCCTGTGTCAACTGTACAATGTGTGTGAGAAATTCATTTTGTAGAGGTTGTAAGACAACATTTTGAAGAAAGTATTAAACATTTTTTTTCATCTGGAGATGGAAAAGACACTAAACTATTTTACTTTTAAATAAAACCTACAGCATATCATATATCATCGTAATTTTGCCATTTGATAATCTGAGAGAAATGTTACTTACCAGGGTTCAGTGAGCCTGATTTGAATGGTGCACATTTCAGAGGAAGAGAAAGGAAGTTTTTATTTTCTTCCCTGCTATGCTATAAAATGCTTGAGGTCTCAGGTCTGGGGCTGGCTATGGGATTTATTTGCATTTCCTTCCTACCTGAAATATCTTTTGTAGCACATGATGAAGTTTTTAAATCTCACTCTACACATGGTAAGATAATATTTATTATACAATTTGATTATAAGATTGTTGCAAGGCTTCAACAGGCTAATTCTTTCTTTCTCTCCACCATTCATTTTCTTCTGTCTTTTCCCTATTACTTGTCATCTCAACATCTGTGCATCTTGTCAGCAATGTAGCTACAAGATTCAGAACTTGCAAAGACAACCTGAATGGTAAGGAACATTTCTAATTTTGCCAGTTTATTTATAGCAAGAATAAATAAATAAATAAATAAATAAATATCCCCAAAGAAGCCATCAGCATTAGTAAATTAGAGGGAATTATTTTAAAGGATCATTCTAGAAGAAAGCATCACACAATCCAATTCTTTCATTTTTCTTCCAGTTTTTATAGGAAAAATGTCCTGGAAGGAAAGAAAAAGAAAACCCTGTTTCCCCCTTAATTTTCCAGGCCTTCACTACTCTACTTTTGATATCTGAGAACAAAGCCCAAATATTTTCTGTACATAAAATAGTAAATAATTCAAAACTGTAGGAATAAATCAGTTTTTAAAAATTTTTTATCCATTACAGGTAAGTATTTTTACTGGTACTAAACCAGGTTTGTTTTTATGCAGAAGCTTTATTTACTTGCTTATTTATTTACATGTAGAATATATACAACCTGGTTAAGCGGACTCAACTTCCTGCTCTTAGGCAAAATATTGAGTCCTTGATGAGTAAAGCAAATTTGCAGATTATGGAAAATTAGCACACATTGATATGTTCCCCCAGGTAACAACATATGGCAATATATGCTTTGTATGGTGGTAGAAGGTAAATGGGAACTAGGCCTTCAACTCCTCGATACATATATATTTTTACTGAAGTCAGCAAGAATTCTGCAGACCTAGTGCCTGTAGAATTAGACCACAAATTTGTTGTGTTAATGTGTGACATTATTAAGCACCATCTGCTCTGTTCCCACTGTTGTAATTCCTATAGATACATTATGATTATACATGTTTTTCTTTCCTTTCCGAACCAGACAGTGAATAAAAAGGATAAGATAATGAATAATTCCCAGGAGAAGAAAAAAAATCCTCTTTCAGCTGATCTCAGTCTTGTTTATAATGGGCAGACACCAGCCTGCATTTAGTATAAAGCACCCCAATTATTTTATGGACAAGTTAACCTTCTATCTCCCAGCAAATATAATTCATGCACGTCAGATACAACAAGGCATTCTGCTGCCTATTATCCATCATTTACAAGTGTTATTTGTCTATAAAAGTGACACTAAAAAGTTGAAAAATGATTCTACTTAGCCTGCCTCTGAATATGTTCTAACAAATTCTGAAAATTTGAACGGCTACGTGTCCTAAGAAGCAATTAGTCAAATCCATAAATATATTTTTAAAAGGATATAAATTATTGCCTGTCCAGATACAAAACATTCTCAGAGCTGCAAGATAATACAGGTGCTTCTACCACACATTTAAAGCAGCTTTTCTTACAGAGTAATGTCATTAACACCATTGAAACTAATCATAAGCCACACACATGGAAGAGTTTGCCTTATTTCGCCCTTAGATAGGGGTTAACATAAAATAATACACTTCATTATTTATTGCTAATAAAGTTAATCAAATTCTGTGCTTCTTACTCGTGCATGCATTTAAATGGGATCTTGAACATGACATGCATATTTATGAATCAAGGAATGAAAGATTGGGATCTGGCAGCAGGGGAAACCTAGCAAGGACAATGGGGAACAAAAACGTGTGGCTTCATCTTTTTTCAAACAACATACATTTGTAAATATTTGTTTTACTTTATATATAATATTTGCATCGCTGACAATTACAATTAAGAGTGGGCTTTAATTGCTTCTGGTGAGTTACAGAATAGATTTACTGCTACGCAAGCCAGCAAAGATATGCAGAGCAAAGTAGTCTATTATGCTTCCCAATGTCATGCACTTAACCAATAAAATAGATGCTACAGTATTTTAATATCAGTATTTAGTATTTTAGCTTGGGGAAAACACATGAAAAGGAAATAGTAAACATTTGTTGATATATCTCAGTCTTAAAGATGTGTACTAAGGGAGTGCACAGAACAGTTTGTACGAGGACAACTAAGGGTGCATTCAAACTGCCTTTCAATTCCAGGACAACAGGAATAGATTTTTACTACACATTTAGGGTTGGCTAGCATAATAGGTTTGCTTTAGGGTCGCCATAAGTTGCAAATGACCTGAATGCAAACAACAAGAACAACAACATAGGAGTAGTTCTTTTTTGTGGCTTGATACAGCATATCAGGAACCACCAAAGAGCTGATGATATTTGTTAGGTTTTGTTCGGGACTGTTAGGAATTTGTTAGGTTTTGAATGCAGCACATGATACAAACAGTGTAAACTTCTATGCATCTATTCTTCCTTATTCAGTTCATTTGGACTTATTCCTATTTCAAGCTTAAACAGGATGAAAATTAAGTAAGGTGGTGTTGTTGCTATCAATTTAAATGTGTTATCTCTCTCAATTTCCCCCAAACTCCTAAAGGCACTCACTGATTTGTCTTCATCTTATTAACCAAATAGGAAAGCTTGTAAACATTGTTTTTCTTTTCTTTTCTTTTCTTTTCTTTTCTTTTCTTTTCTTTCTTTCTTTTCTTTTTTTTTTTTTTGACTACCATTTCTATAGGCCATATTGGGTGGGAGATTCTTGAAGTTCTAGTCCAAAAGTGTCACATTTCCAAGATTGGTGATATAGTCATAGGGTCTGTTTTTCAAAAAGCATGCAGAACATTAAGAACCAGAATACTGCTTTTATTCTGGGGCTCCAATCTACTTTCTGTAGTCTCTCTGCCTTGCCTCATCTTTTTTTAACTGAAAAGCAGCTTTGGAAGGTACAATGGGAAGTAGAAAGCCTCGAATATAAGGTGTTGTTCTAGGGGTTTTATTATTAAAAACTATTATTAGTGCATGAAAAGCCTTGTCCCTTTCTTGAAGCTCTCCTGTCCTGAAAAGATGAGGGGAAAGTCTCTGATGACATGCTTGGAATATTTCCTCTGGATTTTAATGACTTGAAGGTACATAACAACATAATTTTGTTAAAAAAAATCTAAAACAGGCCATATTTAGGGAGAAGGGAAAGACGGAGGGGCCACTTAAAGCTTTGTCCTCACTAAGCTGTTTCCAAGTCAAATGGGGAGATAAAAGTTACATATCTAGGATTGTGCATCTTCTGCAATCGAAAAAACAGCTCAGAGAAGGAAATTTTGACCCAAACAAGAACCAATCAGAAGCAGAGAAACAAAGCAGCCTCTCTCCTTGAAGCCCTCTTCAATGAGGTGGCTTTCAGTCTTTTCAGACCTCGGATTCAGCTTTATTCTACTCCAAACATGCATTCAGGTATTTCTTCACTTCTGCCAGTTTTTGTGTGGTGATATGCTGTGGCTGTCATCCATCTTAGGTGAAACTGTGACCTAAGTCAGTGGACCCAATCCATTAGTTAAAGCATCAAGTGCTAAGGGATGCGGCCTACTAAGGCTGTTCTTGGTTCAACAAACAAAAATGAAGTGGGGCGAGGGGATGAAGACAAAAAGAAAATCAGAACTCTGGATAGCCTGCGTCTTAGATATGAAAAGGAATTAATTAATTAATTAATTAATTAAGTTGTCCTTTATAGCTCAAAGCAATCCATTTTAAAATACTGTTGAAATAACCTAAGTGATCACAGAATAAAAAGATCTCAGTGTTTCATGTTAAATGATTAGAATATTTGCATTGGTGAGGTTTCTCTTTTTTTAATGTAATACATCCTGAATAGTGGCTGCTTAAGCACTTCTAAAGGTTAAACCTTATTCAGCTAATCTGTACATAGAAACAAGTAACTGTCACATGTTTAACCTTTTGCAGATTAAAACTGTCTGCATAAAAGATGTGAAATGATCATTGTCGTAATTGTTGCAAGTAGACATCCTGATATTTTGTGGCAATATATCTTCTTCTTTTTTTCTGAGCAGCAGTTTTATGCCCCAGGTCACTTGCTTGTTCATGGTTGTGATAAAAACCACTGCCTTTCATGAAAAATTATATTTCATATCATCAAAACTGCTGAACTGGTTTCAGTGCAAAGGTTATTGGTTGTAACAGGAAGTTTGGGACTATTATTAAAGTAATTCTTAATATGTCATACATTTACGAAATGGAGATACTGTAATTAACTTTTCAAAGAATATAGAGCATAGGCAAATGTGATTTTCTACTTCAAGACAGGCTGCACAGTTTGATAACTAAGAATCATCAACTGTGGGGACTAGGTAGTAATATAACAACTTCTTGGTATACAAGTTATCACTCTACTAGACTGGGCAGAAATACTAGACTGGTATGAAATGCCAAATGGGCAGACATTATTATCATTTTAATCACAAAGACACAAGAAAACATTGTTGCTAAAATGTGATAAAGTGATTGTTGTTGTGTGCCTTCAAGTCATTTCCAACTTACAGAGACCCATAGATGAACCCATTACAGGGTTTTCTGAAGCTGAGTGTGTGCCCAAGGCCACCCAGTGACTGAGCTGGGAATGAAACCACTACACCACACTGGCTGGCTGTGATATACTAATGCCACTCCCCAAACAGCAAACTTACATCTATTTCACACAAGGACTAGATGTTTCCCTATGTAACTATGTGCGTATTTATTCTCTGGATTTATATCCACTCTTTCTGTAAAAAATGAAGCTCAAGGTGGCTCACAGTAAGAATGAATAATAATATTTTTAAAAAATACAATAAAAGCACAAAAGAGTTCAAATATTAAAACACAACTAAATTAAAACATGATTTAGAACACCTCAACAAAGAATACACAGCACCCAGGAGCTAAAAAGCTCCTTCCTCAACAAGCAGTTAGTTCCTAAAAGCCTGTCTGAATGTAAAGGTCTTTTCATGACGTTATTTCATTTGTGACAACCTCACAAATCCTACTAAGATTCTGTTGGGCCATGCATGCCTTCATCTAAGGAGGCAATGTGCAATGGAGTGCATCCTGATTGCCAGTAAGAGGGTCATTTTCAGGACACAGGGAAGCACTGTGTGCAGTGCACTGACCTGAGCTCTGTGGTAGTTCAGCAGCTGCACTTCTGTGTTTCCAATGAATCTCAGCAGAGAATGCCAACTATGCCATATTGTAAAGTGGATTGTCATGTGGATTTATCCATTCTGCATCCATTAAGTCACCCTTGAGAATAAGCACTTATCAGAACTCTTTGAAAGATGGCTTTTTACACATTAAAAAAAAAAACTAAGAAAGATGGGAGAAAGCAGTGGCTCAAAAGGGATGCTGAAGGATGTAAAATACACACTGTCTTTTAAAAGTACCTAATTTTATGTGGCATTAATAATGGAGGAGGGAATTCTGCAAAATCTTAACTACTGATAACAAAAGTGTATTGACCTCCAGGTGTAGAAATTCCTCCATTGATGCAAAAATTAATGTTTCCAAGCTTTCCCAAAGGCAAACAGTACTAAGTGTTAACAACTACTGGAATAAATAAAGTGTTGCAGCATATTAATCGAATACTGTGTGATAATAGATGATCACATGATTCTTTATCACAGGGCACATGCCACCACTTAATAAGCTCTGACAAATGATGAGGGGAATATTACCACTCAGATCACTTGGCAGGGTATTACAGACAACCGGTTTATGAAGCAGTTATTTGCATTCCATGGTAATTTATGACACGCTAAATGTTAATCTGTATTCCTGCACTATCTGTTGAGATCCTCTTCTACTTCACCTGTATGTCATGTTATATATGCAATTAGCTTCATATTTTATTATTTTTACATCATCCCCACAATTACAATGAAATCTAGCTAACAAGAAGATAGCTTAAATAATGTCTTCATTAAGTCATTCAGCTGTCATTTAGCTGGGAAACCAGCATATTTCAAATAAATTCTTCATAGGCACAGGCAACTCAGCTTTTTCCTTACATTACAAAGTATCTAGACTGAAACATCAAAGACAGATAATCTTTAATACAAAAAAAAATGCAATTTAGAACCAGGTCAATAGCCAACTACCCTCTGTTAAGTTATATATCTCAGGGGTTAAACGTTAACACTTTATATAATGCTACTTGTTGGCAAAAACTGATAGATAATCCTTAACTGCCACCTTCTCACAGAAACACAAGTTTTACATGGACAGGGAAATCAATTTAATATTGTAAGAAACTTAGGCTGAAATCATAAACACACTTATTACTGAATAAGCTCCATTGAAGTTGATGAAATTTATTCCTGAGTAAATATTCATAGGGCTGCACTGCCATAAATGCAGTAACCTTTACATCCAATGAAACATATCCAGGGTATAATAGAATTTTTTCCTTATCTTATTTATAAATAGAAGGTTGGAATTCTGTTCATGAATTATGATAGTATAATTTGGACTTGTGCCATTGCAACTTATGTTATGGTTGTTAGGTAGGTTGAAATTCTGTTCCCACTGAGCAACAAACATCCCTAGCCCCCCACAAAAAAATTACCTTGTAAGCAGTGTATCCAACGCAACATGTACATATCCGTGTTGTGAGAAAGTGCGTGGGGATAATCAAGGATGCATCCAGCTATTTTCTTTTATCTGGACCTGCTGCAAGGATGCCATCTGTCAAGAACTTGCAAGGATCCCCAGAGGTCTCTCTAGATGACTGTGACAGCGTGTCCAGCTACACAAAGATAACTGGATGCATCCCCATTCATGCCCCCACTCTTTGACACCATAGAAATGTCTGCATGAGGAATTGTTCTGTTTACAAGCTGAGATTTCGGGGGTAGCTACAAAGATGTAGCTATGTGATACACCTATGTTCCCTGATGCAGAATTTTGATCATAAGTATATTCCATATGATAAACTCAAAACACTATAGAATTTAAGAAGAGCCATGGTAGATGAGACCAAAGACCTTTCTAGTCCAGAATTCTGTTCTCACAAGAGCCAAGCAAAGGTCCACATGAGAGCAACAGCACTCTTCCGCAGTCCATGTATAGAGGTATCACAGATCTCTATGAAGGAGGGGTGCGTAGCAATCAACAATGCAACTTGAACAATCCAATACTCATGTTTTCTTGTGTTGAATTGATATTATAATTTTTCCTGTTAATAAATTCTGGAAGTCTCTGCACACAAGCAAAAAGGCAATGGATGAGTACACTAATGTTCTAAGATCATAAATATATTACTCAAAGTACTTGTATTTTCCTATGTGTTTGTTGGTGTGGGTCTATTTTCTCTGCCCAATTAACAGGCAAGTAAACCAACCTTTGGTCTGTCATGTTGGTAGAATTATAGAATCACAGAATCATAGAAATGTAGAGTTGGAAGAGACCACAGGGGTCATCCAGTCCAACCCCCTGCCATTTAGGAACACCCTCAAAGCACTCCTGACAGATAGCCATCTAGCCTCTGCTTAAAAACCTCCAAAGAAGGAGACTCCACTACACTCCGAGGCAGCATATTCCACTGCCGGACAGCCCTGACGGTCAGGAAGTTCTTCCTGAGGTTCAGGTGGAATCTCCTTTCCTGCAGCTTGAATCCATTGCTCCTTGTCCTGGTCTCTGGAGCAGCAGAAAACAAGCCCCCTCCCTCCTCTATCTGGCATTCCTTCATTCACCCACCCTAAATGGGAATGAAAGAATATTGTTCCCTGGACAAGCTGGAGACAATATGCAAACTGACCATACCAAGCACTCAAAAACAGCTTATGACCTGATCTAGTTTCTAAACTGAATGAGAACTTCCTTTGCAAATGTCGAAGTTTTACAGGGCTTTCATTGTTGAGGCTGATACAGTTGAAGCTTATTCTGTGCATAAATTTAAAAATGGTCTGGGTGTGCTAGAAAATATACAGTATGCAGCTTATATCTTGTTTTATTTACTATATATAAAAGAAAAGATATTTCAGGTTGATAACTAAAAGTAGGGGGAGATTTTGGTTTTACAAGCTACAGTTTGCCCTTATGCCCTTGCTGGTTGGAGAGGGAAGAAAAACAATTACAAAGCATGCAGAGATTCTTCTAAGGAGTGATGTGGGATGGAACCATAGGGGATCAGCAATCATGCCACTCCCACCCATAACATAATGAAAATGAGCCCTAGGAAACCATTACTTCATATCGTTGCTATAGCAACAAACACCTATGTGGTACAGCTGAGTGGTGGTTTTGAACTTGCAAAAGAGGTACAACAATCATCTTATGCAGCTTTGTGAGCAAGCTTCTGTCTCCGAGGCGAAACTACTTCGGAAGTCCTGAGGACAAAATAGGGCCACACTACCTGCTTAGAAGCTTAGGGTAGCTCAAGGAAGAAATCTAATGCTATTTTTCAACATCTGTCCACACAAACCATTCATCTCTTTGAGTTTTGTCCCACAAAAATCCTTACAATTGATTTAAAGGGCCATTTACTTGTATGGGTATTCTGCTCTCATAAAGTTGTACCATTGTATCTTGTTGGTCTGCATCAGCATGCAAAGTAATTTAACTGAGAAAAAGAAGTTTGTAGTATAAACTTTTGTAGATTGGGTTTACTGCTGTGTCCAATAATGTATATAGTCTACAAAAACTTATACTAAAAAAGTATTTCCTCTTAGTCTCAAAGGTGCTACATGATTCCTTTACAGGTGTACTACATGGACTTGGTAACATTCCATATCAAAAGTTTACATATTAGATTGATGGGACATAACTCTGATGCAAAGATACTTTTAAAGAAGCAGCACCATCAGTGAAATCTTTGGAAGTATAGCATGGCTGCACCAGATGTATTAGACTACAAATGACCCCAGAACCAGCCTATATTATCAGTGGACAGGGACGATGGGAGTTATAGTCCAACATATTTGGACAGTGTCAAGTTCGACAAAGACACAATAGAGCAACACATGGCAATATGTTTGATTTGCCATTAATGTTGTCTGTGACTGGGAATATAAGTGTTCTTAGACAACATGTCATCAACTGACCTGATACTTATTCATTTCACACACATTCAATGCTTCACACTTATTAAATGAGAAGTATCTACTGAAATTCACCTACCATATAGTAAAGAAAGTTTGAGTTGTTATTCAGATAGTGAAGAACACAATAGGCTAAAACAGAATTTTTATAGCAAGGTTGCACAAAAATTGCTAGTGTTAGAATGCTATGAAAAATGATTTCAGGAATCTTATTAAAGAGATTAAAAATGCATGCACATCTAGTTAATTTATATATTCTCTGTGGTTTACTGAAGATAATGTAAACTGATTCAACCTTGAACTTGCTCCTTTGCACAGCATTGTGCAGAAGATGATCCTAATCCTAGTGTAGGTCTTCCTTAATTTTCTGTTTGTCCTTCTTCAAGATGTGGGAGAAAACTAATTTCCCAAAGGAAACGACATTGTTCTAGCCTCATAAAGCAGTGAAGTTTTTATTCACAATGCCAGACTCCATTCCCTCCCTCCACTGTCAAAGGTCTTTGAATGTCTTGCTTCAGACCAGTGCAGAAAGCCATAATAGGTTTAAATTAATCTATTAATCAAGTAATTAATTAATTGCAGATTGAAAATGTGGATTTTAATTGGATTTTAATCAGACTAGGCTCTGGTGAAGAAAGTTGCTGATTGCTGATAGCATTAATGTAAACAATCCACACATCTTCTGATCAGGCAATGTGTTTTAAAATTATTTTCAATACAATAAATATTGTGTTTGTTTCAATTAAGTGAGACAAAATTGTCTTGATTAAAGACACTTAATGCATAATCTGTACTAAATCAGTAATGTTTATCTTAAATGTTTAAACATACTTTGAAAGAAAACAATGAAGTGACTAAAAGATTCCAATCAAAAATGTAAGTGCCCTTAAGATTTCATGGCTATGTTAGTTTCTCAAACATTTTTTCTTAGCATGTGTGGCTAGGATGTTTCCCAAGATTTAAATATTACTATTTAAAACAGGGATCTTTTCCACTACGGGTCACATTCCTTTAATTTATTGAGGCTGTATGTGGCAGTGGGTGGAGTCAATGATGCAACCATCCCTTCTTTCTCTCTCTCTCTCTCTCTCTCTCTCTCACACACACACACACACACACACACACTACTTAGCAAGTTATTGGGGAAAGGACAGCTCACTTTTGCCAGAGGCCTTAATTGAGAGTTTACAGAAGATTTTGAAATTAGACCAAAGGTTATATGAAGTGGGCTGGGGGTTTTTCACAAAGGTTGCCCAGTCCTGATTTAGGGCTTTATCACACCAGCCTGTTGTTTTGCAGCAATCACAGTTGTTTAACCAAATGGAAACATACTAGTAAAGAAGCAATCACTTTTACACCTTCAGTACAATAATGTTATGATACCACTTTGGTGATGCACATTCCCACAATCAGTTTTCCTCACCGCCTTGCTGGGCCCCCCCTTCTTAGCTACCCATGTTCATGCTACATGGCACATGCATGCTGTTTATTTTACATGCTGCTTTTTTTTCCTTTTTCTTTTGTTGTTGTTGCTGCTGCTGTTACTGCAATTGCACAATTTCAGTTCTCTGATTTGCTGTAATTGCAGTATGCTACTGACTATCATTGCAGCACAATTGTGCAATTATGGCAAAATAAATAATAATAATAATAAAAAGAAATAAGTATCTGGGAACAGAATAAAAGCAACTTTGTTCCTGCTTATTTTTTTTTCTTTCTGCCACAACTGTGCAAGTTCAATTCCCAGAACTTTTTTAAAAATTTGTTTTGGCATAATTGTTATATACTGGCAACTGCCAAAAGAATGCAATTGCACAATTACAACAAAACATAGAGAGGAAAAAAATGTACTGGGGAATGGAGCAAAAACAACGTTATTCCTGTGCACTCCTCGTTTTCCAAAGTGACTTCACTCTGCTTGGGTATAGGGAGGGGGAGAAGAGAAGAACCATACCAACTCACACCATATGACTGCCAGACTATCAGAACCACAGAGGAATGAAACAATTGTACCAAGAAACAATAGTTGAGCAGCACCAATGTTGGAAACATTAACAGGGTTTCCCCATCAATGAAAAGATGTGATCCAATAACAATAGAAATGCAATGCAACAATGGGAGAGTCATAATGTCTTGTGGTGAGGAAAGATCAAACATAGTGCAAAGCCAGTGCAACCCTGCAACAAACCTATTGCACAATAAAGTCCTTAAATATATCCCTTCCTGAAAATATGTATTTCTATTTTATAAAGCTTGTGTTTCTTAAATCACAGCTGCCTGATTGCTTGCCATGCCCCAGTTCTAATTCTTTTCAGACACTGGTGGGCTAATCTTGAGCTAGTAATTCTTGCTTGCCTCAGTACATCTTTGTGAAACAGAATTTGATAAAGTTATGAAATCATACTGAAATAAATATTGTCAGCATGGTTTAACACTGCAACTTACTTAATTTACTTACCTCCTATGTTATTCTGATACTCATATTTTCCCCCAGTATTCATGTTTGAGAACCAACATGGTGCAGTGGTTTGAGCGTTGAACTATGACTCTGGAAACCAGGGCTCATATCCCCACTTGGTCATGGAAACCCACTGGGTGACCTTGGGCCAGTCACAGCCTCAGAGGAAGGCAAAGACAAGCCCCCTCTGAACAAATGTTACCAAGAAAACCACATGATAGGGTTGCCTTAAGGTCACCATAGGTCAGAAAGGGCTTGAAGGCCCACAACAACAGCAACAACCACTCATGTTTCATTTTTAATTTTACAGGCTGTAAAATATGCTTTTCTGGACAGTTTATTTAAACTAAACAGTCTGGAGCTTGTATCATCTTTCCCAGATTACAATTGCAGAAATGGTCTGATTTTCTCTCACAATAATCAAGGATCTAAGGAATTCCAAAGGTTATAAAGTGAGCCATTGGCAGTGCAGAAGTAACCTCTAGCATACCTCCAGGGGGACGGACAGAGGGCTGCAGCTTCAGTTTCTTTCCTATGCTACAATTTCTGTCCAGTCAAATCTTCCTTATTTTGGCTTATTTCTTCTTTAAGAACAAAAGATAAAGGCATATCTTCTTTCTTCTCTTTCAGTAGGATCTGAAGGAGGTATGGCAGCTGTGGCTTTTCGTCAAAGGTCAGAGCAGAGCAAGCTAACAAAGTGTCAATAAAATACATTCTGACAGCAGTAGTCTCTGTCTGCCAATGCTAAATTAAGAGCTGTCCAGCAGATTGGAAACCTTCACAAAACCAAACCAGGAATGTCCTCAGTTGCACCATGGGTTGTTCATGTATTGGGAGAAAGGAATCTAAAAATCTTAAGGCAGGAGAATCTGCCTTGCTATTAACTAAGAGATAATGTGTTTGCCTTACTGTTTCATAATATAGTACTACAAAAGACATGGAGATATTTCAGTAAACAAAACCTCTGACAAAAAGGCTCCGTATTACAAAGGCCATTTCCGCACTAGACTGTTAATAGTGTCATTATTCCACTTTCAACTTCCTATGGAATCCTGGGGTTTGCAGTTTAGGGAGGGGCCTTACTTCCTAATTCCAAATGTTGGTATTCTAGGAGAGGGGGAGCCCATAATGGACTTCAGGGGCTATAACCCTTGCTTTGAGTATTTGATAGATACAGAAGCAGAGAAAATCATAGGGCCAGTCTTGGGCATGTCAACTAAGTTTGGGCCTTAGAGATCTTAACTTCAGACCCAACTGTGAAGTTTTTCAGACTGTTTTGAGGTGAGAAAAACAAATCATTCAAGCAAGTTCCAATGTGCAAGAAAGTAACAGTGGAGAAAGAAGATAATTTGCTTCTATGTTAATCTGCAACAAAATCTAGAATTACAAGAGAACTATTACAGAGCATATTTTTCACACAAAAACTTTCATTTCCATATGTTCCTCTTATTTCCACAGTCCTAATACCAACAGACATTCCTTCTGTCAGACACCAGCTCCAAATGCGCAAATTTTTGAACTCGTAAACAAAGGCATAAAATACTATATTAATTTTCAGATTGAATCTGGGAGACAGCCAGCCATTCAATCAAATGCTTCTGTTCTAATGTCATGTATTTTTCTACAATTAAGATGGGCATTAAAATATTGAATACTATGCATTTCTTAGAAATTACATTCTCAGCAAGAGGATAACATGTAGCAGCTATCTCTCAAATGAAACGAATAACAAGAGAACCAATTATCTCCTCAATTTAGTTATGTAATCTAAATATATCACAAAAATATGTCCAAGTGCGGATGTATCTGAACTATAGTTTGAGTTGTATAATTCAGTGTACTGTATAATACAGTGTACAGTCTATGTGTACTCTACATTCAATACAGTGTACAACACATGAAAAAATGAGTTGCCTATAGAATCTTTTCACACTGTAAGCTTTTTGGGAATTTGCTTGATTTAACGCCCCCCCCCGAGTTATTCCTTTAAATATATTATCAAAACTCCAATGAGGAGTCTGTATTTTACGTTTCAGTAATACCATACAAATGCTTACGTATTACATGAAAACACAGAGAGAAAAGAAAGATGTCTATAAAAACCATCTCTAATAGAAGTAAATAATTAATATTCTTGAGGAAGCATTTTAGACATTGCTTTTCCTGCTTTATAGTCATTTAAAAGCATTAAAACATCTTTCATCTCACTGACAAATATGATATCCTTTACTATGTGACAGAAATTCTCATTTGTATCTGGTTGAAAAGATACTTGTGATATTGCTCTCAGGGAGAGAAAGCAGCTTTCCTTGGCTGGGGACAATGGTTAGTAAAAGCTTCCACCATCGTCCTTGGAAGAGGCATATCATCTGCCCCCACACATCTCCCACCTGACAGAGTTGGAATGTTAGAGCCGGAACATTAATTTGATAATGTTAAACATTAAAAATGGGTAATTAATTGGTTACCATAAACACTGATGCTCAAAATTGTTTAATTAGTTGAGTTATCATTAGTTAACTCCCTGATTGTAACATTAGTGTGGGACTTGATTTACAGAGCATGGTGGTTATCACTAGTGATCTTAAACACCCAGATATTGTTATTGACTCTTTCAAAAGGATTGTTTCATCCTTTTTTTAAAAAAAAAATTATAAAATAAAATCAAATAAAATTTACATATATTACATTACCAATTTCAAATGAAAGCTGATTTTGATTACAATTACATACATAACTCCCAGTGATCGATTTGTACTTTTTCTCTGCTATTTTGTGACCATTTGATCATTACTACTTTAATTATTTCTTCTTCTAGATCTCAAAGCAGTAATATCTTGTAAATTTTTGACATTAAATGTTTGGGATTTTCAAGCAAAGATTTCTCTAAGTCTTCTTTCTTTCCTGCTTTGTCTCCAATCCTTCTAGTCTTAAATCCATCTGATTTAATCAGTCAGCTGTTTATAGAGGGAACCAATGACATTTCTTTCCTTCGGCTTTAATTCTTCTCTTTTTTTCATTCTAATAGTTTCTGGTGGGGGAAGGGTTGAACTAATATATCTTTGTATTCCAACCAATTTTCTTTAGTATCTTTCCAATTCCACCCAAAGTGGAATTTTTCTATATGTTGAGTTTTTATGTTTCATCCAAATTCTCAATAGGGCTTTTAGAATAAGTTTGGGCCCTTTTAAAGTTGCTTGCCTCCCAGTTAGTTGTCCCCCACTTGGACTAGAAAATCAATAATCTAATTGTGGCCTGGAAAAGGTGAGAGCCCAATACATCTGGGAACTCTGAAGTTCAGAAAGGCTGTCCTGAATCACAGAATCTGAACTTTCAACCTCTTCAATTCAGCTTGTCACTCTCTCTTCTTCCCACCCTCATCAATACAAACATTTTACTCTCTCTTCAAATACTTTGTTTGTTAAAGGGTAATAAGGAGTAAGTTATTTCAGATGCAGAATACTTATCTGCAACAAGTACAATGATAACTGGATACCTACAAAGAACAGTGATGGAATCAAGGGTAATGAACTTAATCAGAAATAGTCTGAGGCCATTTCCACACTAAAAATGAATGAATGCCCCTTCCTAAACTGCAAACTCCAGGATTCCATAGGATGTTGAAAGTGGAATAATAGTGCTATAACAGTCTAATGCAGAAATGGCTTGAGTGTATGCAGACCATTTTTCACAACTGAATCCTTTCTGCCTCCTCACTCCCAATCAAGAAGCACGGTTTGAAAAGATCAGTGGCAGAGCCGAGCTGGAATTGGTGATCCAAATTCAATCTATGGCTTCTCCAATATAAAAGATAACTTTTCTAACAATCACATTACTCTCTGCACCTATCTTGTCTTAGTATCTATTCATTTAAATCTTTTAATCTTGTATTATGAGGCTAATGAAATAAAGTGATATTTGCATTCATTCACTTTTACTAAAAAGAGTTATATTGCACCCCATCCCACAGTATGACTCCAAACACTTTACTTCCATACAGGCCCATGGAAAGGGCACAAATAATATTATAAAAGATACTATATAAGATTTCATATTATACAATTATATGCAATAGAAATCAGTCCTGAATATGATCAATAGAGGAGGAGAAGTTACTGAAGAAAGTCACACTATTCACCACCATCACCTCAGAAAGACCACAACACCTTTTTTCATACTGGTTGGGAGCAGGGACATCTGCATTTTCAGTCTAAAATCCTGATACTTCGAAAGGTCCCTGGGTGCTTCAGAATCTTGATCTCCTGCGAAGCAAACCATCCCACCTGATTCCATTCCAAAAGTTACTTTTTTATTCTTCCCCATTCTCCTTTTTTTCTTTTCCTCCACAAACTCAACAGTTTTTCTCCCCTCCCATCCCCTCCCTTCTCTGATGTCTTCCCAAAGAAACTCCAAAGATTACCCTACCTAGAAACAGAACGATGTGATGCATTTTATCCAATTCAAATATTTCTTCTCCTGAAGCTGAATGTAAGAGAGGAAGAGGCACCCATCTAATGAATTCCAACCCATTTCATTAAAAATTAAAATTTGATGCTAATTAGACAATCTATAAACTTAGGTGAAATCAACAGAAAAATCCAGCACATCGATTCCAAGTTCACGAACACATTATTTGCAAGCTCTGCTCCCTCATACAGGTTCCGAGGCCGAATAAATTTCAGTTAAAAAAAAAAGATGTCTAAAGTGGTTAAAGAATAATCTATCTTTAACATGCTGATTCTAACATGCAACTTTTCTAAGAAATAAGTCCTATCCTACTGAATAGATCTTGCTATCAGAGAAACTGGTACAGGACTTCAGCCTACAGTTAAGACTGAGAGATTCTACTTACATTTTCAATTCATTTGACTCATATTTTCATTTTAACCTTTTATTACTGATGCTATTTCCTGCACTAGATTTGGACATAGTAGACGCAACTGCTGACCAAGAATGGAACAATCTCAACTGGCCTGTACCACAAATATTCCAGTCTAGAGAAATCAAGCCTGTTTGTATGAGTTCCCCTAATCCCACTATAAGCCCACCTCAAACCAACATGTCCAGGAGGGTTTGGCTTCCTGACCTCCTCTACAAAAAAAACTTTTGAGAGTGGCTGCAGGGGAAGGAAAGACGTTATTGTCATCACTAGAATGCTATCCATAAGAGCCATCAAAAGATACAGTACAAATGTAAAGTACAAATACAGTACAAATGTAAAGACTTAACTAAAACTAAGAAGCTATAAGACATTTTTCTGAACCCTTGTGTACATCAGTGCAATGGAATAAAGTAGTAAGACTTCTGATAGAACAGATTGTATAACTTCAGTGTGGGATTCACATTTTTAAACACTTTCCATGTTTTAAAAAATATCCTTGCAGCATTTAGTGTTTTAGAGACAAAAATTGAAGAGGACTGTTTGAGGCAGGATCCATCCAGGGATCACTCAAAAATCATATCAGCTACCTGAAGTCTGGAGCAATACCATTTAGAATTTCACACCTCCAACTGTCCCAACTGTCTTTGGCAAAGATAGTCACACACTCTCAGCCCCAGAAAGCCCATGATAGGTTTGCCTTAGGGTCACCATAAGTTGGAAATGACTTGAAGACACACAACAACAAAGTCTGCTGCCATCCTATTTTTTTCAGTTGCTTTTAAAATGACCCAGTTCTTCTCTCCTCCTCCGACTTTCCTTTCAGCATACTTCGATTGCTGCAAAGTGATTTCAAAAGGCAAAAGTAGTTTCTGTACAATTAATTCAACAGATGGGAGATTAGAGGAGAGGACAGAATCTTGCCCTAACCAGGAGGTGGATACAAATGCAAACTGCTATAGCCTCTTCTAGATTGCCTGCTCTTCCTCACACAAAACTTCTGCCATTTTTACCACACTCTGATGGTTCTTGTCCACATATGTCCTGGTTTCCATCTGTGCAATGTTGCAAGGTATGGAGTTCTGCTACTTCATCTGCTGAACACAGATGTTTTGTGTGGTGGTTAGGAACCGTGCTGGTTCCCCCTAACTATGCCCACAGGTGCTTTAGTGAACACCATGGCAGGGTCAAGGCAGAAGCCCATGGTGATGAAGCAGAGCCATGTTTTTTGGAGTCCCAAGGCAAATTACACCAGTTCTATCCATCCCAGATCATCCCAACCCAGCAGGCCTGCTACAGCATAAGTAAAAATGGCCTAACATTAGTAAGATACAGCTCCAAAATTACACAGAATGAGGTGGCAGACTATCATGGAATATTCTTGAATAGTTCGTTTCAAACTCTAGGAAGGACATTATATTTTCAAGTGTATTAACATATTTAAAACAACTCCTATTCTCACAGTAAACCAAGAAAACAGAAGGAAACAATCCTCTCCACAATTTGCTTATTTACTATGAGTAGGAAAATTTTCACAGAGGAAGAACATTAATTTTAAAAAATTAGGGTGACCCTTGGATCTAAATTGTATCATTTGTTGCAAGTAGAGCAAAGCCCTTGAACCAAAGGCCCTTTCCGCATGGCATTTGCCATGTGAAAGGGTGCCTGGAGCGTCGCGTGATTGTAAGGAGCGATCCGCATGACACACTCACAATCGAGCGACGCTCCAGGGGCCGGCAGGGGCCGATCGCGCACCTTTTCATTTTCGGCTGGAAGCTGAAAATGGTGTGCGGTCACGCATTGCTCCCAGGCCCCGCGCGCAGTTACCTGGCATGCGGAGCCTCCAGAGCCGCACCAGTCATGCTTCCTGCCCCAGCACAGCCTGGGAAAGTCCCAGGCTGCACTGCGGAAGGAAGAGGCGGGGCTCTCGTGCAAACAGGCAGCTCATGCAGAGCTGAAGCAGCAGGGACGCGAGAGCTTCTTGCCAGAGGCTGCTCGTGCGATCCCCGCACCCCAGTGCCAGAAAAAGGTAAGGTGCAGAAAGGGTCAAAGTTCTGTGTTGACTCACCTTTTAACATTAGATTCAATGTGTCTACATTAGCTGGCACTACTCAACAGGATTCAGGCTTAAGTATTAATTTACTGAGGTGCTACCCTTCACCACTCTTTCTTTTTCTTCTTTCTCCCCTCTTCCATTGCTAGGCCCCGATGTAATTACTCTGTCTTTCCTCAGAAAATGTAGTATGAACAGAGAACTCATGGAGGCCCTCTTATGCCTCATGGCAAGGAAAAAAGCAGCCTGCCTAGATTTCATAGGAGCTCAGCAGTGCCTCACTCTACTCAAACAGAAGGTTTAGGTTGGCTCTTTGTTCTGTTGTGGCAAATGGCAGCGGGTTGGTCAACCCAGAGAGATGTGTACCAGCTGTTTTCCTGCTGCAGCATTTGTAACAGCAAGAAAGCAGTTGGCAGGGCTGTTCAGACAACCAATCCCCTCTCCTCCATCCCATGTCTTGCCCTGTCCTCCAAGCAAGGTATCAATAGGCAGCTGTTCTAGGTAGCTTCACTAGCTACTTCCCAGCTGTGCCATTTCGACAGCTGTAACAAGTCTCTCTGGGGCAACACCATGGGATCCTCAAAAGGGATGCAATTTGCCACCCCTTCTGCTCCACTGCCTGAGGTGCAAGATTAAATCAGCCTCATGGGAAGGATAGCTCTGAAAAAACTATAAGGTACAGTGCAAAACTCTACCTCACCATTCTGTATGAGGGCCAGAAAAGTTCTCAAGAGTTTTACATATGATCCACTTTGGAATTTGCAAGTCAAGTGCTTTATCTTTGAAATCAAAAAGCAAGCAATGCCCATTTTAAAAGGGATAAGCATATCGGACCATTTTTTTTACTGGTCACATCATACAGCTGAAAAAATATTCATTCTATTTGAAAAATCAGTTTGATGAACCTGTAAACATAGTCTGCATTGGCCTGTATTAGCACTTCTTTCTCCCTTTGTGTAAAAGGACTGACATCTAAAATGGTCTCTTCTAATGCTAAAAGTTGCTTTTAGATTTCTGTTGGATTTGCACTTCCAGATAAAATACATGTAGACATATCTTATTTCTTACAGCCCCCAGAGAATAAGGAAGAGGCGGAGTTCAAGAAAATTCTAAACACACTCTTCATATAACACCACCAACATCATTATATTCTCTCTCTCACTGCCTTCACAGGCATGATTGGTGGGAACAAGGGTGAAAGACTTGTCTGTGGCTGCTTCCACACTTTGGAACTCCCTCCCTAGGGAAGTTAGGATGATGCCTTCTTAGTTTTCCTTTCAGAGGCAAGTTAAGATCTTTCTTTTCCAACAAGCCATTAGAAACTGATTTTAACTGCTATACTGTTATTAATCTCTGTTTTAAAGTAAGATTTTTATTTATTTTAATTCTGTTGTTATTTTAAAAATAATGTAAATTGTAGCTCAACTCCCACACTGCATTTCATACTGTTTTAATCTTCATTTTGTATGTGTTCAACCATATGTGTTTTATTGTATTCTCTGACTTTTTGTAAGCCACTTTGAGTCCCAGCCTGGGAGAAAAGCAGGATATAAATAAAGGGAGGGAGGGAACACCGCAACAAATAAACAGAATAAGCTAACACATGCTGTCTACAAAACTACACACAGCATGTACAGCATAAACAAAAGTCCCCACTCCTCCCACGCTATACACTGCTGGAGGATTTCCCCACCTGTCATAGCTGTTTGCTTTTTTCCAGTGGCACACATCAAAATAAGCTGCAGTACAGATGTATCTGTTGAAATAAAGATGATACTGGAGTACTTAATGCTGTTGGGTGCCCTTGTGTCATTTCCAACTTGTGGAGATCCTAAGGTATAAATATCACAGGTTTTTCTTGGCAAGATTCGTTCAGAGGTGGGTTGCTTTTGCCTTTCTCTGGGGCTGAGAAATTGCAACTTGCTTAATATCACTCAGTGGAAAGCTTCCCACTTAAAAAAAATACTATAAAAATGTGGTTTATGATAGATAGATAGATAGATAGATAGATAGATAGATAGATAGATAGATAGAAGCATATTCCCTTTTGGAAAGCAAGGGAAGTGTCCATGAGCACAGCAGAAGCTATGGACACCATGGTGGGAATCCCAGATTGGTTTCAAATTCTCCTTAGTATATGGGCTAGTTACACACTCTTAGCCTTTCCCTCCTTCCAGTTCTTCTCATTCCATACCATCTTATTCTGAAAGGCTCCCCAAGCCATCTAAAGAGGCATTTTGGAAACACAGGTGAATGCAGCATCAGAACGTGACATGAACTTTTCTTCTGTGAACTTTCTTAGGTAATCATATCCTGCATCTCAGTATGTTTAAGAGGTATGATGTGATTTCATCATTCAGTCAATGTCATTTAACAGATAATACTGTTGGGAGACACTGGTCTTTTTCCGCACAATATTCTCATGTGTTGTCCCATCACAATCCCAACAGTACCTCTGCCATGATGGGGGCGTGTTCCCAATGCTCCTCTGCACACACAACCAGCTGCCTGTGGAAAGGAGTGGAAGGGACATGTTCCATCCTTCTGGACTGCAGCCAGCCTTCTTCCCATGCTGCAGTAGGGGTGGAAGCATGTAGGTCGTGCTTCTGGCCCTTCTGCAAGGCCAGCTGCAACGGAAGGCTTGTGCAATTGGGGGTTATTGACAGGTTTTTCCATCAATGATATAGCCCACCATTGTGCCAGCTGGAGATGCAAGAAGGGCAGGACTATGATGACCTCATGCAGAATTGTCATTGCTGTCCTGCTCCTCTCGTGCCCCCATGCTGGGATGCTGTTGTCATGTGGAAAGGGCCACTGCCTCATAATCTTTCATTTACGATATGATTTCTAACAAAATTCTTTTCTCACTTATATTTGCTTATCTTACTTTCATACTTTCTAGGCACAAAACACACAGCAATTACATATTTTCATTCCCAGTATTCTTAATTCCAAGGGTTCATTTACAGCCATGGAAAAGCAAATACATCTCAACTAACTATCAAAAACTGACAAAACACGTTAGAAGTCATGTATTAATGCCAGTTTAGAAATCATTTTCTGGTACCTGGACACTAAACTTTAATTCTTCTAAAAACATCCGAAGGAATTGTGTGAATTGTTGTTCATTAAGGGAATATAGCCTTTTTCATCAAGAGGACCTTAAGAACTGTCAAACAACAATGCTTCCATTACATGCTTGGAACTTCAATACGGTTTACAATAACTCTGCAAGGATCTCAACATGCTTTGGCAGCACATTTACAACTGTGGTGAAGTGCATTTAAAGTGCAACCAAATAAGAAACAGTGCTTTTTGAAGTAACATATAAGCTGTAAATCTATGGAGAATTTGGTGAATTGATTGTAAACAACCCATACATTATGCACCTTTTAAATGTATACAGGAAATGCATGGGGTATATTTTATTGCTGTAACTATTACTTAGTGTCAACTACATCATTACCTAATGGTGGACTATGAGTATAGATTTTCTTAAAGGAAAGGAAACTGAAATCTTTATAATACAACTCGGGATATAATAGTTTCCCCATGCATTGTGCCAAATCTAGAAAACATTGCAGTTTCAGAATCAGTTCATTTTTATGTAATATTCTGCATATGGCAGTACACTAGGAAAATACCATATCATCTACAGTAATTATCCAACCACAGTATCAGCAAAATTCTAAAAAAAAAAAATTTCAGTAATACTGATATAGCCCTCATAAAAAGGTACCAGTTCTACTGATTTCTGTATAATATGTATGACCACTGAGAATTCTTGTATTGCTATTGATTTCATCATCACATTTGTACTGTTTACTTTTGTTAGAACACAAATCATTTTAAAGACCAATTCTACAAAAACATGAAACAGACCATTATAAAGAGGTGCTGTTGTATGTTGAAATTTTACATAAAGCAGTCAAGTGCTCTGAGAAACAGCTCTCCTATCATTAGCTGAGTATCCAAATCACTATAAATATGTCCCAAAGCATGATGGGACTTCACAAGTCTTTAAGAACATTGCCCTTCAAACCAAAATGACTTTCACATGTTTGTACGTTTTCCTTTTATTTGAGTAATAACGGCAACAGTGCTCCAAACAAGAAGAGTCTGTCAACTCAAGGCTCTTGTGTCTAAAATTAGAACTGCAAGGTATATTTTGGTATGTGAGCACACCCTAGAAGGCAAGAATTCTGTAAATTTCAATAACCTGGCTGCTCACAATAATGGGATGGAGAAGAAGAGTAGAAGTGGTATGCATGCACATCTAGATGTGCCACCCATCTTGCAGTTCAGTGTTATCTGCAGGAAGGTCATTTTGTGGTGAAGTCTTGATTTTGTCAATATTCATGCTCCAAAGTGTCTACTTTGTGGTGTGAATATTATGTCTCTACTCTTAATTAATTATACTGTGAGCCACTGACAAAGATAACTGTTTTGTGAGGAAGAAAATTACTGTCACTTCAGCAATCAAGCCAAGGCCAACAGGAATAACACCTTCCTATAAAGAATGGAGAAGGAAGCACAGAATGTGAGTGGCATAACGTATACTAATTGTAGGTTTTGCCACCCATGAGCGAAATGAAACAGATCCTTGCTGCTCCTGTGCAACATGATGATTCTCTACGTGATAAAGAGCAAGATAAAACACTCAGTTACAGATAGGGTGACTCAGTGAGGTGATCTATAAGCTAGTGAGTTATCATGAAACTAAAAGAATAGATATCGTGTAGTTCAGCAATGTACAAACAAGGTTATAGTGCAATCTTGAATTCCTTTATGTTTTCAGTTTCAGAAAAACTGAACACAATGGGAGTAAGACACATGCAAGACATTAAGAATCTGTGGCAGTGTAAATACAAGGGGACACAGATTTTTAATTCAGAGACTTATAGTCCAGTCATGAACAGCATAAGCATCCTCAAGATCGTTATCTAGGCAAATACATGCTATTAATATAAGGTTACTCACACTGTTTCAGTTCAGTGTAATCACACAAACAACTCAAATTACAGATGATCATAATACTCAAGCCTACTTAAAAATTACCAAAATATAATTTGCTGAGTGCTACTTGCCTCTTGACAATTTTATGATGTTATTTCTGATATTAAATTTACCCTTACAAAGAGCACTTCCACTGTAAAGGAGATTAGGCTCCCCTTTGTTTGGAACAGAGAATGTAAAACAACCAAAATATTATTCCTACTCCATCTTGTTGACTAAACATTTGTGGGATTTTGAGGTTTCTGAGAGCTTTGAAACATCTAGAAGTAAATATTACAGCTTAGCTGTTAATCAATAACTGGTATTTATAACTGAGAAACAGACATAACCTTAACTACATTATCTCTGCCAGGAAAGCTATAATGACTAACCTTTAGAAACTGGCAATATATTCACTATTATATTTGCTCATTAAAATGCCAAGGCTAATATAGACTGTTTATTTTTAGCTGTATCAATGGCTGCAGTTCTGCACTTATTTAAGCATCTTAGTAGAAGTCTATGAATGATTCTTAGATGTTAAGTCCCATTCCCACTGATTTCAGTAAAGCTTTATTCCAATATAATATAAAATAAAAAGTGTGTACAATATTGTAGTCATAACACCATGTAAACAAGGGTTTTGGGTCACAATCCTATATACATATATCTGTGGGTAAACCATTGCACTCCATGGGACGTACTTCTGAATGGACATCCTCAGGATTGCACTGTTAAACTGCACAAAACTGGACACAGGATTACAACCATTGTCTGGATTTTAGGAGCCAATGTTAGAAGAGCCCGCATGACATAATCGCAAGATCTTTTAAAAGGGAAAGCATGCAGTCAAGCTTATTCGTCTTGTTTCTCTGTCCATCTCATGAAAAGAAACCAGCTGCAGGCAGACAACAGATCATAAGGTATTAAACACTGTATTTATTGACCTGATGAGAGTGTACCCTCAGCTCCAAAGCATGCCATTATAACAAGCAAGAGACAAAACTACAGATATTTCCCCTGTTTCAGCAAACCAACTCCATCATAATCCAAAATGCACAATACCTACGCTTCAAGAATTCTAGTAGCACCTTGGAAAGGGTGCAGATATGAGGAGAGAATAAACCTGTCACACAGCAAACATCAGTGACTTAATATATAAGTAACTGGAATGTTAAACTAAAACACTTTGCATTTTCCTACATCCTGAAATTTACAAATTACCAGCTATTTAAACACAGACACACAGACACATGCTGCTTATTGCCTTCTGGGACTCCTACCAAAGGTTAAGCAGTAAAGGCTGTAATCAACAGGAAACGTGGCACAGGCTGAAGTGGCACCCAACAGTGGCACAAAGTACCTCTGATTGACAAGCAACCCCCCCAACACACACCCCTTCTAGACTGTGACACTTATACTATCCCATCACCACAGCTGTCAACCTAAAAGAGAGCGGATGCCCCTGTGCCGGAGGCCATCACTTGCAGCTCTTGGATCCATTCTGGACTTCAGAGCACTTTGGATGGGGGGTGACCAGGATGTAATTTCTACCTGAAGACACTAATGATATTTCTAGAAATGGTTTCTGATTGCTGCCAGATGCTTCTTGGAAATGCGGTAGCTTCTAAGCTAAGAGACACAAGAAGAAGCAAGCCAAAGTGAGAGCAGGCAAGTAGGCAGAGCGGGAGAGCAGGACAGGAGCGGTAAGGAGGGCAAGGAACTCAAAAGGCACGGGCTCCATGGGGCAGCTAAGGAAAACAGAGGTGCTAAAAAGGACGGGGGGGGGATGAGGCGCCAGGGGCAGTCACAGACAATAAGACACAGAAAGGCGGGAATGGGGCTGTTGTTTAGGGGTGCAGGGTAGCAGAAGTACCAGAAACAAATAAAACGGAGGGACCACAGGTAAAGAGAGCTTTGGGAAGAAATGACACGGGACGCAGATCCGAGGGAGCCAGTTAAGGGCAGAAGGCAGTATTTCATGCGGGCGGGAGGGAGGGAGGGAGGGAGGGACAGGGAGAGAGTGTGACTTCTAAACCACAGCAGCAACAATTTGACCCAGCGTGTGGGGGACATAACCAGGGGTGGCTTTGTTGACCATACGCAAAATAGAAAACACAGGGTGCGAGGGGTAATAATAAAGGGCGACTCGTTTTTTTCTTACCCTCTTCCAAACTCAAAGGGGCGGCAGAAGTGAGGGAGAAGGAGGCGAACCTCTCCCCACCGCCGCCTCCCCGCTCCCCGCGCGCGCATACTCTCTCTCTCTCTCTCTCTCTCTCTCTCTCTCTCACACACACACACACACACACACACACACACACACACACACGCACAGATAAGCCCAAGTTTGAAAGGCAGGCAGGCAGGCAGCCTCACCACAGGGAATCCAGGTCCCACTCCTGCAGGAGAGCCAAGTCGAAGCTGTCCATGGCGAGGGCGGCGCGGGGGACGGCGGCGCGGAGGAGGAAGATGTCAGCGGCGCTGCGCTGCGCCCGCGCCGCGGCCAAGGCGCATCTTAGCAGCGCCGCGGGTGGGCGAAGAGGCGAGCGCGCGCGGGAAGAAGAGGGCGAGGGGGGGCTTCCGTGCGCCCCTCCCTCTCCTCAGAGCAGCGAGCGCGCGAGGGAGACGCAGCGGCGGCGAGAGGCGCGCTCTCTCGGCCCCCGCCCTCCGGCAGCCGGCTCGCTTCCCCGGCGAAGCGCCACCGCTCGCCCGCAGGCGGCGGCTGTTCCTCGGCGCGCCTTTTCCCTCGGCCGCCTCCCCCCTCCCCCCGTCACCCCCTCCCCGGGCCGCCGCTCGCTCGCTCGCTCGCTCTGTTTCTAGCTTGTGGACGTATGCAGCGGGGATGCATACGCAGGCTTCGTTGCGAAGGCTGCTGCTGCTGCAGAAAACCACAGCGGCTCTTCGGTGAAGCCATGTGGTTCAAAACAAGAGCAGCTCCTCGTCTGCCTCGGATTGTAGCAGCTGTTCCCCTCTCTACCGGCCGACACCCCCCCCCGCCTTCCACCGCTTTGTTTCTCTTCCGTGCTTTAGCCCTCGCGGTTTTTTGGTTTTGTGGGGTGCTGTTGTGTTTTGCCTTAACGGTGACAGAATCCGTCGGTTTGCGTGTGCGTTTAGGAGCTGACGTGACGTTTACAGGCAGCCGGGTTCTCAGGCGCAAATCCCCAGGACAGCACGGCCCCGGCGCGTTTCGAGAACCCGTGTAACTCGCTCTTCGGTCGCAGCCGGTCATCTCCCTTCTCTGTGCACACCTATCATGCAGGTCAAAAGTCTCAGGCGAGGTCAATTAAGAGTTTTTCTACCCCAGAAGTAGAAAGGGGGAGCATTAGGTTGAAATGGCTTAGATTACATTTATTTGCAGGGCCATTTTCACACTAGGCTGTTATAGTGCTATTATTATTCCACTTTCAACCTCCTATGGAACCTGGGGTTTGCAGTTTAGGGAGGTGACTTTGAGGCCCCTCCCTAAACTGCAAACCCCAGGATTCCATAGGAGGTTGAAAGTGGAATAATAATAGCACTATAACAATCAGTGTGGAAATGGCCCAGGCCTCTTTCTCCATCCTTACCCTGCCCAAATATGTCCAGTTTGATTCCTTAAGACTTTGTCCTTTAGTTTTCAAAAGCTAAGGGAGGTATAGATGCCTGGTGCACAAGGCGAATCTCTCATTGTGTGTTTTGGAGCCCTTTTATACTCAGGCACGCCATTCATACCCCCGACCACCTTTCCCAAGCACTACAGTCATATCATAATGTGATGATGTGGTTCCCGCTTTAGTCAGCGGCTAAATGGAATGGTAGAATCAAGAGGGATGTGACCAAATTAGCACTGAGAGAGGGCAACTGTCTGGATTTGAGATTCAGAAATCCAGTTAGGATACTTTACCATAATCTATGAACGCATGCAGATTGGATCTATCACAGCTGGAGAAAGAGGCATAACAATAATGAATATATTCAACCAAAATCTTATTAATTAAAAAATCTAAGTTGCCACATATACTTTTTTAAAAAAAACTTAAAAATTAAGTTAATATATCCTGGGCAACTTCGACACTTCAGATGTGTTGGACTATAACTCCCAGAATCCCTTTACCCATATTAGCTGAGGCTTTTCAGAGTAGAAATCCAAAAGATTTGGAATCTGAATCCTCCCCCATATCTGTTACAATGTTGACAAGTTGTCTGACCTCCAAATGGCAGCCTTTCACTCTGTTCAAATTAAGATGCCTAGACAGTCTCAAAAGTCAGACCAGCCCTTTCAGCATTTCAATAAATCACTAATCGTGTGACTGCAGGAAAACAAAAATTAAGAATAAGTGTCTCCAATTTACTTGCATAGATGTTGATTTTACACAAATTTTATTTTATGTTCATTTACAAAAGGAGTCCCAAGTGCTACTTCTGACAATTGCAGTGTCAGATTAAACACGTTAGTGGAGGTTCAGCTGTGAAAGAAACTCTAGAATATCTTGGCTGTATCATAATAAAAAGAAATTAACACTTACATTGATATGCAGTGTTTCCATTTACCTGGGTGTAAGCTGATGTGTTACTACTGAATGCTACTAACAAGCATGAAGGCAACATAATTTATCAAGCACATTTCACAGTACGCTGTTCTAAGTAGGTTATGTTCCTAACTGTCATGTCATATCACAATGGAGTTTCTCAGTAATGAGTGAAACAAATGCGCATGTGGCTTCCCTATTAGCTTTATGCTTGAGGGTCTTTTTTAGACAATAGGATATATGCATCTTTATTTTATTAGTCTCTTGTATAGTCTTAATAATAAAGTAACAACAACAACATCTCTTGTAGTGTGGTCTCTCTGATTCTGCCCAGAATTAGAAGGGCCTGTAAGAGGTCAAAGAGAATCAACCTGCATCAGAGTCCAACCAAAAAGAGAAAGGTAAACAACACATTTTCTAGTGATATATTGTCAGACTTTGGCCATTTCCTCACTAGACTGTTATAGTGCTATTACTGCATTTTCAATATCCTATGGAATCCTGGGGTTTGCAGTTTAGGGAGGGGCCTTTGAGGCCCCTCCCTAAACTGCAAACCCCAGGATTTCATAGGATGTTGAAAGTGGAATAATAGCACTATAACAGTATAGTGCAGAAATGGTCTTTGTCAAACAGCCCATCCTGTTGTACATGGACATAAGCATTGGTACAGCCTTTTGCACACAGAAGGAAAAGGCAGCTTGGGTGGCCAACAGCACATCTAGAGTCACTATGCTGTTAGGAGTTATAGTCCTAACGGCATGCTGCCTTCTGTAGCCTAACAACACTCGTGGCCGCTACCCTGATGTTCCTCTTCCAGTAAATATGCATGTGCAATGATTCTCAGATTAAAGATAGATTCATATGATACACAGAACAAAGCTGAAATGGATAGACAATCCTTTAAAAAGAGCAGAACCATATGCCAATTTTAAACATATACTAAAGGACCATCAAAGTCAAGAACGGACAATTTCTGTCTATTC
Organism: Iguana delicatissima; assembly: GCA_948472985.1. Classification (NCBI taxonomy): domain Eukaryota; kingdom Metazoa; phylum Chordata; class Lepidosauria; order Squamata; family Iguanidae; genus Iguana; species Iguana delicatissima. The sequence goes on along the minus strand of CAOKZL010002419.1, from coordinate 278,413 downwards.
CCCAACTCCACTTCCTATTTCTTACTCTTTCATTCATCATTCTACACACAACATCATACATTGCCCCCACCAGCAGTTTTCCTGCCTATAGCTATTTAGTTTTGTCAGACAAAAAGAGTGATAACCATCTGTTTCCATGGCATATTCTCAGGTATGTTACATAAGCACAGTTATAGGAATTTGGTACCAGTTTAACTGTCATTGTTCCCTCCAATGGATTTATGTAGTGTGTATTTTAATAGAGTACTCAACATTTTCTGTTTGTGCACTTAGCTTGGCTCCCCTGAATTTCAACAATGGAACTCTCTAGCAGAGAATTTCAAATATCCCACCAAACTACAAATCCTGGGATTCCACAGAATGGAACTATGATGGCTAAAGTGGTATCAAATTGCTTTAGCTGTGTAGCGTATGTAACACTGAAATAAAGTCATACACTGGAGGCCAACTAACTGTGTATGAGTGTATTTTTTGGAAGGAAGATTAGCCCTCAACAACTACACCACAGACTATGGACAGTTAACTTTGTTCTGTCAAACTAAATAGGAATCTTTGGTTCTGTCTACAATAGCAATCTTCTCAACTAGTATGACAGAATATTGTGAGAAAGGAGCACTATGTTGGGAACTGAATTTCATGTAGCTAGATACATAATAAAACTTTTCTTGCAGGGGGGCTCCTTTTGGGGCCTGATGGGAGGGGAAGTTAATCAAGATCTTCTCCTGCTGTGCTACATACCAATGGAGGGCTGCCCACCAAAAACCTACCCAACAAAGCATGCTGAGGCATACAATTAGTGAAAACTGAAGAAATACTTCTCTCCTTCTAAACTGTTCTTATACTACATGGGCTGTTTATTCGTTTATTATGAATGTCAATGTCACAGCTACAAATTACTTTCCTTCTGTGGTACTTACCGAAAGCTGTCAGATAGTTCCCCATTTTCTCTTCCCTAGCCCTTGAGGTAGGGATTCTTTTTTAATGGCTAAGATCTCTCAACAAGTGTGTACGAGAGACCCAACTGATAAATTCACAAGGTCTGTCAGACTACATCAAGAGTGTACTGTTTGGTGGCCTATAGAAATTTTGGGCTACAGTTCCCACAAACCCCAGCCAACTTAATGAATAGTCAGAGCTTCCAAGGGTTGTAGTCCAAAACATCAAAAAGACATCAGTTTTCTGGTCACTTGAAGCTCACACTGATTATTGTTGTATTCAGAAACATAGCCATGTTAGTTTGTTTCAGTTAAAAAGGCATAAGGGAATCCATTGAGCACCTTTGAGACTAACTGGAAAAAAAGAAAATTCTAGCATAATTTCTTATGGACTCCAGTCCATTTCATCCAATGCAATAGATTATTGTTGTGTATTTTTAGTGTTTTTTTAACTAAATTATTTCTGTAAATACATGGTATCCTCTGACTATGCAGGAATTAGTGCCTTATTTGTGGTTCAGAATGAGGCAGCTTAGTCACCTAGATTTCCTATTTGATTTTCAAATAATTTTCAGTAACACACACACACACACACACACACAGAGAGAGAGAGAGAGAGATAACTCACAAGGGGCAGAGTATTTGTTACTCCTCCCCAAAACATGTTTGTTATATGAGAAGTTTGGCAACCCTTTGAAAGACACCAAGGTGGTTACATTTATTTAATATTTGTACAGTGCTATTCTGCACTTTGTGAGCCATGTTTGTATAGTCAGGTTAAATGATTCACTCTTTAAGCATATGCAAAGGATTCTTTTGAAAGTGGTAAAGGGTATCTGAAATTCATGAATATACACCAAGGCAAACTGGCAATAAAGAATTAGGTTAACTTTACCTAGAGCAAAGGACAGATAAATCCACTTAACTAGGATGTAAATTAGGAATCCAATTCCATTTTTTAAATGATATCTTGACTATAGAAGACAAGAGATACTATAGTTTTTAAGCTGTCTTACTTACACCTCTTTGTGTGTACAATAAACAATTTTTTAAAAAAAATCAGATGATGGTTTAAAATACATTTAGTCTAGTTAGTTTTCTCCTCAGCCAATTAAAACTACTATGTCTGAGCATTACAAGTTAATTGCCACAGGTCCTATTCCACTGGATGTAATTAAGGGATTTGGTCACAGAGATGCTTGTTGCATTCAGAATGCTTTTGCTAGGGTTTTTTTTTTTTTTTTTTTCATTCCTAAGGAAATAAGTGAGCCAGCATGACCTGGAATCATCAAATAAACCATTTCTATGATTGTATCTGGAAATACTGTTTTTTTGCAACTGAACAGCAACATGGGACTATAGCACTGCCATTACTGGTGGAAATATGGCCAAGTATTCAGTTTTATACCATGGAGCTACATTGTATTATTTTTCATTCAATAGTATTCAGTGCTTTGCCCACAGTAAAAGAGTACAGTTTGATTAAATGTATATATTACCTGCTTACATTGCGAAATTTGTTATCCTTAAAATTAAAGTTTAGAGTTTAGATCATTCAGAACTCAGATGTTTTCGCAACTATTCTGGATGTTACAATGTAATGAGGGGTTAAGGATAAGCCAGGATGTTGGAGTGAGATGTATAAATGTACATGGAGACTAACAACTACTACTACTGGTGGTCAGGATGATGAAGATGATTGATGCTGCTGCTGCTGCTGCTGCTGCTGATAGACATTTTTGCTCTGTGTAAACCCAGCCACAAAACTGTAGATCAGAAGAGGACAACTGTGGAGGCAGGACATATTTCACCTGAAGCCCTCAATGTAGGCACTCTGGGCTCTGACATGACCAGAAGTAACTCTTGGTCAGTTTTAAAAACACTGTTTCAGGTACTTGGGGGTCTTGGCAGGATACTGAGAACAAAAAAAATTGAGTGCTATGGCAGCTTTCATCCATTGTGGGTGTTTGAGGGGCAAAATATTTGGGAGGTCTGGAGTCTTTGGGCGTTGCAGAACAGGGTCCAAAAGGTTGCATTTTCTCTTCTCCTGTAGTAGAAGCTCTCTATAGTTCATCATATGCGTCTGGGCCTTCAACGTGTTACTCAAGCATGTTGCCATTTAAACATGCAAAGTAATCAATTTGCCTAAAGCAAATGGAATAGAAACTTCTTTCTTCCATGAACACTAAGAAATATAGCATGCTAAACGCTGTACAAGGTATCCAAGTTTATATTTGGACAGTAGAGCCCTTTAAGTACAGAAATACACACTGTGTCTGTAGGGGGACCATTATTGTCTTATTATGGCAGACCCAGGAGGTAAACATCTTAGTAATTGTACTACTGTGTTACCATTGTATCCTAATATTTCTTCTCCCAGGTCAGTCAGCATTCTGCATTTTATATTTGAAATGGAAAGCCACAGCTTAGTCAGTGTGTGTCTATAGTTCATTTCGCATTTTGGGGGGTTCTGTCCTGAATTCTATCAGATGAGATGACTCCTACTGTGCACTGGGCCATGTCTGAAGTGTAGGTGCTTGTCATGACAATCCCCATAGCCAGCCAAGAAAGATTTTTTAAAATGCTGTGTTGACTCAAATCAACAAAGCAAGTCTAGTCCATTTTCATCTTTACTAGGGACAAATCTTTTGCTGTTTAAACAACTTAATCAGTCATAGTTGTCCAGTCAAAGCCAAACCATCTCCAAATACTCTTTACTGCAAGAAACATAATTCACAACAATTGTTGCTGGGGAAAATATACCTTTCTCCCCACTCCCTGCCCCCATTTTCTGTGAGAACTGAAGGCTCAAGTTATACTCAGAAGAGAAAGGGAAGTTGGAGGCAGACAGGGGAGAAAGAGGACACTGTTCTGTTGATTTAAAAGTGCCAGCCAGCACACCTATCCTGTCAGCCTTGGGTCTACTCTACCACATTGGCCAGATTCAGACTGTTTTACGCCTGACTAGAATAGAATGGGATTTATCCATATGCTGACTCACTTTTTAGCAACTGATTTAGTAGATCTACTTTTGTTGAGACTAACCAAGTGGATTCAAGCCAATGTCTCACATGAGATACGTGAAATATCAATTAAAGTCAGGATTTCACATCTGTTGCACAGTCTGTATATGATGGTTTTCTTAACAATAGTTACTAGACCAAGTGTCTACACATAACAAAATGGAACAATGCCAGAGGTCACGGGATCTAGAGCAGTGGTTCTTTACCTTTCCTTTACCAGGGACCCCTCATAAATATAATTTGTTGCCAGGGAACCCAAGATTAAACTAAGATTTAAATATTTAAATTTAGATTTAAATATTCAAACATTCATTCATTCATTCATTCATTCATTCATTCATTTATTTAAGGCTTCTGGAGATTACGATTCAAATCCCCACTCAGACACTGGCAACCTTGGGCAAGTCATTCTCTCAGCTTCAGAAGAAGGCAAAGGCAAGCCCCCTCTGAACCAATCTTGCCAAAAATTCTGTGATAGGTTTTTTATTTATTTATTTATTGTATTTGAATGTAACTTCTCTCATGGCATGGGACTCAAGGCAGTTGCCTTTAACAGATTAAAACAGCAAAACATTAAAAACAATTTAAAAACATTACAAACATATAAAATTATAAACATCAAGAACAATATTCCATTAAAACAAATTACTAAATAAAGCCCCCCAGCTTACATGAAAACCTGTTTAAAAATAAATATTTTAGCCTGCTGGCACAAGGAAAGCAGGGAGAGGGCCTTGAGGTATGCTGGGGAAGGCTTTCTCTCAATCCCGCAACCATCTCAGGCTCACCTGGTGAGGACATGGGAGAGAGTCTTCTCAGTGTCTGCTCCCATCCTGCAGAATGCTTCGTTTCCTCACCAGGCGAGCCTGGGATGGTGGTAGGACTGAGAGAAAGCCTTCCCCAGCAGATCGTAAGGCTCTAGCCAGTTTGTACAGGGAGATGCAGTCTTTCAGATAGGTTGATCTTGGGGTTGCTGTTAAGTCAGAAGTAACTTGAAGACACACAACAACAAAGTGCTGCTGACAGGGAGAGGTTCTTTCTAGCCATCATGTCTGTCCCCTTTGAAAACTGACTTTTGGCAATCTTAAGACAAATCTACATGGGGGTTTTCTTGGCAAGATTTGTGGCCTTTGTCTTTTTCTGAGGCTGAGAGAATGTCACTTGGCTGAGGTCACTCAGCAGGTTTCCATGGCTGAGTGGGGATTCAGACCCTGGCCTCCAGAGTCATAGGTTGGGTGTGATAAGGACGCAGTAGCAGGAGGCATAGGCAATGAGGGACATCGCTGCAGGCTTGGACATGTATGCATGTACGCATGTCTGGTGCTGTGTCCCTTTCATCAGGGATGTTGCAGCAGGAGGTGTGAGCACTGAGGGACACAGCTGCAGGTATGTGGATGCACCCAAACTACCCCCACGTGCACACCCTGCCATGTCCCTGTTGCTGCCATTGCTGTTGGTGTCTAGCAGCAGGGCTTTGCAGACCCCAGGGTAAGAACCACTGCTCTAGATGACCCATGAGGGTTGATGTGATTATCTCGCTTAAAGAAACAATAATCAAAACTTTTTCTGTACTTCAAGGCTCCGAAGTGAAGCTGCAGCCACAATCAGAATAAACCATGCGAAGTAAGCAAACATATGCACAATATCATTTGCAAAATATATCCAGATTGCAGCACTGGCTTTTTTCTTGGCACGATAAACAAGTCTGAGCTGTTTGGCACACAGCATCTATCTTATTCTATATCTATTTATAGAATAAATCATATTCTGTCAATTATTCTACTATTTTTTTATACACAGATTATTAATACAGTTACAATTCCAGTGAAAGTGTGAGTGTGATTGGCTGAAACAAGTTCAAGTATTAACATAATCAAGGTGCACTTTCCTTTATACAATACTAAAGTTTGTATATACGTGTGTGTGTGTGTTTATTTGCCTAGTAACATAAGGTTAATAAACACATACAAATATAATGAGCTAAGTAGATAGAATTAGGGTAAACCTGAACAAATATGTGTTTTTGGTACCATGGGGTAAAAATCAAGAAATCATAATTCTTTATATTCTCATTTGAGCAGTATAATTCCATAATAACACACATGCAAAGAGAAGCAGGTTAATTTTAAAGTTGGTAGTTCCTTCACCAAGATTTTGAGAATGCATAGAAGTACCCCTTAAGGCAAAAATAAACCTGAACAACATTCAACATTGTTCATAAGTCAAGTAGTAAAGTAGCATAATATTAGAATTAGTAATATAACATCTTCAATAACTCTTTTTTAAAAAAAGAACAAGTGATAAATATTATGAATATGGAGACTGGGGCAATGTACTGTAACAGAAATGAGAAACTTTTGATCCTCCAGAACTTTTAGACTTCAGTTCCTAGAAGCCTCAGATGGCATGGTGAATGGCAGGGGACAATAGGAGCTACAATCAAAACTATATGGAGAGTGAAAGGATGCCCTGCTCTGTCTTACAGTATTTCCATCCAATCCAATCCAGTCCAATCCAGTCCAATCTAATCTAATGACTATCCAGGCCAATATTCAGAAGAACTAATTGTCTGACCATTATGAGGGGCTGTTGCTGTTCAGACAAAAATCTTAAATATATATTTCCATATTCCCTGCCTTTTGTTTTGCTGCTACTTTAAGACCTTCAAGGGTCTTGCCTACTATATAAAAGTCAATGTTTGTCTGCGTGTTTGTCTGTTTGTCTGCATCAGCATATGATTGGCTGTGTGAAGTGAGAAGACCTCATATGATTGGCTGGCTGTGAAGATTCTATGGAATCCTGGGGTTGGCAGTTTAGGGAGGGGCCTTTAGAATTCTCACCCAGAGAGCTCCTGGACCTCAGGCTGGTTGCTTTGGAGATGAGGCCTACCATCAATAAGGACACCAGAAACTTTTGGTTGGCACGTGTGAGAAAAATTAAAGTGACATACACAACATGGCCCATTTCCACACTACACTGTCATAGTGCTATTATTCCACTTTCAACATCTTATGGAATCCTGGGATTGGTAGTTTAAGGAGAGGCATTGAAAATTCTCAGCCAGAGAGGTCATTGGCCTCAGTAAACTACAAACTCCAGAATTCCACAGGATGTTGAAAGTGGAATAATAGCACTATAACAGCATAGTGAGGAAATGGCCATAGTTACAAGGTCTTCTTGCCTCAAACAGTAGATTGTATGGGTTCCACATATGAGGAAGCTTAAAGTTGAAATTCAAAACAAAAAAAAATGCTTCCAGAAAAGCATGAAGCCCTTGCACAAATTCAACAGAAAGGGGGAAAAAAGCCAGTACATCAACATCACCAGACAACACAGATTGGATTGGGGACTATGGGGAAAAGTTACAGGTACTGGAATAGGCCGGTTGCTATGGAGACAATGCCTAGCAGCAAGGAGGAGCACAGTGTATTCCCACAGGAACCCAACCTCTGTATGTTAAAACTATGGATACAGATTGGATTGGGGAATACGAGGGAAACTTACAGGTACAGAAATAGACTGGTTGCTATGGACATGAGGCCAAGCAGCACAGAGGAGGACAATGTACTCCCTCAGGAACCCAAACTGTATATGTAAATAATTCTAGATATAGACTGCCTTGGGAAATAGGGAGCAAAGTTACAGGAAATGGAGAAGACTGTTTGGTGAGTTCTTAAGAGGAAAATAAAAACTCCAGGCAATGCCAGGTAAATACGCTAATAGGACTTAAATTGTAATCAATAGTGAATTTGCTTTCAGAATACAGGAGTTCTCTTGTTTTAGAAAATAATACAGACAGTCACATAGGGTTTCCTTATCTTTTATGTTGAATTTCACTTCTGTGTTTAAGTATGCCTATAATGATGGATAGCTATTGCTGAAAATACGTGATGCTCAGAAACACATTGTTCGGTCATTGACTTGAGAAGACATCCACAGCATTCTACTGCCTGGGTGATATTGAATCTACAGAGATTGTACAATGTTCTAAACAGGCAGTTAAAAGAAAGAAATTCTAGACACTTAGTAGCTTCTGCCTTGATATATCACACATCCCCAGCTGTGGTTGGAGTGCAATTATTCATTTTTTAATTGTGGTATTTGCTTTAATTTTTAAAGAGGCAAGAGGTGAAGATGCTGAAGCAAGAAAGAAAAATATTAATTAGGATTATTTTAAATCTAAGATTAAAATAGTGTGTCTGCATATAGATTTGCTTCAATGAGATGAGTCTACTGTAATGTTAAATAAGATTGTACATTAAAGAAGATATATTTCCTGGGGAACAGTTGATGCCATTTGCCAATGTATTACCTCTCACAGATAGCTAAGTCCATTTCATTGTTTTTGTTGAGATGCATAACATTAAGGGTGCAATCAATGGGGGCTAGTAGACCCCTTTCAGTTGTGGTGATCTGTTCTGGGTTTTAGCCTAGACCAGTGGTTCTCAACCTGTGGGTCCCCAGATGTTTTTGGACTTCAGCTCCCAGAAGCCCTGAGCATTGACCATAGTGGCTGGGGCTTCTGGGAGCTGAAGTCCAAAAACATCTGGGGACCCCAGGTTGAGAACCACTGGGCTAGACTATAAAGGAGCTGTCCAAGGTGCTAAACTGTACCTCCCAAAGAGGTTCAGCACTTTGGAGAACTACTTTAAAGTTTAGACTAGAGCCTTGAATAGATTCACCACTCTGCTGACATAGAAGCCACCAGTCACTACTGGCTGAAGTCTTATATAAACTTATCTGGGAATAAGCATCTTTGAATTTAACGGGGCTTACTTCTGCTCCATTAAAAGGTTTCATACTAAACAGTTATCATATACACTAAAGAAGGAGTGGGAATCATGCAACTCTCCTGATGCTGAACTGCAGCTCCCAGCAGCTCAAGCCAATGATGAGGAATTCTGGGATCAGCAGTTGAGTAATATTTGGAGGGCCACATGATTCTCATTCCTGGTCTAAACAATGAGTACATTAAAAACATCTTCATTAGCATCCCTTGATCGTTCTAACTGAAAGCTTGGTCCAGATCATCTCTCTGATCATTCTTCCACACTTCTTAATTGAGCTTGGAAGAAAAGACTATCCCATTTCCACTCACTGTGTGGAGGAGAGTAAGTGTGTGCCAAGTCATCCCTGCCCATCTACTCTATTTCTTCAGTCTCCATTGCTAGCTTTGTAACAGTTACTCACCCCAGTTCAGAAGGCATTGTATGCTTTTTGCAGAAGCAGGTTGCTCCAGGTTAAAAACTCCTGCTTTGCAGAATTTTTACATGCTTACTCTGCTTCCAATACAATAATTTGCTCTCTCTTTTCTAATAATCATACTATATTGTTTAGGTAGAAATAACCCAATATAGCTCAGCATCTGTGGCTAGCATGAACATGCTTTTTGACCCCTATCGAATACCTTGCAAATTGTTGCACTGTTGCAGAAATAATAGATGCCAGATGTGTGCTACAATCAGCAATCAGAAAGGAGATTGGTATTATAAGAACAAAATTACTGTTTCTGCAGCATTTTGGTTCCTCTTTCTGAGAGAGAGAGCTTTGTGGAGTTTATGATTTTGAATATATATATATATATATATATATTCCCTAATGTCTAATAAGATTTTAAATTGTAACAGCTTATTGGAAAGGAGTAGTTTTATACCATCAGACAACTCCGCATACATAACAACACAGCAAAAGCTCTTCAGCAGACAATGACAGAGATGATGACAGAGTGGCAAAGGAACACATTTTTAATTCACTAGGGTTAACCGTATTGCACTGCATTTTCTAAACAAAGGTTGCTGAACATTTTGTAAAGTACCCACTTAATATTCAATCACAAGATTACAGATGCGATAAAGGCAACTGATAAAATTCACAGCAGGAAGTTCTACATGATGCAAAATTTCCAGCAACATTTCCAGTTCACTGTTTTTCTGTACTGTATCTAATCTACCATATAAAATTAGCTCATATTTCTTATTTGATTTCAGAGTTTAATTATGCTGTTCATCTCTTTAGAAACTAATTGTGCTGGGGCTTGCATCATCAAAGTATAGCTTATCTTTTAAGACATTGGGCTAAACATGGTTGTCACCTCATTTCCAAGCAGCTTAAATGTGTATATATATAGGTCTCAACTGGCACTCTTTTACAGAAAGGACTGAGATTCAGCAGAGGATCCTGAAAGGTGGAGCAAAGACTATCCCTCCGTCCAATCTCTAATCTCACCTCCTATGTTTTTCTGCAGATTTTTCAACCTTTCAATTGTATATTTTGGGAGCTACAAGACACTGCAGGCGGAAAATGAGTGGGCTGGATCCAATATTGCTCTTCCACAATAGGAGAGCTACTTCTGTTAGCAGGAGGGCTTACATTGATCTGCACCTTTGTGCAAGGGAGTCGGGGGGTAGTTTTCTAATCTAGGGCACTTTTTACTATGGCTCTCCAATCTCTGTGCTTTATAGGACAGATTGTGAATTAGGTAAATTTTACAGTTGCTTCCTCTTTCCTTGTTCTTTTTGTTTTTGGGGGCAGAGACATCAAAATAAAACTCTGAGGGAATAAATGGAATCATTTTTGGAGGTCATCTTTTGATTGTAGCTTCCTACAACTGGCTTTAATTTTCTGCAATCTGATCCTTTCTCCTTCCTAGTTCTGATCTAGTTCTTCTTTCAATCCACAAAATCTTTCTCCTAGTGTTTTTCCCCCTTTAGCTTGTGTGCAATGTATTAATTAATTCCTTGTGGTTGTTTCTCTAGGCTTCTTATGTGGAACTGTTTTCCTTATTCATTAACAAAACAGTATTTCCCTCGTATTCTTTTCCAAGTACCACCACAAGTCAGCTCTCATCAGCTCTGTGAGGGTCAGAGAACAGCAGTGTTGGAATAAGATTACCAGCCATTCAGTCAGATGCCTTGTGAATCTCAATGGCCCATATTACAAGTTGTAGTTGTGCCCCATATGGAATTACCTATACATAGTGTACAGAGAGAAAACACTGGGTGAGCTGTGGACAACTACAAAAGAACCACTTAGCTTCTAACAACAAGGTGGAGTGCATGTCTATCTGATCATTCATTTGTGGCAGGATCATGTTGGGAAAGGAGCAGGACCCCACACTATTGGGGGCTGTGAAATTAAGGCACAGGAAGTTCCCTTTCCTGCTAAGGTCACTGGCCAATCCCACTCAGCAACCAAGTATGAAGTGGCCATTAACAGGATGGTAGATGAGTCACTACCAGTACCCGAGCATGAAGTATTAGGTTTGAAAATTAATTTGATGATGTTAACCATTAAAAGATGGAAAATTAATTCACTACTATAAAAACTAATAATTGAATTCTTTTAGCTGGTTGTGTTACTGTTAATTAATTTATTGTGTAGAACATTAACATTAGGACAGACCATATGGCTTACAGACAGTGGCAGAAAGGTTGCCCCTTTTGAACTTAAAGGAGCACATTTTGTTACCAATTCCTTCAGAAGGGCTCTTTTTGATTTTTTAAACTTCTTTTCTTCCAACTTACAATTTTTCTGCATATGGACTACAAAGACCACATTACCATGTTTTCTGGGAAGGATGAGAGTCCAACATGTCTGGGAACTATCAGGTTGGGAAAGGCTGTCCCAAAGTATAGGGTGTCATGTCAATTTTGTTCACCACTCATCTACACCTCTCTTCTCTTTCCATCCCCACCAATGTGTACACTCCATTCACTCTTCAAATATCTTGTCTGTTAAAGGTTAACAAAAAGTTATTTATTTCAGTTAGAGGGCACCAGTCCACCACAAGTCCACCACTAATTACTTTGGTGAAATAGCTACAAATTGAGTGAAAAATTATTAATCTGAAATTTTAAGAGTCTCTGAACAAGTGCAGAAATTTGCATAACTGAAACACTGCATCTTTTCTGCCTCCCTACCCCCAGTCATGCGGTATGCTCTGTGTGGATCATTGGCAGAGGACAAGTTTTGCATGAAGAACCCAGAGATCCCAAATTTGTACACACAAAAAATAACTTTATGGTGGACCTGTAAGATAGCAAGGAAATTTTGGAAGGAAATACATGATAAAATTCAAAGAATTTACAGTTTAAATTTTGAAATGAAGCCAGAGTTTTGTTTATTAAATATGTTATGGCAACAAAGAGAGATAAGATGTCACCAGAAGACATTGTCATATTTGATAACTGCTGCAAGACTGACATATGCACAGTATTGGAAAGAAAGGAACTATGTTGATATAAAAGAATGGAAATTAAAAGTTCTGGATATGATAGAGATAGAAAAGCTAACATTTTCACTGAAAAATAAGCCTATCGAGAACTTTGAAAGGGAATGGAGAGAAGTCTTGAACTGGATAAAGATATAGTATAATATAAGATAATATAAGAAAAGAATAAAGCAAGAGTGTATGTAATACAAGGCAACAATGTAATAAGGCAATGTAACAAAGCAGCAATGTAACAGTTTAAGATGCAACAATGTAAGATTATCTTAACAGAAACTATGTATGAATGGAATGTAAATAACCAGACAACTGGGAAAAAAGAAAAAAGCTTGGAAGTGGGGAAGAGTTTTTTTTTTATTTTCATTTTAAACTTTAATAAAAATATTTAAAAACAAAAAAACAAAAATTAACTTTAGCATTAATTAGGGAATCCAGAGGGTCAAGAGAAATTGGTGATTTAATAACTGAACAATGTAATTATCAAGTTAATTCCAAGCTCTGGACTGGAGAAATATGTTGAAGAGGCTGAGCTTTAGAAGACTTGAACTGCATTGGCTCAAACTCCTCCTTGTGAATAATAATCTCTGGAGATGAATTTTGTAGGCATTAGTACCTTCCCAACACTAGGTGACAACAACTGAGGTTTACTCCTTCCCTGAAAATTTGTTTGCAAACAATTTCTCCTCCCCGTCCTGTTTAATGCTGAGGATATTTGAATAAATATACTCTTTTGTATATTTGTATTCCTCTTGTTGCTATTAAATAAATTGTAAATGTATCAATTTGTTACTCAGTCAGGGCTGGGACAAGTCTTTTGGCTGCTCAAGGTAAGGAACATGGAACATGGCACAGTTTCCACCACATCTGTGGGTGCAAACAGCAGACTAATTTTGCAACAATCTAAGTGGCACACAACCTGGTTGAGTGCCAAGGGTGCTGCCAACTCATTCTCTGTCATGCCCAGCACTCCCAAGGGCCATTTCTTGCCTTGTTATTTTTATTTTTTTTAATCAAGGAATGCAGATGTAGATAATTCCCATCACTAGTCTGTCTACCTGTTAATGGTCTTAAAAATGCCCAGGAAAAGCTGTTACATTCTAATCCTACCAATACAGTTTGGAGATGACTTATCTACCTGTTTGTCCCAGTAATTGCAGTCAGCCCATTTCCCATCTCTCCCTGTGTTTTCAAATATTTCTTGATAAATATTCAGACTATTTCTATATTAATTTCCTATAGCACAATTAAAAGTTGAAAGTCAAGGAGGCCATGACTTTTGACCAAACATGCCTGCCTGCCTGGATGCTTTCAAAAAGCTGCAGATACATGTACCATGAAGAGAAAATCCAGAGGGGGTGCCTATAAATCTGCCACAATACTCAGTATGTTTTGTGTGTTCTCCCCCTAACCCAGCAATGACCCTTACAAAGCACACTCACTGAGATTATTTATGCCTGTAGCAGGAATAATCTCCATTAGGAGACTGCATGCAAGTTCTAGGAGCTGGCTAGAATTCATGTAGTAATATGAAGGCTAGTTTCATAGCACCTGTGTGTGCTTTATTTTGAAGACAACGGCTGATCGAGGCTTTTTGTTATGCTTGTCTTGAGTTCTTTCTCATGTTTGAAAATGACACATGTAATCTTTGGGGCATTCTCATCAAGAAGTTCTTTTTTTCTCTTTTTGGAGTCTTATTCACAATAAAACTGATATAAGATATATAAGATGCAAATTGCAAAAGGAAAGGAAATGGAAGAAATGAACATTACTGCAGAAAAGATGAGCAATCAAAAATAAGATTCCCATGGATATTGTACTAAAATTATAGATTATAAATTGCAGTTGCCTTGGAATGACAGTAACAGATCAATGCCATCCATTATGAAAAGAAAGGTGTTACTACTGGTTCTTGCACCACTCCTTATGATCATGATATAAAATATAGTGTTTGTTGCAACAAGACTATATTAATATGCAGTAACAAAGACTGCACATAGACATGCATAAAATTATAGTGGGGTAGGACACTTTATTAGTAGCATTTTTCAATGAATAAAATGCATAGAAGTAGATTTGCATACAAATGGGATAGCAAGAAAAAAATAATGGAACTTTGATAAGGCTATATATACGGGTAGTTAGACATTTTTTGTTGGAAAAATGCACTATTATCCAGCTGCAATCCTATCCTCATTTGCTGGGAAGCAAGTTCCATTGAAATCAAAGGATGATATTTGTAGATTTGCTGGAACAAGGTGCAGAAATGGCTGCTTCGGAGAACAAGCTAATTTACATCCAATTCCCAACCAAGCATAAGCAAAGGCCAAGAGTTACTCAGAGACCTTAGAATATATTAATGAATATGAAAAGATAGAAAGGATGTGCCACTGGGTTACTGAAATACCTAGCTGCTGCTGTTACATCAGATATGATCACTAGTATATTTATGAAATAACTGATTCTACTGAAGTTAATGCTTCATTGGATGAAATCCATTTAATTTTTAGATATAGTGTTGGCCATATTTTTTGCTTTGAGCTACCTAGGCAGTTGCATGGATATGGTTCCATAATGCAGGCTACATTTATAGGCAGGAATCCTGTTGGTCCAATATAACAATATAACTATGCTGGGAAAAGCAGTGAGGGAAGGACAGAAAAGGCTGCAGACTCAGCAGCATGAAGGACATAAGGCACTGGAGAAAAAGCCCACTCAGAGCTAACAAATTTTGGCTGACATCCTGTTGGTGACATATGCAGGGGTATAAACTGGGGATTATACCTCTGTATGTAACTAGTTGGATTACGTGCACAACTTTTCAGACTTGTCAGGCTTTATTCATTATCTTTTTCTACAAGGCCCCTACTCTGGCAGCTGTGGAGGTTTTAAGAGGCACAGCTCTGTCCCTCTGACCACAGATCAGCTATAGATGTGCAACCAGTCTCATTCTGGTGGCTCTTGAGTCCTAAGGAATAAAAAGCCTTATGCTGGAGGCAGAGGCTGCTCCTTCTTCCTTTTGTGCTCAAGAGCAGTTGGAACAAGCTTGGGTGCACCCCTGCAGTAGACCAGTGGTCAGAGAGATGGAGTAGAGCCAGCAGCCATCCAGCTGTTACTACACACTAGGGGAAGGAGCTGGGCAGCAAGGAGCCTCTACTGCCTCTCATAAGTAAACTCCACCACTCGTAAGTAAACTCCACCTAACACTCCACCAATATAATGTAGGACCTTGGTGAGAATCTGCATTTCCTTGCCCTCATTGTGAGATTCTGGAAAAAGTGCAACTGCTAGTATAATACACCAGTAGGATTATGGCTTTGGTGTACTGGTGAAATTTCAATAAAGTTAAGCATAGATTTCAATATCCCCCATGAATGTGACTCAGACATGCTTATATTTGGCCAGACCACAGTCACTAACTTATCTCAAACTTTTTCTTTTTTCTTTTTGCCCAAAATTCAGAAACCCAACAGGATTTCTGTATAGAAATACTCTTCCATAATCCATGCTACCGTTGAAATGTTTACAGCCCCCACAAGAGTTGTACTGACTGACAACCAGAATAGCTGTAAAAACATGGAATTAATAAGACCAATTCAAGCAGCAGCATATTAGAAAATGAGAAATGCTGCAATGCAGATTTAAACATAAAAGGGAAGAAAATTATAGATATTAGTTTTGTAAGTGATAACAGAGTATTTACTTGGTAACATTTTCAAAATGCTCCCTCAAACACTGATTTTTTAAAAAATATTTTGGGAAAAGTAATTAAGAATCGTTCAGTAGTGTGTGTAATAATAGCAATGGCATATTTATTGTCATCACCTTCCTTGTATGACAGTTTTCATTGTTTTCCAATACTGAATATTAAAAGCTAACTGAAAATATAACCCATCCATATTAAAGCCTGAGCATTAAATGGATTTCTGTGACAGTTTCATAATGCCAGGAGGGCTTTATAAAATCAAGGCAAAGACCTTACATAGTTTCCATCAAACGTTAGGAGTGTTACAGAAAATAAAAATTGAATCACTTTCTGCTATTCGATATTTTTGAACAATATATTGTCACCTTCTCTTTCCTCTCTCTCTTGCCCAAACACACACTACACTGTAAACTCACTTATAAATGTTATAGGCCAGAGAAGAGGGCATTATAGAGAATGAGGCAGCTGCTTCAGGCAGCAAAAACTGAGTGTCATAGAGACGGTGTTCATTACTTAAATTGTTATTAATGTGTTTTTGCTGCCACAGATGGGGAAGGGTGCTTGTGGGACATTTTTGTCTCCGGCGCCAAAGTAACTTGGCTTTGAGTAATGTGCACCTTTACCAGAAAGATGAAAAGAGGGTGCCTTTTTGTTTTTCAGCTCAGGTAACAAAATGTCTTAGGCCATTTCTGTTTTGGATAAGAGAAAGTAAGAGGCAAGAAACAATGCTCTTCTTCCACTTTCTCCATTAAACAGGTGATTAACAGAATTTCACACAATCACAGCTGCCATACATAGTCTCTCGGACTGAGTCTAGCATGTATATGTATATGTATGTGAGAGTTTAGAGATATGTCAACACTTCCTTAGAATAGCTAGATTCTGGATATGACCGTACTTATACCAGCCATTAAATGAGATTGTTGGGTATATATTGTTGCTATGTGCCTTCTAGTCATGGCGACCCTAAAATGAACCTATCACAGAGTTTTCTTGGCAAGGTTTGTTCAGAGGAGGGTTTGCCTTTGCCTTCCTCTGAGGCTGAGAGAGCGTGACTTACTCAAAATCATCCAGTGGATTTCCATGGCTGAGCAAGCATTCAGACCCTGGTCTCCAGAGTCATAGTCCAACGCTCAAATCACTACACCGTGCTGGCTATCCCAGGTATATATTTATTACTGGTTAACAAAGACTTTGTTCTGGCATAATAGCCAAATATATAAGCACAAATGTTTAGGATTCCATCTAATGATGTCCCAAACTGTGGGAACAGGTACCATGAAGGGCATCTCTTCTATTCCCCCCCCCCCAATGAGCCTCAGAAGCTGGTATGATAGACAGATGGGTCTCTCCAGAAGATCTTAGTGCTCTAAGGGGCTCATAAAGGGATGTTTTTAAATGTAATAATTAATTGTATTATCAATTTTTTATATCCTCTAGTTTGACAGTTTGACAGCTGTCTCTGTTGCTCTCTCTTTTTCTGTTATCTTCCAGCAAATACATATCTGTTCCTTCCTTTAGTTTAGGTGAGATGAGGTGAGATTCATCACCTTTCCTAAGCTCAGATACCTTCTCTACTCAAGAGCCACAGGAGAGATCCCAGATATTTCCTAACCATTAATTCCCATTTAAGAACATCAACCAACTGTCCAGAGCAACTAACCACTTTCCTCATGAAATAAAGTTGTAACGGCATTATTCTAAAAAACAAAACCGATTAACCAGAAAAGTATGTTTATCATGAGAAAACATTTTAGCTACTGCCTCCAGAAAGCTCTACAATTTACATTCATATTGTAGAAATCAAGTGCATATATAATCTTCTAATGCAGTGTGTGAGTTGTGTTAGTGCCCATCAATAAAAAACAACCACACTAACTCAATCAAATACAGTATAATCCAATCTTAAGATCTGAAGTTTGTACTTTCTTTCTGTTAATATTAAGGTTTGCAATTTCGAAGCTGGTGTTCCAGCAAGAAAATTGATTAGTTCAATTTCAAGGTGTCAAACTGGTGTACAGTTCAGCACACAGTAAAATTCAATTTTGGTGATTAACACTCACAATGACTTTTTTTTTCTTTTGGTTATAACAGCCAAATCCTTATCTTCAAATCCTGATGTTCATTGTTCTGGTACATTTGTTTCTCTTGCAATCATGAGCTAGTTCCTAGTTTGGGAGATCATCTTAGAAGAAAGTTGAGTGCTAACAATCTACTGTGCAAATGTTATTTGTATTGCATTCATCATGACTGGTGGAAGGAGATAGCAGGAAATGAAGAAGAAATGGTGTATGACAGAAAAATAAAAAAGAAAAAGAAAAAATGAGGAAGCACCAATCAATACTACAACATATTGTAAGGTATGTGGGGAAATCTGATTGAAAATGGCATAACTTACATATCCAGTGAGTCTCCCACATAAGGAAGAGTACTGGAGTACTTGTATTGGTAATGGAAGAAGTTAATTTAAAAGGAGATAAATGACATTTTCATTGCCCTCCCACACTTTTGCAGAAGACTTTTGCTCCAATTCATCTTTAACTGTGCATAGTTTTACTTGTATTTACTTTTATCTCTTTTTATTTTACTTGTATTTCTTTTTATCCTCTCCCAGCTTTTGAGGAAAAGCAAGGTGTGACTAAGAATACATACAGCACCTGATACTAGAATACCAGTGTTATGCACGACCAGTTGTTCGTGACTGGTGTGAAAGGGGATGTTGATTCAGATGTTCCTCCAGTCTTAATTCACAGTTCCAATGAAAGTAATCCAATGTGGACAGCTGATGCACATCTGCATACGAATGGTACCTATCCACACTATGTTGGAATGAGGCTCTGTAGGATACCTCTGAGAGCCAGTATGCTGTAGTGGTTTGAGCACTGGATTATGACTCTGGAGACCAGGTTTCTATTCCTCGCTCAAGCATGGAAACCCACTGGGTCACCTTGGGCATGTTACACACTCTCAGTCCCAGAAAACCCCACGAGAGGTTCACCTTAGGGTCACCAAAAGTTGGAAACAACTTGAAAGCACACAACAACAACAACAATAACAGCAGCAACAACAGGATACATCCAAATGCAAATCCTCATGCCCCAACTAGTTCAACTAGCAGTGCAATCTTACCTGTGCCTACACATAAGTAAGTCCCATTGGAACTGCCTCTAGGCAAGTGTGAATAGGATTGCTGCCTAAGTGTGAAAGAATCAGGGCAAGGAATGTCAGCCCAGTTACCCCAGCAACAAAAATGCTTTCTTTTATCCATCGGTAAACCTATTGCAGCCTTACGCAAACATGGAGGCAGACTGTCAAAAGCATGCTGTGGGTGAAGAATATTTTGTATGAGGCCAAAATGCACCTTCTGCTTTGGCTCAGCATTAGCCTGGAATTTAGGTTTACTCACAGATTATATTTTATGTCTGCATTCTTTGAGTTTGCTACTTATCTAGTTGCATTGCACATAGCAATAAACACACCCTAAAACCCCTCTCTAGTACATGCAAATGTGCCTTTTAAACAGGTACATGTACTTACTTTGAGCAGCTGTAGTGGTTCATTGTTAATTTACTTGTGTATGCCTTATTGTGCCATCCATCTATCGCTTCATTTATATCTTGCTTTTCTCTCAGGTTGGGACTCAAGGGGCCATTAGCACATGAAATTTTCTTTTCATATGTCTATGTTTTCTAGGGCAGGAGATTTGTTTGTTTTGGAATGTTGTGGCTTTTATCATTTTATTATTTGCTTATTTGCTCACTTGATCCATTTGTATCCCAATCTTCTCCAAAAACTGGGACTCAAAGATTCAAAGAAAAATATCAAAACGTACAGCCTAAATCCATTTTCAGTCCCATCTGGAATAGGCTCACTGAATCAATGGAGCTTACCTAACTGTTGATTTCAAAAGGTTCCAACTGATTCAATGGTCCACTGAAGCGGAGTTTAACCATTGGCTTTAAGCCTATACTATTAAGATACAACTAAACAAATCATATTATTAAACAGTTGAATTAAAAGTGTTTTTCAAAACATATCAGTTAAAAAAAAAGCAGTCAGCTATTGTGAGCATCTTCCTCAAGAGATCAGTTACTTTGGAAGGACAATAGAGAGAGGGCCAGCCTAGCATCCCTTGAGCAAGGGGATTCCACAGCTAGGGAGCAGTCACTTGGAAAGCATGAGCACAAATTATGCTGAGTTTTGACATTACTGTATGTACAAAACACACTGGAAAAGAGTGATTTGCATTATCATTTTTTGAAAAATTATGTCCCACCCTATGTCACACAAGCTGAGCATGGATACTAGTATAAATAAACACATACTTAGATTGCAAGGGTGATGCTGTTTTCCAGATTCCTCACCTTGCCAGTGAATGGACCGTTGAAGATGTTAGAAACCAGCACTTTAAAATCAGCTTGGGATGTACTCTGACTTATTTGATTAGGCTCTATAATGCTAAATCATGCAAAAAGGTCAAATCAATATACTTATCTGAAACTTTGTATAAAGGAATGCTCAGAAAGCAAGACTTATCTTTGTTCAGAAACATACTGAGAAAAAAAGAGTAGTTTTTTTCTAATCCTGTGTTTCTTTGGATTTTAAAGTTCAGACTTAAAAAACATAAGTTCTCATGATATAATTCCTTGGGTTTTGCTGGCTTCCATGTTCATTCATTACATGAGTAGTATTTGTAGCAATGTCTTGGATCTGTACTAGGGCTCTTCCATTTTTTTGTTTAATGGGAGGGGTGTGGTTTGCTGAGGTTTGAAGGGCAAATTTTCACCTCTTTGAATTTTTTTTAAACATTTTCTTAAATTTATTGTGCAAAGGTGTCATTTTGCTGACAAAACTATAGCAGTACAACTCTTTTAAAAAATTAAAAAAGAAAGAAAGGAAGCAGTGCCTCAAAATTAAAAAGAACTCCACTTAATGATGGGAATAAAATGCTGTGACTGGTACCAAGGATTGCCACAAACCAATCTGGGATAACAGAGATGATATTTGGCATTTTAAAAAAACCCAAGAACTACAGCAACAAAGACATCAACCTCTAGCAGCCACTTGCTACATTTGCTCCCTACAGAGAAGGTTACATAGGAGCAGCATTATTCTGTGGTGGAGGGGGAAGTCTCTAGTGCAGTGGTTCTCAACCTGTGGGTCCCCAGATGTTTGTGAACTTCAGCTCCCAGAAGCCCCAGCCACTATGGTCAATGCTCAGGGCTTCTGGGAGCTGAAGTCCACAAACATCTGGGGACCCACAGGTTGAGAACCACTGCTCTAGTGAGATGGAAGGGAACCTGCTCAAGTGAGTGCCTAAAACTGCCTTATTCACATGATGTATATACCCTGGTGTATACGTATTTCTCACATGGCCACCTACTACGTGACAATTTCATTTCATGATGACAATCAGTTCTGTTACCTCATTCATCACCAGTCAGTGGAAGGAAGGCACACTAAACCATGATCTGCTTGTTGCTTAATCACCGGGCTAGCAGATGGGATTGGAGGAGAAGGCAGGAGAGCAGACATGGAAGGTTCCTCTGGGCTAATTTGTGCTGTCTGAATAGCTAACTCCTAATAAACCCCACTGGATTCTCTCTGGTAGTCTGGTGAAGTGGATAAGGCACCTCACTTGGCTGCTTTGCTGAAAGCTGAGAGTATGAATTTGAAATTAGACAGCTACACACTAGTCCACTCAGCTGGAAGAAGCCCGCTTGCGCTGCTTTCCCACATAGGAGAAAAACAGCTAATGACAGGCTGCCTTTGTTGTGGTTACTAGTTGGCTCATACCTTAACTCTATTTTTTCCCTGGGCTTCATCACACTATGAAGCTCCTTTGTCCACTCAAGGCTTCCTTTTTGTGAAATATGCCTTTTTCTTCCTAAGGAAATTACATTTGTGGAATCCAAGACCTACCAAGAGAGTAAAAGACTTTTTGTCTGATAAGAATACTGTGTAAATAAACCTTTATGGATGAGGCCACTTGTGACTTCGATCCAGAAAATTAGTAACAGCAGCTGCAAATTGCTCTACTTCGTTCAGAGGTGCCTGAACTGTGCTACCATTTTATAACCTATAATCTTTTCCAAACCATTCTATCATTCTGCCTGATTTCCATGTTTAACTGGAGTTTTTCTTTAAAGCATTTGCAGGTTTTTCTCCCTTACATTGCATTTCTCCATGAACTTATTGGAGCCCCTGGATTTCTGTATTGCAAGTACAGATTTTGCACCAAGGCCATAATAAAATCTCAAAACTACTTTTATTAAGAGCTAAGGAATAAATGCATAAGGTGGTCGGAGGAAGAAGGCAAAACTAACATAACAAAGCAGTCCCACAACTTTCTTCTAGCTTCTTCACAGAGAGGGCATGTGCTCCAGCAAAAAAGAAAAGTGTTCTTTAAAGATACAGCAGGACATGACTTGCTGGAGTGTTCCACACATCATACATACTAAATGGAAGGCCATCCCAAGACTTTTTACTACCTGAGGCAAAAGAACAAGATGGCACCATCTACCTTGCCACTCCCATCTCCATTCTATGTATCAAAGATGACTGGCCTAGCCACTAAATCTCACTTCCTCTGAAGAGATATTATGTCTCATTGCACTTGAAGGCAGCAAGTCTGCCTAGGCTGAATGACAACCACATCTACGTTCCAGTCTTCTAACGTCTTGTCACATTGCACCCATCCCAAGTGCCTGAAAATATACCATACTATCCCTCACAATGGGACTAAGTTCATCTATGTACACCCAGGGTGGGGAATGAATGGCCCTCCAGATGGGTTTTAGCCAGCAGTTTTCATCAACCCTAGCCAGCCTGGCCAGTGTTAAGGGATGATGGGAGGTACAGGCCAATGTAATCTGAAGGATAACCTCCCCCCACACACACATACATAGGTACTCTGGGACAAAGCATCCTTTTCTCTTTTGCCTTCTGGGTCAAACTAGTCAATAGAACGGGCAGAATCAAAATGGAGAGAAACTAGTGAAGGTACACAAAACCTTAATTTGTCTTCTGTTTTGCTTATAGTACAGCTTGTCTCTTTGGTCATGTAAATAGCTGTGGTTAGAAGAACAAGCAAACATTTGGATGCCAATATACACCTTTTTTTCTCCTGTATGTAAATGTATGTGGATCTTATCCAGAAACTACTACATAAGATAAAAAAGAAGGGTCTCATTCTACTCTGAAATATTTTCCTCTGCATCTGACTTTTTTAAAAAAAATCAGCCACCAAGATATTTTCCACTCAAGCTGAAAACTAACAACCAATCATTGTTATTATTTTAAAAATGCCCACTCACTTACAGGTTCAGCCTTTCCAAATAAGATACCGTGTTCCTTCGAAAAGTGGACATTGTCAGCAAATCTGTTAAGAATATTTCTCTGAACATGTTGGTTGCTTAAATAACCTGTATACTCATTTTATGACTTACCACTGATCTAGTATGAAGTTTCATTTATTCATCTATTTTCCTCTAACCCATTATTAAACAACTTCATTAAACAATAACATGAAATTAAAAACTATAAACAACAAAGGAAAGTTGAACTGAGTACTTCTTCCTGTTACTTTGTATTCTGTTTCTTACTCAGCTATTTTTGGTTAATCGAGAATAATTGTGCACACAACAGCACTATTAATGTTGAGAGTTTAGCAAGTTACATTCTAACGACTAACTTCCTTCATCTCTGCCACCCAAGCCTATCACTTTGCTTTTCCATTCTCAGCTGAGTTTTATTTTGTTCACCCACTCTCTAAAACCATTGCCAATTTGGATATTTTATGATTTCGACCATACCAACTCTAGAACCTGCCATTCTTGTAGATATATAAGTGCCCACTGTCATACAAATATATGCATAGAATGCATTCTGTACATTTAACCTTCTATGTATGAATAAATCATCCTGTGGTATGTGACTGATGTTTTTTCACCTTTTCTGAACACATATTTTTATCTAAAATATTTAACCCTTTGCTCTAGAAATTTTGAGTTCCATCCTACCTTAATAGCAAATAACCTTGCCGCCTTTAGTCTTTATCCAACTATGTACAGTATAATTTTCATGGTAATACAACATAGACAGAGATTTGAATCTCAGTAGGATCTCCATTAGCCCAGAGACACTAGAGCTAGGAATTAAAATGATATCAGTATTTATCATAAATTTTCCAATCACATTAAAAGCTACTACAAACAAGACCCTAATAAGATGTTCTGTTGTAATATTTTCAAAACACAAAAAGTTATGCCAAGCCAATTACTTATATTTAGAGAACCTGATAGGCTAATTTAGATAATGTTTCATAGACAAAATGACTACTTTAGTTACAGCATGAGATACCAATCAGGAAGGCAGATTTTGGTCAAACATTAGAAGAAATTTCTTGGCAGTGAATGCAATTCAGCAATAGAACCAACTGCCCAGAGAGGTGATGAGGTCTCTTTCTCTGGACGTCTTCAAGAAGAGGTTGGGCAACTACCTGCTGGAGATGTTCTAGCTGGAGATCCTGCATGGAGCAAAAAGTTGGACCTGATGGCCCATAGGGCCCCTTTTATGAGTCTATGATTCTACGACCCAGTCTTTCCTTTTGTATACAGTGAGCAATCAGTATCTGCAAAGGTTTGGTTCCATGACCTCCCCAATGGATAACAAAATTCGTGGATATTTAAGTCCAATTATGTACAATAGTGTACTGAAATGACATCCCTTATATAAAAGGGCAAAATCAAAGTTTGCTTTTTGGATTTTTAAAAAATATTTTCAAACCATGGTTGAATCCATAGATACAGAAGGCCAACTGTATCTCCTTTTTCTTTAAGTAGCCTGTGCAAATAGCTTGTAACATCTGAACTGTTATGACCACTCTTCCAGTATTTAAAAATAAAATAAAATAAGGGAAACTGTATGTCTATGTACCAAAAGGAGGGCTTCTCTTCCCTTCATCTGAATAATAGATATTATTAATTAAAAAGCTTATTAATTAAAAAGCTTGTGTTTCTACCATTCTGAAGATCCAATGTTAACCTGATCATAATATCAGGCTCTATATGCATGGCCCATTACACACTGAGAAGCTGTGCACACACATAAATAGGCATTATAATCCTGCTTCATAACCTGTCTACACTCTGTCTTGAGTAGAAATGTGAGATAAGCATATAGCTTTCTCAACAAAGCAATACAGTCTTGTCCCTCCCTTCCTGTGCTTGCTTTACAACAATCATTTATCACTGCAGGAGGGCTCATCCCTGTGATATACTGAATACACCTTTAAAGCCCCATAATGGAACAGCCTGGTCTCCCCTCTGACACCTGCCTGGGGTGGTTCAGTCCCTCTGGGAAATCTCTATTTTTGCTGCATTTCTCAAGGTCTCTGCTAAAAGATGTGGAAGGCTGCTGGTTTGCTTTGCTATTAGGAAGGTAAGTTTCAATGTACTGTTCTTAATTTTTTAAAAAAAGCTGTTTATCCTTCTACCTGTTTGCTGAGCAGTGGTCTGAGAGAAGAATCCACTGGGGCTTGTAAACCTGCATAAATAAAGAGGAAATGTAATCTCTGTACATTTTAAGTGCTCAAAAATGTATACAAAAAGCATGGAAAACATGTGGCCTGCCATCTTCCATCAGCCCTAACTGTGTAGTCAGTGGACAGAGGGATCATGGGGATGTATTGTCCAGCAACAACAGGAAAGCAACATATTCATGCTGTATTCCTAGTATATACAGGACTCTAAAAATGCTAATATTAGGATATACTTTCCTATGAACTGTACAAAAAGCAACAACAGTAAGACATGCTACAAAGATTTATGTCAGATTTGGAATCAGTTCGTATACAACACTGTATCGGTGCAGACATGGACTTTTATTCACTACAGAGTTATAGAGCTATCATACCATTTTAACAGCCATGACAGCATCCTCTGGAATCCTGGGGTTTTCAGTTTAGGGAAGGACATTTAGAATTCTTAAGCAGAGAGCTCTAGTGCCTCCCAAACTACAAATTTCAAGATTCCACAGGATGTTAACAACAGTAATTGAATGGAATGATAGTGCAATCATTGCATAATGTGAATATACTCCTGAAAACTCTACTCCACTCAGTTCTTTCCCCTGCACAAACAGAAACAGCATAGCCAGTTTAGGCCATGCTGATTTATCATGCTATCAGTTGTCATTCTCGTTAATTTAAGTCTATTAAAATGGGACTGCAATTAGAAAAGTTCATTAACCCACTTGTTCCTATCTTAAACCTTTCTCCTCTGATACCAAAGACTGGGGATTTCACTGCTGTCATTGCCTACGGAACAAAAGAAACTTATTCAGACATGGACATGGTACATCCTAGTCTTATTCTAAAAAATAAAAATAAACCATCTTTATTAACATGTATATCCCATTTTTACCCAGATGAGTTCTTAATGCTGGAGGAGAAGAAAATCATAGTTTAGCATAAACCAGTAGATGTAATAAATAATGAACAGCACTAACAGCTTAACATCATAAGGAAACAGATGGAAAATTTTTCTCCAGAGATCATTGCATCTAGTATTAGAGAATGAATTTCTGGACATGCACAGGGTGAACAGTTCAAGCTTGAATTACAATGAGGTTTATGACACTTTTTTGTTATAAATGTAAAGATTTCATGTCTTCCTCTTAGGAAGTGCTGCCATTATACCATTCATCTGCTTCAGTGAAGACACAAAAAGCAAAATGCAAAACCTCAAGCTGTTAGAGCGCACCCAGAACAATCAAATGAAGATCTGGGCCTGGGATTGCCTTCATGGGGTTTAAATTAAATTGTGCAGCAGTGCTACAATGCCATCCTCTGTCTAGGAAAAGAATCAGAAGGTGGGCTGCGTCTTCTAGAACCTTACTGCCTTAGTGAAACACATCTTCCCCCCACTCACTTACCCATGCCCACGTGTACTTTTGGTGGTAAAGGTGGTAAAGAAATTTAATAAATAAACAAATAAATATCAGCAGTTCTGTCAAAATATAGTGTTACCAAAAAAATTATGCAAACATTCCCACCAGCCTAAAGTGAAACTGTTTTACAATATTAAGATGTACAGTACACATTTCATCCAGATTCTCTTGAACGATTTGTGTACGGAAGAACTGTGAATGCTGGCTTTACCACAACTGTTCTAATTCTCCTACCCATTTCTTTTCCTCACTGTCAGTGCTAGCCAAGTGTGTCTTGGTGCTAGTCTTTATGACTCCCCTGAGAATTGAAAATACATGATATCACCATAAACAAGTGCCCTGACTCAGAGCAACTGTTTTTAGATGAGGAGTAATGATAATGCCCTTGAAAATGTATGGAATATTGCTATTTTGCCGCTGAATAAACATTGCCAGCATGCATACTTATTGGATGGGAGAGATAATGATGGCACACTTCTGACAATGGGCATTAAGGTTGCATTGAACTTTTTTTTTATGAGAAATTAACCAATGATCATTTTTCTCCTACCGCATATCCCGTATGGTTGTTCCCTTTTCAAATCAGTTTCCAACACGGTACTCTTCAGACCATTACATCCATCAGACCAAGCCAACATGACTGATAATCCAAGATGAGTTGTGAGATGAGTTGTGATCCAAAAAGCCTCATGGCAATATGTTGGGAAATGCTGCCTTCTCCCATAACTCAGTGGAAATTAACAAAAGCCAAGTGATAATTCAGTTCTATCACTGATTTTTATATATGCATTGTTATTAATTTCCCTTTATAAAACTATTCAGTTGTCATATAAAGTAAGTGCTAAAAAAATAATGTGCCATATGCTTCACCTAATTTCTTTCAGCTCCATAGGATCAACCTATGGAGCACAACCATAGGATGCGATAATCATCCTTTCATGTCTGTGTGTGTATGCGTGTGTGTATGTGCCTTCAAGCTGCATATCAACTTATGGTTACCCCACAAATTTCATAGTGTTTTCTTAGGCAAGGCATACTCAAAGGTGGTTTTGCCTCTGAAATATAACCTACAGCACCTGTTATTCACTGGCTGTCTCCCATCCAAATACTCAGTAGGGCTGACCCTGCTTAGCTTCCACAATCAGGCAGGATCTAGTGCCTTTAGGGAATTTAAGCCGATATTTTATAAGCCTCTTTGAGCCTAGGGCTGGGGCTAATCACAATATAAATACTACTTATTGATTGATTGATGTTGTGACTAGCTCTAGCTCCAGACACCACAAGGCTTACAAAAATTAAAACAAATACAAATAAAAAATGAAAGTGTTCCATTCAAAAATTCAGAACTAAAATTTCAGGGTTTACTAGGGCTGGAACACTGAAACGTTGCAATATCACAACTCCTGCTTGTGCCAGAACGTGCTCTCCAGTTGGATTATTGTCTGTACCTTTTCTGAAGTTGTATATGGAGGTATCTGGATTCAGTATGGTGTAGTTAGTGATTTCAGTGCTGGAGCAGGACTTTGAGAAACCGGAGTTAAAATCCCTGCTCAGCTGTGGAAACCTACCTGGATAGGCCACATTCCCCCAGTCTCCAAGGAAGGCAATGGAAAAATCCCCTTTGAACAAATCTTGCTAAGAAAAATTCGTGACAGGGCTGCCATTAAGTCAGCTTCTGGGTGGCACAATGGTCAGTGCTCATTCTCATTGATGGTCCCTCATCAAGCTGTGTCCATCTACCCAGGTATTTGCACCATAATACATTATGCTCCATTTGTGCCCAACAGGATTATGACCTAAGAATTGGCTTTTACATAACCTAGAAAAATACAGTTTCCATACTAAAGGAGCGGTTTTAGGATTAGCACAATATTGGTTGTTGGATTTTCTAAAAGAGAACTTTGTCTTATCTATGCAGGATTGGATTTTGGGTTTTTTCCCCCCAGACTCAGGCCATTTCCGCATAACATGGCTGAGCCGCTTCTGGGACAGGATGGCAGCAATCGGCAGGTTGTACTTCCACATGATATCGTCACTGACCCACTGCCATCCTGTCCCCAAGTGTCACGCTTGTGTGGTTTTTGCAAAATGGAAAAAATCCGTTTTGCACCTGCAATTGCGCAGTGCTCCTGTCGCTCTTGGTTGTGTGGAAGCACAATGGTGACACTTCCTTCCATAGTGTGGCAGTAGAAAGTGCCCATCTGTACTGCAGAAGGAAGTGGTGGTGCCACTGTGCTCCCTTCCACATGGACTGAGCAGATGCAGAGGGGAGCATTGCTGATGTGCTCCCTTTCTCACCCAGGACTGCATCTTGATGATGTGAAAGAGCATCATTGTGTGGAAATGTCTCCAGTTGGGGGCGAGGGGTTAAAACAAAATTGAATAAGTGCTTTTTTTTCTCTCTTAGACACTGATATACTTTCCTGGGTCAGTGGAGCATAACAAGACTGTTTACTGAACTGAGTATTTGGGTTCACAAAATGCTCGTATTTGCTGACTACTTTAGTTTTTATTAGTTTATTCAAAGTCTTCCCTCCCTTTCAAAGGTTTGTATCCTCAGGCAGCTCAAATATTTTACTAGATATGTAAAAGCTGGCTCTTTGGTTCGTAGCTCATAGCATTACATTCTGATTTATATACTACTTTTAACCTTGCACAATTTAATTAATTTACAGTGCAAGCTGTAGTGGGATTCTAAACTAAGTCCTGCTAAGTTCAGTAGGATTTACTCTCTGGTGTACTGAACTGCATGGTTAATTAAATAACTATATTTTAGCTAATAAATTACTGATCACCTAGTTTAATTAATTTTAATTAATTAATCATCTTAATTGCATACTTAATCTTCACACCTAGAAAGCGAAGTCCCTTGTGTTAAAATATCTACCCCTACTGAAAACAGAATAGTAATACATCAGTATATAGTAATACACAGAATACACCAGTATCAGTCTGCTACTTTCCCTGGAAAGAGAGATTATGCATAAATTAATAAATAGCTGAAGCTTACATAAAGAAGACAAAAGTTATTTGCTACCTAGCATTTAGGGGCAAATGTTGTCCAAGCAGAACCTAAGGAAGTTAGCTAGAGTCAGTTGGAAGACCTTCCATCTATATTTAGTGAATGTCTCTGCCATGGAAAGCTCAGAGGACACACTAATCAGAAAAGGGCTTCAGCATCTCTCTCCACCACCACCAGAACGGCAATAAAAACCAGAAACTTCAGATTCCACTCAGATACAATTCTGTGCAATGCAAGCTCCTGACAAAAGCATATTACCACACTATAAATCCCTACAGTCTCACTTATGTTTTTTAATCACTGCTACAAGGCTCACATATATTAGTGGGTAAAATTTTCTTTGCAACACCAACATTGCTAGATGTGGTATTAGTATATCAGATAGGGCCTGTACTGCCCTGTTTTGTATCCAGCAGGGCCAGTGTCTGTATGTACCTTTGCTGCATTTCTGAGGTTGGCATCTGAGTGCAACAAGAAAAATATTTTATCACCTCTATCTGAGAGGTATTGCTCCTTTTGCAAAGCTCAAAAAAAATTGCTGGAGTAGAATGTTAATGGATTTGATGTTTCTATGAACTTGGCAAGGTGTGTGTCTGATACTGGAAATGTTTGATCTATTTTTAATTTGTTTAAGTCTGTAGGCCAAGAGCTTGCCAGCTTTCTCTCCCAATTCCCACTATGCCTGCCAGGTGGAAGCTAATAGGAAGTCAGCTTGCGGGGCCTGTGTTTTATTCTCTGCTTATTGAGCCATGGGCATGGGCACTGTACTTTGAGATCATGGGACAGGGCTATACTCTTCCATATATAAGCATAATTGGAGTTTCAGGCCCTTTCAAGTCTGGGTTCTTACCTTGTCCTTTCTAATGAGGTGAACAGGTCTTAATTATGTCCCATAGAAAAGATATATTAATGTCTGGGGTCTCATTATTCTCAAAGAAATCTTGTATGCCCAGCTGGAATGTTTGGAAGAAATTAAGACTTTTTTGGGGGAGGGCATTTAATCTTTTACAGAATTGCAGCTTCCAGCCAGGGGAAGGGAATCTCAGTGCTGATCCACCAAGAGTAAGTATCTCACCTGCCAGAAGCTCCTCAGTGACCTCCTTCTCTCCCTAAAGGCCCTCTCCTTTGCAGAGGGAGAGAAGTTTCCACTGTCTGATCACAAATCAGAGGTAACACTAAGGAACATCCACTGCTATCTCTCATCTGTGAACAGACATACTAAGGAACCAGCTGTGTCACAGTCTAGCTGCTGCTGCAAGCATCATCTGAGAGCCATTGTGCACCCTTCTTCTTGACAAAGGAGGGAAGTAGCTGCTCCTAGAGCTGTCAGGGAGCTCCAGAAGTACCTTGGACAAGGAGAACGCTCAAGGAGGAGGCTCAAGGAACAAAATTTGGTTCCTGGTGCAAGCGCCAGGGGAAAAATCTCTCCTGGTGCTTCAACTAGAAACTGTATGACATCAGGAGATGTGGCCACTCCCCGATATCATCCAGCCTCTGGAGGGCTTTGGGATGGGTGACACCCAGTGATGTAGAGTCAAGGCCAGTGGTTCTCAACCTGTGGGTCCCCAGATGTTTTTGGGCTTCAGCTCGCAGAAGCCCTGAGCATTGACCATAGTGGCTGGGGCTTCTGGGAGCTGACGTCCAAAAACATCTGGGGACCCACAGGTTGAGAACCACTGGTCAAGGCAATTAACTCAGACTCAATTTAGACTCAAGTCACTTCAGTGACTTGACTTGACTTGGACTTGACTTAGCAATAAATGACACACAGACTTGACTCGTGACTTGTATATTTTTAGTGACTGACTTGTTGCCCTTGGTTCAGTAACATAAAACATTCATCCAGAAACTTTACAAATTCATCCAGTAACATAAAACATTCATCCAGAAACCTTGCAACTTTGAAGAACACTTCCATCTCTTTTTGCCTACTGGTCACATGGCAATCTGTCTCAAGCTCGAAGCTTGGGCTGTTTCTTGGAGGGGGACATCAAACATGTGAAGCAACAGCTTGAGGAGGGATTGAGGTCTGCCTGGCAGCCTGTCCCCACTGCATATTGGAGGAGCCTTCAGAAACTTCCTAACAGCAGAAGGAAAGACTCATTCCCAGAGCGCAGGGAAAGATTCTTCCATCTAAAGCTTTTGAAGCTTCAGTAATGGGAAGTCAGAAGGATCCAATTCCTCACTTCAGAAACTGGATCCAAGACTTGAGACTTGACTTGAAAATACTGTATTTGCTGGCCTATAAGACTCTCCGAAAAATACTGTTTGAAAATGGGGTGCATCTTATACTCCTGTGTGTCTTATATGCCAGAAAATAATATTTGCCAATGTATAAATGGGGTGCATCTTATACACGGGTGCGTCTTATACTCCCACAAATACAATATCTTGCAAGGACTTGAGGCTCTATTTGAGACGCCTCTTTATTGGAGGTTAATTGTCAAAGCAAGCAGTGCATGATCAGGGATTAGTAAGCTGAGCTCTGTTTCACATTCACATATATTGCAGTGAAAGTGAGAAAATAACCTAGGAGTTTCCCAAAGCATAACTTGCTCTTGCTCAAATGAATTGGCGTTAGATTCAATCACTGGTTGCTTTTCCTCCAGTGAAGTTTCTGAAATTGCTCTGTTCTCTTAAGAACCATTTTCTTTTTCTCTTCAAAGTAAGAAGTTGTTTAATCCACTAGTATTATATATTATCATTTTGATTTGTTCCAGATCAGGTCTCTGCATTTTTTATTTATTTATGTGCATAGTTACATCTCACCTTATATTATACCATCTCAGGTATGAACAATAAAAACAGTTTAAGCAATAATGTAAAAGAGTAGGAAATAATATTAGACAGTTTTACACATTAAAACAACACAATTAAAATCAATTTAATTATCATGCAAGATCAGCCAAGCTCTGAGAGCAAACCATGTATGAATTATATGTGCTATTTATACAGTTGGATATTTCCATCTATGCGAAGAATAACTTAACAGAAAACTGAGTGTAATCATACTCATATGGATGTCTCCAAAAACACACTAATGAGTTCTGAGACAATGTTCTTTTAAAAACTATTACTACGAATATAACACACATCACTTCTATCATCTACAATAGGACTTGTCTTAGACCTTCTCTGTTTTCTCTTTCCAGTACAGAAATATTTGAACAATGTAGCAGTTTCACTTAAGAATAAAGCTTGCCCAGAATTTAGAACCAGTTTGTTTTCTATCATATTTTTGTCTTCCACTTTATTTTTAAACATATACAGTTCTCACCTCACATTTGTGGGTTTGACTCTCATGAGTTTGATTATTCGCAGTGCCCGCTTGCCTCCCCACCCTTGCTTTCCTGGCAGTGGGCAAGAGAGTGAAGAGAGGGAAGATATTTCCCTGCTGCCTGCATGATCATGCGGGTGGAGGTGGCGAGAAAGTGAAGAGGGGAAGTTCTTTCCTCCCACACTCTCTTGCCGCCACTGCCCACATGATCATACATGCAGGAGGAGGGTGAGAGAGTAAAGGGGAAGGAAGATCTCCCCCCCCACAGCTGCCTGCAGTTATTCACAGTTTTTTTACTTTCGTGGGGGTTCTGTGTTCCTAACTTCTGCGAATGTAGAGGGCCTACTGTATGTCTCAGGTATCTATTACATGTAGCAAGAGCTGCTTAGGCTTAACTGCTCTACTTGCTTTAGAAGTTTTCAGTTAGTGAAATGTTCACCAGATCCACTGACTATCAGCAGGACATCAAGATTATCATGAATGGCTCTACCATTTGGCAGAGTGAGGCAGGCTATAGGTGGCATGGAAGTCACAGCAACAGCCACCTGGCCATTCTCCCTGCTGGAGGGCAGAGCTATATGTGCCACCCAGCCTGTCCTGGGGCTCCCAAACTGATGTCCTTGGGACAAGCAGAAGAGGCTGTCCCAGTACTAGTGCTGAAGGACAACTTGACTGTTAGTTTGGCTAGTTCCTACAGGGAGGATTGAGGGAGAACATTCATCAGGCAGCAAACTGCCCTGTGCTGGCCCTAAGGATGGCTTTGTATTTCTTGTAACTGAGATAAAACATATTCCTTTTGTGATGTTCCTATTATTTTGCATTTTACAGGATGATAATTCTTCTAGAATTAAGAGAGAGCATCTACACTAAGCCCAGAAGCCTAGATCCTGTTGATTACTTCCGACTAGTGTAAGCCCAGTAGGAAAAGAGGAAAACTGTATTAGAGATGGACAGAATGGGTCAAGTAAGTCACAGCCCTGAGTATGCAAGACCTGAGCAGAGCTGTTGGTGACAAGATGACGTGGAGGTCTTTTATTAATAGGGTTTTCATAAGCCAAATCGATCTGATGACAGTTAACAAGAAGTGTAGATCCATCAAATCAATTGTTGAAAGTCAACAAATAGGGGAATCTCATTGATTCAACAGGTCTACTCTAGTCTGAATAACCATTAGGATTCAGTCCTGAGTTCAATCTCTGGCATCTTCAGTGATAAACATCAACTATTAGAGGAAGCCCATTGCCCAAAATTCTGAACACAGACTAACAGTCAAAGTAGCCAATATTTGATATTTACTACTTATTTTACTGCTTGCAAAAATACATACGCATACACACACAAGTATATACACACACATACATACACACACTCACCCGCACACATATTTATATATATGTATATATTGTACAAATAAACCAAAATAAATGGATGTAGAAACAGGGTAACACAAACATCAAGCCAGAAAAATGAGCAACTGGATGAAACTAAAACTAAAATTGACAGGTTCAGCCATACCTAATTCTAGATATTTTTCTGTTCTGTGGCCATTTCTTTTACCTAGTTTGCCAATAATGCTAGCTACCTCAATAACGTATTCCATTGGTGATTCTAAGACCACAGTAGATTTAAATAACAAAAATAAAATGGATATCAGTGGTGGATTGAGGCTCAACAGTGCCCAGGGCAAGGAGGTGGGGCGAGCAGGAGGGAGAGGCAATCTGCAGCAGGGGGAGGGGCAATCAGGGGCAGTAGCTAGAGGGGTGATCAGCAGCAGGGGGAGGGGCGATCAACAGCGGGGGGAGGGGGGTCGATGGTGGCAGGGAGAGAGTCGATCAACAGCCAGGAGACAGGCAATCAACAGCGGTGGGCAATCGATGGCCAGGAGAGAGGTAATTGGCAGAGGAGGAGGGGCGATCGATGGCGGCAGGGAGTGGGACAATCGATGGCAGGGAGAGGGGCAATCGGCAGAGGGGGGAGAGGTGATTGATGGTGGGGAGAGAGGTGATCAGCAGAGGGGGAGGGGGGTCAATGATGGCAGGGAGAGGGGTGATCATCAGAGGGCGGAGGAGTGATCAATATGATCAATGATGGCGGGGAGAGGGGCGATTGATGGCCAGGAGAGGGGCGATTGGCAGAGGGGAGAGGGGCGATCAACGGTGACAGGAAAAGGGGCAATCAGCAGTGGCAGAGAAAGGCAAGAGGCCATGGTGGGGTGGGGGGGTTCCTCTTTTTTGCACCTCCTGACTTTGGCGCCCAGGGCACAAGCCCCAGTTGCCAGACCCTACATCCATCTCTGATGGAGGCCATTATCTGACAGATTCAACATGAGGCATCCACATTGTCTTCATAACAGCACAAATTAGTGGCATACACTTCCTGTGACATGCTGTCAGGAATCTCTCCCTGCCATGCCACAGCCAGCAAGGGAGGAGAGAGGTCGAGAATACTTCAGGGAGAGCCCAAATATACCAAAACACCAGGAAAACACAAGTCGAGCCAAGTCAAGGTCCAGTCCAAAGGTTCAGAAGGCAGAGATCTGTCCGGAGGGCTTCAAGGAGCAAGAGACACGAAGGTTGTGAGGGCTTGCTAATAATTTGGTGCAAGCAAGGAGCAGCCACACCGGCAGACTTAAATAGCCCCTATGAGCAGGTGCTGCTTGTTATTGTTTCCCCAGCCTAGTCCATGCAGCCTCCCTCTGAGCAGCCTGTTTCAGCCTTCTGCATGACTGAGGGCTGATGGGCACAGCTGGCTGCAACTCCTCTGCATCACTGCTGGTTCCCTCTCCGTCAAGAGCTGACTGGGGCAACTCTGTCTCTGTTTGACCTTCCAGGGCAGGGGATATTTGCAGGTTGACTTGCTCACTCCCTGGCTCGGCCCCATGCACAATCGGTTGCTCTTCAATCACTGTAGCATCATCTATCACACATGCACTGATTCCACACACGCACACACGCACGCACGCGCACACACACACACACACTCACCAGGTTTGCCTTTAGAACAGCGGTTCTCAACCTGGGGGTCGCATGACCCTTTCACGGGGGTCGCCGCTCCCCCTCGCCGCCGCCGCCGCCAGCGGGCTTTCTCGCTTTGGTCACCTCCTCCTTGGCGCCATCCTTTCCTCCTCCACCCTCCCTGTGGAGCTGGCGGGCGGGGCAGGCGGGGAAGAAGGGGAGGAGTGGACGGCCCACGTGGGCTCTTGTGTTCACTCCTTCCTCTTTCTCCCTCCTGGAGTGAAGCACAGACACCGGGGGATGAGTGGCTGGCTGCGAGGTAGGTAGAGGCCGTGCTTCCCAGCGACTCCGGGGTGGGCCAAGTGGAACCGGGTGGAAGGCGGAGGGGGACTGGGCGGCTGCAGGTAGGAGCCAGCATAGAGGCGGTGGGGAGCAGGAGACGGCGCTCTCGCCAGCCAGCCACCGGCTTCTGCGCCGCCGCCACGGGCGCAGGTAATGGAGAGGCAGCTGGCTGGCGAGAGGGCTCCCTGTGGGGCCGTCCCTGGGCAAAGGCAGAGGGAACTGGGCAGCGGCGGGGGGCAGGAGGCAGTGCTGCCGGGCTCACTGCTCTCAGGCGGCCCTGGGAGCGGCTAGGCAGCCAAGAGACCCGGGCGGGGTGGGGCGGGGGAGGCGAGCATGGGGCTGCATGGCCTGCTGGAGCCGCTCCCTGGTTTAAGGGGCCACCAGAGCGGGAGCCAGCCAGCCGCCGCCTTCCCCACCACTGCCACGAGCGCAGGTAGCGGGGCGGCGGGGGCGTCCCTGGGCGAAGGCAGAGGGAGCTGGGCGGCGGCGGGGGGCAGGAGACAGTGCTGCCGGGCTCACTGCTCTCAGGCGGCCCTGGGAGCAGCTCGGCAGCCAAGAGACCCGGGCGGGGTGGGGCGGGGGGAGGCAAGCGTGGGGCTGCATGGCCTGCTGGAGCCGCTCCCTGGCTTGAGGGGCCGCCGGAGCCGGAGCCGGCCATCCGCCGCCTTCCCCGCCGCCGCTATGAGCGCAGGTAGCGGGGGGCGGCGGGGGCGTCCCTGGGCGAAGGCAGAGGGAGCTGGGTGGCGGCGGGGGGCAGGAGGCAGTGCTGCCAGGCTCACTGCTCTCAGGCGGCCCTGGGAGCGGCTCGGCAGCCAAGAGACCCGGGCGGGGTGGGGCGGGGGGAGGCGAGCGTGGGGCTGCATGGCCTGCTGGAGCCGCTCCCTGGCTTGAGGGGCCACCGGAGCAGGAGCCAGCCATCCGCCGCCTTCCCCGTCGCCGCCATGAGCGCAGGTAGCGGGGGGGGCGGCGGGGGCGTCCCTGGGCGAAGGCAGAGGGAACTGGGCGGCGGCGGGGGGCAGGAGGCAGTGCTGCCGGGGTCACTGCTCTCAGGCGGCCCTGGGAGCGGCTCGGCAGCCGAGAGACCCGGGCGGGACGGGGGGAGGCGAGCGTGGGGCTGCATGGCCTGCTCGAGCCGCTCCCTAGCTCTCCCCCCCGCACTGTTGGTAATGTTGGCGCCAAGCCTGGCAAAGAAATCCAGTCAAACACAGCTGCAGACAGCAGACTTAAGAACTCAGTTGCGGGGGGGGGGTGAGTGGAAGCAGGAACAAGCCTGAACACATTGAAGCAAAACCTATCTTTCTTCCTTCACATATGGTCATCTTCTCTCTCTCAGCCTTGGCTCTTCCTTCACCTGTATCATGCTCCTGGATTTTGGGTCCCTATATTTCCCAGCGTGTACCAATTTTTTTGCATTTTGCAGAATTCCAGGTTAGTGCTTTACCCTTATCTCTTTGCCATCCCCCTTCAGTGGGCAGTCTTTTACATTTATTTGTAGCATGGCCTCTATGATTAAAACAGTTATATTTTCTGTATGCTTCCTTATCTGAGGCAAGAAGTTGGCCTCTGAATCTTTAGGAACTACCATATGTTTTTTCAATCCCCAGAAAGGTAGCAGGGCCTGTGATAATTGTTCTTCTCTTGTTTTTTATTTTTCCTAAACTGTAGGAATTAATTAAATTCTGTACAATGGTTCTTACTCCTTTTAAAGGTGCCAGTTTCCTTTAAGTTTGGCCTAGCTGGGTGACTATAAAAACCTGACATGTGTGAGGCTTCTGTGAGAAGCCATTTCATTTCATTTCCATTTCTGCTCCACTTCCAATATTTAGTATCCAGCTTGATGAATCTACAGACGTCGCAAACTGTTCACAGTTACTGGTTTACGTGAGGTATGTTAATGATGGCGAGTTTAAAGATGAGTTTCTTTTTTGCAAACCTCTTTAAACGACAACTACTGCACGTGATGTATTTGACACAGTTGGTTCATTTCTGGAAGAGCAGGAGATCTCTTGGGAAAAGGTTTGTAGTGTTTGCACAGATGGTGCTCCAGCCATGCTAGGATGTCGATCTGGATTTCAACGTTTGGTACTGAATGAGTCACCAAAAGTCATTGGTACTCACTGTATGATTCATCGGCAAATATTGGCAACGAAGACGCTACCACAAGAGTTACAAGAAGTAATGAAAAGCGTCATAAGTTCTGTAAATTTCATAAAGGCAAGCGCTTTAAACAGTCGACTGTTTTCGCAACTGTGCGACGAGCTGGATGCGCCGAACAATACTCTGCTATTTCACACTGAAGTGAGATGGTTGTCAAGAGGAAAAGTTTTAAAATGTGTTTTTGAGCTTCGTGATGAACTCAAAACATTTTTTAATCAGAAAGCAAGACCGCAGTTCGAAGCACTTTTCAGTGATAAAAGTGAACTGCAGAAAATAGCTTACTTGGTTGACATCTTTACCATCTTGAATGAGTTAAATTTATCACTGCAAGGACCAAATGCAACATGCCTCGATTTGTCTGAAAAGATCCGATCATTCCAAATGAAACTTCAGCTTTGGCAAAAAAAAAAATTGGATGAAAGAAAAACTTTCTTTCCTACCTTATCTGCTTTCTTTGAGGAACATGACATTGAACCAGACAAAAGGATTCCGATGATGATTTCTGTGAAAGAACACTTGCACATGCTCGCAGAGGAAATTTCTTCGTACTTTCCAAATCTACCTGACTCCCCATTTGCACTTGCCAGAAGCCCATTCACAGTCAAAGTTGAAGATGTTCTTGAGACAGCACAAGAGGAGTTCATTGAACTTATTAACAGTGATGCAGCGAGAACTGATTTCTCTACAATGCCAGTTTCAAAATTCTGGATCAAGTGTTTTCAGTCATATCCTGTTCTATCTGAGACTGTGTTGCGCCTTCTTCTTCCATTTCCAACAACATATCTTTGTGAAACAGGGTTTTCAAGCTTGTTGGTTATCAAGTCTAAATACAGGAGTAGACTTGTTGTGGAAGATGATCTTCGTTGTGCTCTTGCAAAGACTGCCCCGAGAATTTCTGATCTGGTGAGAAGCAAGCAAGCTCAACCTTCGCACTGATGTTGGCTTTTTACGCATACTGTTGCAAAATGTAGAAATGTAGTTTTCTGTTGATACATTAAGCCTGTTACCCATGCTTCAAGACAAAATTTCATTTATTTGTAATTAGAAATAAATATTTCACAATATATAATTACATATCTTTTTTTATTAATCACTATGCTTTAATTATCTTCAATTTGTAACAACGAAAATACATCCTGCATATCAGATATTTACATTACGATTCATAACAGTAGCAAAATTACAGTTTTAAAGTTATAGTTACAGTTACAGTAACTATAACTATAACAGTAGCAAAATTACAGTTATAAAGTTATAGTTACAGTTACAGTAACTATAACTAACAGTAGCAAAATTACAGTTATAAAGTTATAGTTACAGTTACAGTAACTATAACTAACAGTAGCAAAATTACAGTTATAAAGTTATAGTTACAGTTACAGTAACTATAACAGCAAAATTACAGTTATAAAGTTACAGTTACAGTTAGTTATAAAGTTACAGTTACAGTTACAAAGTAGCAACGAAAATAATTTTATGGTTGGGGGTCACCACAACATGAGGAACTGTATCAAGGGGTCACGGCATTAGGAAGGTTGAGAACCACTGCTTTAGAATGAACATAGAATGAGTTACGTTCATTAGAATGAACATAAAATGTAACAATTTGTCATTCTCTTGCCCAGAACTAGTGTGGTGTGGTAGTCTGCATATCAGATTAGGGTCTCTTTGATTCTACCCCAATTAAAATCCTTTCATACCACATTAACTACCAAGACTCATCTGATGGAATCCTAGGATTTGTGGTTTCATGAAGTATTTAGAATTATCTGCTAGAGCACTCTAGTGCCTCACCAAACTACCAACCCCTGGATTCCATAAAATGCAGTTATGGCAGTTAAAAGTGGTGTCAAAGCAAGATAACTGTGCAACATGAAAGAGACCTAGGCCTGTGAGATCCAGGTTCTAATGAACCATGATACTTACTGGGTAACTGTGGTCACAAATTTTCAGCCTAACCTGCCTTACAGATTTGTTGTGAGAATAAAATTGAAGGAAAGAAGACTACATACATTTCTTTAAGCTCTTGGAAAGAAAGGCAGGATATAAATACAGTAAAGAAAGAGTGTTTTCCTGAGACATATATTTTAAAATATGTATGTTTAGCATGGTTCACTGTGTATATGTGCCAGCTTTCATGCCTTTGAAACTGAGTGCAACATTTCAGGCTTAACTGCACCCCTATAAATGGCATGAGCAGCTCCTTAATACTTTCTGACATCCTTACAACTTGGTGTACAGAGAATATGAGGTCATTATATTCCTTTTCCTATTTTTCCCAGTTATGTGAGGGAGCAGGAGACTGAAGGAAAGAGTTACTTTAGTAGCCACGGATACTTTTACTGAGCACGCAGCAGACTGGAAACTCGTACTAATGACCATTAAGAGGAGAAGCAGCAGAGTAAGGATTTAAAATTGCACTCTTTCTCAGTAGATTCATTATCATGCCTGCTGCACTATGATGTCCAGGTTCCTTTTTCACCTTAGCTAATGGGCAGCAATATTTGTCTCCTGAATCAGTGATGCTGTACTCAAGCAGAAAGGAAAAATGTTAAAAACAGTAAATTAGGAAAATATTAATTTAGCATTGGGGGAGAGGAGAGAGGAAACTGTTTGGACTTCACAAACTCTGGATCCTGGTGCTCTGTACTCTCATTATATATGACAGGAAAGTACTTCAGGAAAGTAGAAACTTAGTTTTGCTATAAGTAAACTTTTTAAATATTGCCGTCCTATCCTGTTTGTGGGCTTGCCAGGAGCATTTGTGGTTTCCCTTTAAAACAGGAAAGAACTTTGTTTTCAAGCTGCTCAATACTGCAAGGAGGCTTTCTGGAGTGCTAATAAATATGAAAACATACTACACAGTTTAAAACCAAATGTAGGGGTGGTCTTGGGTCTAATCAAGGAGGAGGGCTTTCATATCATACGCTCCGGCATTCTACAGGTGAAAACTGGAACACATGTCACAAAGCAACATCAGAGTGTGGGCAAGTTGTTAAAACCTGTTAATGAGAAAGAACACACAGGCTAAGGGAGGCTGCTGCAGTTTGTTTTTACCTGAGTCTGTAGGGAAGGGCAAGATTCTGCCCTCTCCTCTCTCCCCTGCTGAGTTCATTGAGTGCAAACTACTTTTGCATTGTGTACTCAATTTGCAGCAACTAAAGTAAGCTGAGGACAAAGGGGGAAGTGGAACAAGGTGAGAGAAACTGGAGCATTTTAAAAGCAACTGTAAAAGGAGGATGACAGAAGATTGACCAGGACTGCTTTGTCAAATCAGGACACTGGAGAGTATGTTTTATGTTTTTAAGTAAATTATCTCCTAGAAGCCTCAAATGTTACTGAACTACTGCCCACAGACGGGCCCATTCTTTTGCTTCCTTTTTCTTGCTAATTCAAGTTGGCTAGCAACAAAAATCAACTCCCTCTCACGGCTGATTCAACTATCAGGCAGGATGAGAAGGCCAGTCTCAGGCTATGGATTTTAGATGGGAATGGCAAGAAAGATTACCGTTAGAGAGTTAAGAAGAAAAAACCCTCAGTTTTTGCTTTTGTCATCATCTCTTCGTCTGACTCAGTATGGGTGCTTCTGTTTTTTTATGTAATACAGGAGAGGAAAGAATATACCACCTATATTTTGTCCAAGCCATTGCTGCCCTTTACTATACATGAGCGTGAATGGAGTTGTGTAGGTACTGTACCTCTTTAGTTATTCCAGCTACAGCCATTTCCTGGAGACATGAGCATCCATAGTTCTTGAAAGAGAGCCAGCACAAGACTCCAATCTAATTGCTATTCAGGTCACCAACAACTTTTAGCCTGTCTGAGAACCAAGACGTTAGTGGAGACATAAAAGACTCTCGCTGTGGGCTGAACAAGTTCCTACGGCCTCAGTTTTGAAAAGATAATAGCAGCATCATTGTTGTGCTCTGGAAACCATGCCAAGTCAACAGTACTTTACAAAGCACAGCCACCACCACAACCACCACCCAGAGGGGAACACAGTCCCTGCATAGTTATCATTTAGGACTCTTGTTCAGCAGCATTCAACAGGATTTTACCAATTGCCCATTGTTTATTACCCTCTCTATAATATTTGCTTTGAATATTATACAAACCAATTTAAAAAGCAGAACAAAATTGACCCTGGAATTGAGCAATAATAGTTAGTTCATGTTTTCCCTATCAGTATTGAAAGGATGCAGAAGAGGCAGGAAAAGCAGAAGACTCAATCTGCTGTGGAAAGTTTGCAAGTCCGTCCTTCCTTCCTTCCTATTATGTGTTCCTTCCTATTATCTGTGTAAATCTGTCATATAAAAGTGATATCACACTTGAAATATCCTCCAGGGTTCAGCAATG
The DNA here is from genome assembly GCA_948472985.1 of Iguana delicatissima. Classification (NCBI taxonomy): domain Eukaryota; kingdom Metazoa; phylum Chordata; class Lepidosauria; order Squamata; family Iguanidae; genus Iguana; species Iguana delicatissima. Next base: position 235,467 of record CAOKZL010002419.1, on the reverse strand, counting down.
TTTTCTAATGGAACAAGAATGAAAATCTTTTGTCTGACAACAGTCACATTCCCCAGGTATAGTGCAGTGCAACTCCTCAGATTCATGACACTGAACTTCTGCTAGATGTTCTGATGTCATCTTTGAAATACAGGTACAACTCCAGTGATTCTTTATGGTGCTGGAAGATACCTGAGTGTTCTGTACTATGGAACCCAGTAAGACTTCACAGTGTCCTCTTCCCTAAAGTGACAGGAAGGGCAGAAAATGGAGAATGCTCCTGGGTGTCCTCAGCTAGGCTGGTGGGCTATAATGGATGGATCCCACTTCCAGTTTCCAAGCTTTTCAAAACATCCCTTCATTGAGAAGGAGCATCTTAACTTACATCCCCTCTTCCAGTACTACTGTTTCTGCCAATACTATTGATGTCACATAATGTTCATCATTTTCATACCTTGCTCCATTTTCAGTAGCTGTGTTTGTGCATGGTACAGTATTTAAAATATTTAGTGAATTCACTTAAAAATAGTATTTATTTATCATTGCCAAATAAGTGTAAATAAAAATGTGACAAAATTTCTACTTAATGCCACTGTAGTTTTTAGCACACTGACTTTCTGTATGTTGTTGTTTGCACTCTGATCACAATTCTCTCTTTATCGCTGCCTCTGAAATTTCTGTTTCCCACAGAACCTCTCCAGATATCCTCTTGAGGGCTCCAGCTTTGCCCTGTGGTCTTCCTTCAGTTTCTCCTGCTGATCTTAAGTCTTCAGACTTTCCTGTTGATTCCTTTGACTTCTTTTGCTACAGTCTTCTGTTTTCTCTTCAGCAGCTGCTCAATCCTAAGTGACCCCCACCTATTGACTCACTGCATGTATTCAGTACACTCCAGCTTCAGTGACTCAAATTCATAGCTGTCAGAGTGCCAACAGTCCCTATTTTTTTAAGCCAGCGTTGCAATCGCATGACTCTGCAGAGACTATGCTGGCTGGGATTGCTAGAAGCTGCAGTTCAACAAGATCTGGATGGCCACACAATTCCCAGCAGATAATCTTGGAATACTCATTTTACCCCCAAGCAAACTTTACTAGTCTGGATTCTTGCTCTGGTAATACAGAAAATTCTCCCCTACATTCAGCATTATTATAAAAGCAGCAGGTCAACAATCCTTTGTCAACCTGATCTTTAAACAATGACCATTTCTGTGCCACACTGTTAGAGTGCTATCATTCCACTTTCAATATCCTGTGGAATCCTGGGGTTTGCAGTTTAGGGAGGGGCATTTAGAATTCTCAGCCAGAAAGCTCTTTGGCCTCAGCAAACTACAAACCCCAGAATTCCACAGGATGTTGAAAGTATTATAATAGCACTACAACAGTATAGTTCAGAAATGGCCGGTGTTAACTTCCCAGTTCCTAGGCCACAGAAGAATGTATAGTTTCCTCCCTTTTATGACTTTATTTTAAAATGAAAGACAGTAACAAACTCATTTCTCACCAATAGCACAGAGACAGGATGGCTTTCAATTGTATAAAATAAAGTACCCGAGTAAAATACAAACAAGTTTCAGATATCAGCTTCTTTCTGATTGTGAAAACTAATTTGAGGCTTTCTGAAAGCTGACCTTAAAATAACAGACCCAATCCTGTCAGTCAAGGCTTCACCCTCTTTCCCTGTGAAATCATCTGTGCAGGTTTTACTACAGAAGCTTTTTTTTTCCCTGATGCATTTGCTTCCATCCAGTACTTGGTTATCACCAGCCAATTGCTTCTTCTAGAGCGGGCACTGTCAAAGTGTTTCCCCTGTGGAGGCTAACCACCTGCTTAAGATAAAGGACAAGATGGCACTCCCTTCCTCATACAGAGTGAACCAGAGCAGCCGCTCAATTTTATTTGGATTGACGATGATACAGAACTCCCACTGTCCCTGAGGGCTGGCAAGCTAGTTCAAAAGTTCCAATCCTGTGGCACAGCTGTAAAAGAAGAAAATGGCTGGAAGGTTCAAGAATAATTAAAAAGACTGCTACTAAAGGGGGTTTTAAGTCCAATGCCACTTGCATAGGAAAAATAAGCGAATTGAATTGTGCTTCTGAGTAAATAGCAGATGTCTGTCTTATCTCAAATTTTAGAAATAGCCTTGCAACACCCAAAGGGGTTGGGGAAATAAATGGGAGTAGGCTCTCCCCATTTTGGCTGTAACCATTATTTTGTATCACTCTAAGTAACCTTGTAAACTAACCCTTTTGTTCTCTTCTGTACACGTGTATGCCAGTCAATGATGTAATGGAAAGTTAACCAAAGATCTTTTTCTCCAGTGATGGGGGGGCTAATAAATATTGATTGCTGACATAGAAGGCAAAAGGTATATAGTGATGCTACCTCAATTAACGACACAACAGCTCTGAATTAACTGTTCCCCTTGCGCAAGGTATTGTAATAAAGCTGGCTTTTTTTTTCCCTGAAACCGGGTTTTTTCCCCACTTTCTTGGCCGCTAATTTCTGGTGCGTTGGCCGGGAAAGGGGGGAAGGGACTATTCTCCCCCCTTGACGGACGTTTGGACGTCGGGGATTGGGGCCCCCCCCTTGACAAAACCCAGGGCGCCCTCGACCTTTTGTCGAAGAGGTTTGGTTAGGGGAGCGGTGGCATCCCTGGGACGCGATCCAGTAAAAGGACCTCGGGTTACAGCTGGAAACCAAGCCTCCCATCCATGGCCCTCTGGTGGTTAACCCCCTCGTGTTTGGGGGGGGGAAAGGGGGGAACTGATCACTCCTCGAGGTTTCGGCTGAGTACCTCTTAGCGGTGAAGGGGGAAAACCCCCAAAAACTTTGGTATGGCGGAAAAAAAATGAACGTCTAGTTGTGGTTTAATGGGCCAGATGGGAGGTTGTTTTCTGAATGAAAGATGTGTGTGTGAAATGCTTGCAGCATTGCAGTTCTTGCGTCATGCCATGACCGTCTGGATGGCCAAGTCAGTCTGGAGTGACTGGAGTGAAAACCCTTTGTGTGTGGGCGCATGAGACCCCTTACTCGTGCGTCAAATCCATTCCTATTGTGTCTTGTCTGGAATTTGGGAGGAAAGGGGAGGGGGAAAAAATGGAAACCCCTTAGAGTGATAAAAGAATTTCAAAAAGAATTTAAAGGAGGATTCATGGAAACTTACTATTGCCATTGTAGTGTAAAGTGTAAAGAGAAAAAAAATGGTTTGTTTCCTCTCTCAGTGTTCAAGTTTTCCAAGCCCCTCCTTCTTGGGCTCTTGTTTTTTTGAGAAATTAACTCAGCCAGAGGCTGGGAAATGGCAGAAATAAAAGCAGTGCAAAAGAAAAACCTAGGATAGTGGGAAAGCAATGCAGAGTCTCATTGTTTTCTCTTAGGTGTAAAAAAAAACCCTGATTTTGCAATTAGGCAGGGGGAATTTTGAGGTTATCCAAAGGGCTTCAAAGAGCCATTACTATGTTAATGTTACAATTAACTGGAAAGGGATCCTTTTTTTCCATGAAGAGGCAGTGGGAGCAACTCTCGGCATGACAGGAAATAAGGGGTTTTTTCTAGGATCAAGTCTGACCCCTATGATGGAGATTTAATGGGCCGGCAGACAGAGGTTTTGGAATAGCAGAAATAAAGTTATAGAGAGTTAATGGAAAAAGAAAATAATAAGCCCTTAAGGTGTTGCATGGAGACATGCCAGGATTTGGAAAAGATTCCCCTTTTAGCAGAGCTCAGCGCAGAGTCTATTTTTTAAAAAAAAAAAAGAAGCTGCATTTAAAAAGGAAAAAAGGGAAAAAAAGGAAGGAACTCTGCACACACCAGGAATTCCCCCTTGCCCCTCCTTTTGAAAGAGGAAAGGAAAGGAAAAACAAAAACAAAACTGACAGCCCTCTTTGAAAACCCATGCTCAAGGCTCCTTTTAGAATCAACGCAAGGGGGGGACAGGTAGTTTCTCCCCTTTAATGATAGAAGCAAAGTCTGTTTCCTAGTAAATTCTCTCATGCCTTAAAAAAGGGGAGAAAGGAGTTCACTGAATATTTAATGAGCTGTCAGTTTGCAAATTCCCATCCCACCACACTTGAGACTGTGTATGCAGTGGTGGACAAGACTTAGAAGAAATTTGGAAGAGGTTCAACAGTGCCAGCAGCAGAAGTCCAAGGGGCCCCCTACAGAGGCACTGGTGCTGCTACCAGTGAGTTCAGAGTTATAATACACCCCCTTCACCATGTCAGACCTACTAAGTAATAGAACTTTGCTCCAGAATCATGGCCTCACATGTCTCTAACTGGCAGGACTGTCAATAGTTGCTTTTGCCCTTTGTTCACTACTGAGGAGTGGAGGAGAATAAATCCAACATGAGGAATGGCGAGCCACCGGGAGGGCACCAGAAAAGGGCAGATTTCCCCCTAGCTGATCCAGGGTGGGTAAAAATCTTGACCAGATGAAATGTACTGATTATCAAGTTGGTGGAAACAGTGATAGAAGGGATGAAGAGAGCTGTTGAGACTCCAAGCAGGCAGGAGGAAGAGGCAAGTGAAGAGAAAGAAGACAGAGGCCTAGATTGGGAAAGTTCAGGAATGATGGACATTGTAGTACCTGAACAATTTTCCCCCCAAAAACCCCTTTGGGAATTAATGCAAAAGAACAGAAGGTAGAGCCCCACAGAGGCCTTGGAGCGGCAGCTCTTTAGGGCAACCACCTCCACCCCCACCGGATCCTGTCTGCATGCCTTTTTGCCTGTCCTACCCCTGGGGGGACAGAGGGGGGGAGCAATAATACCAGCAATAAGGAGTGAAAGCCGCTGCTAGCATTAAGAGGCTTCTTGGGGGAAAGCGATTGAAACAACACCCCCCCCAGCTGAGGTGCCAGTCAAGGAGGGAGGGCGATGGGGGGGGGCGAATGGAAGCGGCGGATGCAGCGGAGGCTGAGAGGATGCAGCCGACAATAAGTAGCAGGAACAGGGGGTAGTTTGGGAAAAGGGGGGGGTTACCCCCTCCCTTCCTAGTTCGTCTGATGTTTGGAATTTTAAAACCGGGAAAAAAAAAAGGAAATAAAATGCAGCCAAAAGTTCAGGAGCTGCAAGGGGCTGAGAGGGCAAAAAGGACAGACTGCCTACGGCCATACCACCCAACACGCCCATCTCGTCTGATCTCGGAAGAAAGCGGGGTCGGGCCTGGTTAGTACTTGGATGGGAGACCGCTTATGAATGCGGGGAGGAAGTTTTTGTAAAAATCCAAAATGAGTAGGGGTTGGAAGATGAGAAGGTGGTGGGAAAACCCAGAAGAGGAAGAGGGTCTCTGGGAGCGTGCCAATGTGCCCAGTGTGGGCAGAAGAGGCATAGATGAAAAAAATCTGGACAGATGGTGAAGACAGTCAAGAAGGATGTGGATAAGTGGTGGATATGTGGAAGAAGACAGCAGGGACCAAGTGAGAGGTGATGTATGGTGGGAATCCTTTTGTGGAAGATGACAGCAGAACTCCATGAATAATGGCATTGGTCAGCATTTAAGAGGAAAATTTTTTTTCTCGCCCATAAACTGCAAAGGGCAAGGGCTCGGAGTTGTGACATTCTGGTGAGAAACGTTGGCAGCAGAAGTTGGAGAATAGGGGGGGGGCCCAGTAGAACTGCAAAGTACCCCCCTCACCAGTTCCCGATAAGATGGAAAACTGGAAAGGCTCCCTGGTGCAGTCCCAGCGGGATGGAGGAGGTGATGGAGCACCCCTAAGCTGGGGATTGTGGGTTCGAGTCCCACCAGGGTCGCCACTGAGCAAGCTGGGAGAAAAGGTGACGGAGCACCTCGTGAGTTTGGGGGGGAGAAAATAAGGGAGCATTTCTGAGAGGCGATAGAGCGCCTCTCCAGTTTGGAAGTGGAGTTGCAGTTAAGGGACTCTGGCTGAAGAAGGCAGAGGAGGAAAAGAGATGCACGCTGTGAGACAGCTAACAGACCGACAACAGCCCTGAAAAAGCCCCCGCATCATACAGGCTAAAAACAGACCTGATTTGTCCACCAGATCATCAAAGATTAAATTACTGTGCTGGGGTCCCCCGGGGGAGTCACATTGTACCTGCAAGACCTAGAATTTAAGGAAACTGGAGAAGATGAAACAAAATCCTGGAGACTCGGTAGTTCAACGTGTATGGTCCAAATAACAGCCCTGGCTATGTTTTTGGACTGGATGCCACACAGGACAAGCGGCATGATACCACATTAATCTTCTGAGCCCATTTTTTGAAACCTTTCATTCTCATTCCATGTGCAGCCCACAACAGAGAAACCAGGAGTGTTTTTGTTTTTTCCCCGAGCCCCCTCATGATGGGGAAGAAATGCAATATATACTTCACAGAGTCATGAAGTTGTCACCTTTCAGCAAAAGTCCTTTTATGGATTAAGGGAACATAACTCTACAGAAAAGGGTTAGTGTGTTGGGAAAGCTCTGAGTACGACAAGGGAGAAAATGTTAAAATAGGGGCTTCTTTCCCTACAAGCACAGGCACACCCTCTCAAACCAGGAGACATGGGTGGGGACCTATCAGGTAGTAGTACAACCCCCACTGTGGGAAAGGTGGCCAAGATGCTAAAATGGGCACATGCATGATCAGATCTTGAATGTGGAAAACAATAGATTGAGACAGGTATAGGAAGGGCAGGAAGTTTGGTTTACCTATTTTATCACTAGGGATTGGAAAATATGTGTATATGGCAAATAGGCATGCCCAGGGAAATGTCTCAATGTTAACTTCTTTCCACTTACAGCATAGGCTTTACTATTTTGGGAAAAAAGGGGGGGGGGTTCCCTAGTCAGTGCTGGAAAGCAACCAGTTTTTACAATGGCAAATGGGTATATGGTCAACTTCTAGGATGAAATGATTTGGCCACTGAGGGAATCAATTTTTCACTTGGTGCACAAACTGATATAATTTGGCTGGCCAAAAATGAAAAGGATTCACAATAAAACAACAGGTACATGACAACACATGATCCCCATGGAGGGAATTGGTTTTCATGTAAAGCAGGTGCGTTGTTGGCTGTCAGCTCAGCATGAAACTATCTCTTCAGTTGTGAAGGGGTACTCAGTATTTTGGTAAAATATAACCTGTTGTCATTATGTAAATAAGTTGAATGCAAAGAGGGAAAATGTGTTTTGAAGTATGCAATATAGGAAGAACATTCAACATTCTAGTGGTCTGCAGGCATGTGGACAAAATTATTGGGTTCCTTAAGTAAGTTGGGTAAAAGCACTGTATGCAGAAGTACTTTGCACTAACATAATGGTTTTCCTAAATCTGCCAATCTTTACTCTGCATGTTAAAAGGTTTTTTTTTAATCTGTAATGCTCAAGTCAATGGAAGGAGAAAGCTGGAGGTTCCAGAAGGTGGTTGCAGAAAAAGGGGAGTAAAGAATTCTGGGCTAGGTGATACCTTTTACGCTCTGGAAACCGCCAAAGTGTACACCAGACCCAGCAACTCCTGAGGAGAGAAGATTGGGGCTAATTTTTGCTGGGGTTTAAACGCTAAACCCCTTTACGCAAAATCAGACCCCCCCCGTTATTGGGAACAGCGTGTAAGTGTGTAATGTGTGTAAGTGAATCCTAATGCTGCTATGTATGCTGCTGCTATGTATCACTAGTGCTATAAAAAAGGAAAAATACATGCTAGAAATTGCAAAGTGTTTGAATTTAGCATGAAGGGGGGAATGAAGGGGTTAAGTCCAATGCCACTTGCATAGGAAAAATAAACAATTGAATTGTGCTTCTGAGTAAATAGCAATTTCTTATTCAAATTTTAGAAATAGCCTTGCAACATCCAGAGGTCTGGGAATAAATGGGAGTAGGCATACTCTCTCATTTTGGCTGTAACCATTATTTTGTATCACTCTAAGTAACCTTGTAAACTAACCCTTTTGTTCTCTTCTGTAATTTATGCCAGTAAAGATGTAATGGAAAGTTAACCAAAGATCTTTTCTCCAGTGATGGGGGGGCAAAAAATATTGATTGCTGACATAGAAGGCAAAAGGTATATAGTGATGCTACCTCAATTAATCGACACAACCTCTGAATTAAATGTTGCCCCTTGCGCAAGGTATTGTAATAAAGCTGGCTTTTTGATTTTTCCCTGAAACCTGGTTTTCGCCATTTTTTGGCCGCTACACTACCACACCTTTTTGACATAAAAATGTTCCTAAATTCTGCTTTTTAAATTTAAAGCTGCTCAAACATTGGCTTGGAACATTCAGAAAATCTCCAGTAATTTTTTTTTAATTTAAAAAAAAGCCACTGGCCTAAACTACAGGCAACCCCTCTCTGTTTTTTTCCCTTTAAATTTCCAATTAGCAGTGTTTTTGAGGTCATATGGTGGTTTTTTTCCCAAATTTTCTCATTAATTTAAGAATGTGATATGAATTAGAAATGTTTTTCCCATACAATGGATGTCTACATACTGGAAAAATCACTAACTGCTATTATCAGCAGTTTCCTTGTATGCATTTACATTTATTGCCTATCATAGCAAGACATCTGTGCTTGATTATTCCCTTTTGTTTTGTTTTTTTCAAAAAATATGTACAGGTCATCATCATCACCATTATCATCATCATCATTTACCCCTACCCTTTTTCCCAAGACTGAACTCAAGGCAACTTACAAATTAAAATGATTACAATATGGTTAAAAACATATCAGAAAAATCACCATTTATAGTAGCAATATAAAGCAATTTAAAACTTATACTTAAAAATGATCAAAACACCATAAAAACAGGACAATAAACAACATAGAACTCTTTTTAAAGCCCTTTCCTTAAAAATCTTCAGTTCTAAAAATCTATTGGGATTTTTAAAAAGTCTTCATCTGCTGATGTGAGGATCAAAAAAGGGGCCATTCTAACCTCCCCGGGAGGGGGTTCCATGTTTACGGATAGCCATTGAAAAGGCCCTCTCTTGTGTACCCACCAACCGTACCTGTGAAGGTGGCAGAACTGAGGGAAAGTCTTTTCCTGTAGATCTCAGAGTCTAAAAGCTCATATTAGAAGATACTGCTGCCATATAACCTGGAGCTATTAACAGGGCTTAATAAGCAGTCTTTGAATGGGATGGAACAAGGGAATTTCAATCCCTTTAACCTGAAACATTTGTTTCTTGCCTGTTCCACATGACACAGTACTGACACAGTAGTGTTAGTAAGAATTGGATTCTGTTTTGCCTAGCACTGGAAATGAGTGTGCTACCTGCACATGTATATTCAGGATAGTACAACTATATATTTTTTGCTTGGTGGGTTTTACATATGTTTACATATTTATTTATTTATTGTATTCTGTTCTTAGTTTTTTAACAGACTAGGACTTAAATTGACTCACATTAATAGTAAATAAAATAATATAATTAAACTCAAAACGAGACTTTAATTCTATTAAAGCAAAGTTAAAATATAAGCGTAATTAACACAATTTTAAAAACACATCACAGCAACTAATTAGCAAGGTGTCCTGTTTTCATATGCAACTAATTCCTTCTTAGATGTCAACTTAAAATCTTTCCGTTTCTTCTTCTTCTGCCTCTGTAGTTGGAGCATAAACTTGGATTATTGTTATATTGATACGTTTTCCTGAAGTCACTTTCTATTACATCCCCTGATTGCTTCTGCTACAACTTGCCTCATTATTAATGCTACACTATTTCTTCTTAGGTTGTCATTTTCATGGTAAAACATTGTGCAATTATCCAGTTGAAAATGTCTCACTTCTGTCCACTTTAACTTTCTCACCCAAGTATTTCAATGTTTTTGTGTTTCATTTTTTTTAGCTTTCAATTCATGCTTCGCATATGACTACATGTATTGTGCAGCTTTGGACTTTCCTGTCATATCTGAGTATATTTGAGTATATTTGGCTTGAGTCCAGTTGATTATTAGACACAGTGGTACTTCTACTTCTGCTTTCCCCCAGTAGTTGGTTGACTTCCCTTCTGACCTGAGATTCTCATCTTCTGGTACTTTCCTTGCTCCATGTTGGACTGTTCCACCACAGTGATTTAATGATAAAAGACATTCAGAAGCAATTTACTACTACCTCCTTCTGTGAAGTACTAACAAGAGTTTGCTACAATGACCCTGCTATTGTTCCTAAGGAGCCCTGGTGGCACAGTGGTTAAATGCTGGTACTGTAGCCAGAAGGTTGTGAGTAAAATGAGTACCCAGCTTGTTGGGGGCAATTAGCTAACACCTTGTAAACCACTTAGGGAGCACTTAGCTGATAAGTGGTATAGGGAAAAAAAAAAGATTTTGCTATTGCTATTCTGAAAGATCTTCTAACAGTGTAACCTCTCACTGCCGCTGCTGCCCAGTAAGTCCTTGGCACATTTAGCCTGGCTCTTTGGCAAAAGCCTGTCTGACTTAGGACACCTTATCAGCATAAGCTCTATCTACCATGAGTAAAAATAACATAGGCCTCAGCCTAGCCTCCTTTATGATGGGAGTTTCAGAACTTGGAAGTGGTCACTAAGCAAGCTGTCTCTCACGTCACCACCAAACAGGCTCTGTCGATGATGGGATCAAGCAAAGAACCTTCCCTGAAGATTTCAATGGCACATTGTGACAGAGCCTGGGGGTATGGCCAGCAGAGCACCCTAGTAAGAGCAGGTAATATAATCAGATTGGCTCTGTCTGAGAAAAAAACCCAGCCCTAGTAAGAGAAAGGGGCTGTGGGTGAGACAGCAGAAAGCATGTATACTGGGATCGTGATTTGGAATCTACCTTCCTTCAGTGGGGGTATATAGTCCTTCAGATGTGTTTTAAGCACTTTCTCTGTCTAAATAAAACTGACGTTCATTAATTACATGGAGTATAACCAGTGGCAAAACAAGATGGATTATTTCAATGATTCTGTATCAAAAGGTCATGAAATCTGTAGGACGTTATGGAATGAGTTTGGGGAAGTTTGCAGGAGTGGGGACGTGTACCAGGCCAAAATTTATTTTGCGTATAGTTTGACTTTTAAGATATATTTCTAAAATTCATTTTAATTATGTTAATTAATTTAATTTGTTGTAAACTGCTTTGCGTGCCAAACTTTTTATACATTAAAAAAATAAATATGATAGGTGATAGGTATGGCAGGACCAGTATTTGCCATTGAGGCTCTAATCTGAGGAATTTAGGAATACAAGTATCACCTCTTGTGCTGCATAGTTCCAGCAGACAGAGGCTGTGTGCTTATAAGTGAGTCTCATCAAATCCATGAGGACTTAGGGAGGACTTACGTGGGGATGATTAGAATGAACCCCAAAGGACAGAGAATATCAGCAAGGACAAAACAAACAAACAAAAAATACAGAACCAAATCTACCACACATGCCAGTTATCACAGCATGGCAGTTGAGTCCTTGGGTTAATTGAATACAAGATTTCTGTTTGCTGTAATCAAATTTATCACTATCCAATTTAAACCATCTTCAGTCTGGGATAAATGTTAAGAGTACCTGCGTTTTTCATGGTGTGTATTATTTTCAGAAGCTTTTGCAAGATTAACAGCTTTAATTTTAACTTCTTTTGGAGCTTTCAAAGGTATGCTCTGCTATACATGTATACATGTATATATCTAGAAAATAAAGAAAGGTGAAGAGTACTTATGAATGCCATTTGCTGCTCTTTACATTGCTTTGCGAAGTTCAATGAAGTTAGACCAGTAATATATTTTCTCATCTTTTATTTTGAAAGATATTTCTTCAATGACAAGCAAGGTAATGTACAAATCAAAGCATCCTAATCATATTATTTTCATTTTGCTTTGAAATTTACTTTAATCCAAAGTCTGAATTGTGTCTGTCTGAATCAATTCACCTGTCACTGTCAGCTGAAAGGAAACTTGAAGGCACATACTGACACAAATGTCCCTTGTCCATTTAACAGGTTATTTACCAGCCACTGAAAAATTGCAGAATTATTCCAGAGCCCCAAAGGAAACACTGTGAACTCAAAAAAACAAAAAACAAAAAACCTACACCTGGCATACCGGGCATCCTTATTCAGTAAAACCTGTCAGTATCTTTTGACATCTATACACATTTTTCTTATGGAGATGGAGAAATTATTATTTTGAAGAGGTTGGGTGGGGACAGTGACTCAAGTGGCACACTTGCTCAAAACACTTATATTTCATTACTGTGGGACATACTGTTAAGTTTATTATTCATGAGATTGCTATTTCTGGCTTCTTATATAATAGCATTACTCCAGGACTCTGTAATGTTAATGTCTGCAGGAACTCTGTACACATTAAAAGTAGATTGTATCAGGCTTTTTTTTTTAAATAGCCTGAAATCCTGTCTCCTCTTACACATATTGATCTGCACAAATCATGAATGTACTGCAACATATACATAGCTCATTCATTCTGTATTATTCAAGTCCACATATTAAACTGAGAGACTTCCCCTGAAACAGTGATACGGGTAATCTAGTGAAAAATGTATGTCTCTTTAAAATTTTAAGTAGGAATGTTCACATGAACACCAGCTACATTACAATTTCAGTGGTGTGTTTTACAGAAGATGTGTATCAACTCCACAGAGTTTCCCTTCCAAATCTGAGCAGATATAAAAGATCTTCCTCTCTCCCTCTTCCCCACCTGCACCCACAGATCTTAATTTTAATACTAGATATTGCTTTGAGAATTACAGAGAATTACACTTTCAAATCTGGACAGGCATAAAACATACCATTTAGACATGCGTACACAGATAGACCTACCTCCTTTTGATATTCGGCTTTGCTTTGAGTTAGAAAACACAATATTCTTTGGTGGGATCTCCTATGCACATGCTTGTTCTCACTGGTAACCAGCTGAGCCATAGACATACCCTTATAAATCCTTTTAATTAAAATGTCTTTTTTCACAAAGGTCAGTGTATTGAGAAGGGAAATGCCCTGCTTTTACGTGCAAGGCTTCTTATGGAAAAATTTAACTCTGTAAGAACCTTTTACACACGTACTTAAAATGACAGAGCAGGTGAGACTAAGGTTCCTGTTAAAGTAATTGATTTTGGAAAATGACTGTCTGTCACCCTCCATTTTTTTAAAAAATGTGTGATTCTGCATCCTATTTAAACTGTGGCCTTTTCATTGCTAAAGATTACAGTGACCTCTTGTGGAGACTTTAGAATAATGCATGTTATTTTTTCTCCTTTGTGGACTTTGAAAATTTAAGACAATATTTTCCCAAATTTTGAAATATGACTTAAACTGAAGGCACCTAGATTTAAGTTGAACACCAATATCATTTATTTGTAGGCTTAAAAAGAGGCATACATGCATCTACACAGAGATGGATCAATCTATAATATATTAATTTTGAACCAGTTCCAGAGCAGTGGAACTACTTCTTTCCTCTTATACCTCTGGTCAGTATTGACTTCCGATGCCTTGGGTAATACACCTGCCCATATATTGGAACAAAGTAGGGAGCTGGAATCATGGCACTCTTCAAGATGCTGTTATAACTCCTGGCATCCCTCACGGTATGCTAGATATACTGGGAACTGCTGTCTAACAACAATTGAAAGGATGAATGACTCCCGACTGCCACCCCTGATACAAAGGTTGGAAATCAGTGATGCCTAAAAAGGCTTCCCTGTGCTTGGAATGATGGATAAGACCAAGATATTTATGCATTTCCCACCAAAGAAGACTCCTGTGAGTTTCTATTTTGATTTGCTTTCTTTTTGTAGGACACAAATGTAACCCAGCCTTCAATCTGGGAATCACTGATCTTCTAAATTTAGTACTCCAGCCCATATAAGCTATGTCATTCTAACCTTTTAATCCGTTAACCTTCATTCATACATAACACCTTTTGAAGCAAGCCTGTACCTGTGCCTGTATTTCCAACCCTATTAGCTTGGGAAAACTGCCAGACATTCTTTTAAAGCTGCCACTATCTATCATTTCTAGTATGTCCTGAATAGGTGAGAAACTAGATATATAAACTTGGGGAACTTTGCTTTTCAGTGCATTTCATTAAACTCCTTATCAAACAGGTTATCATGTTTCTTCTAAGTGTGTGGGTACATCTCAGGGTAGGTACAGACAACCAAATCAACACCATTTACAAATCCAATTAAATATACTAAAAAAGAAAGTGGTTGAGAAATATTGAGTTGCATTTAAAATAAAACTGAACAAAGGAACCATTTGGTAACTGAACTTATCAGTTCAGCTGGCAAGTTAAAACATTCTTAGGCTTTTAGAAACCGACTGCAATTGGTGTTGGTGTTTTGTGGTTTGTTTATGGTCTTTCAGTGAACTGTAATGATTTTAAATTTATAAATTATTTCATTTAATATTAAACTTTTATTGATTTTTTTTATAATTAGTTTTAATTTGTATTGTTTTTAATATACTATAAGCCATTTGGAATCCCATTATTAGGCAAAAGGCAGGATATAAATAAACTAAATAAATAAGTATAATATTTGAGTGGGAACTAGCCGTGACTCATCAAAGTAACTTCAAGGGCAGGTGATCCTGAGCCTCCCTGGAACACCTTCTAGGTTACTTTTTTTTCTTTGTTGCCCATATGAAGATAAAGGAAGTCTCTCTCAGAGACCCAATAATTCCTCTTGGGGCAGGGGAGCCCTCCTCAAGAATACTTAGGTCAGTCTCCTTGGAAGTCATGAGTCTCTATTGCTTTCTACATAGAACAAATCTGAATTTTAAGGGATTTTTTGTGTTTTTTTTAGTACATTCAGACATGTGCTCTGTGAAGAGATATTTCTGAAAAGGGGAACAGGAAAATGTTAGATCCATGACACCTTCTCGTAACCGCAGTACAATTAAAATGCTTAATGTAGCTTTAGTCTAAATTAAATTACACATAAAGCATGTTAACTCATCAGGGTACTTTCTGAATGTCTTCCAAGCTGTCATATACCCTAGAATACCTTAGTGACCATTTTCTACAATACACAGGTAGATTGATGCCATTTTTTTTTTCACTTAAGTTCTGAGGCAAATTAAAGTGACATGTAAGAAGAGACTTCTTGACCTGTACTTAGTAAGTTAAGCCTTTTGAAACTGTGGTAAGAACTTCTATAATACTCCTGATGGTACAAATTGATTTCTGTGCTTTAATTCCTTTTCCCTTTATGAGTCAAGATAAGCTGGATAAGAATGGCATGACCAGAATGTCAACAAACATGTGGATAGGGGAGATTCAGCAACATTATACATTTGCGTTTTCAGTGTGAATTGACAGAGTCTTTCACTAGAATTTCTTGGTAAACATGGGATGAGAAAATGTGTTATCAATAATAAGTGATTAAAGAAAAAGAAACAAAGGGTAGGGGTTGCAGCTTGGAAATTATGAGTTACAAGTAAAATTATTATCTGTTACAAGTTACTTTTTGGTAACAATATTTTAACAAATCCACGTTAAAAACTAAAGTACAGTTACTTTAAGCCTTTCAGTAATTTTGCTTTTACTTGTTACATTAGATTTAAAGTATAATTTTGTAAGTTTGTTACTCCAGATTTAAGAGTATAATAAGCAACAGTTTTTAGTTATTTACAAAAGTTACTTCTAAGGTATTTGAAGAGATATTTTGACATTTTTCAAATTCTATGTCATTTTCTTAGGACTCCTCTTTCCTTCCCACAGAAAAGTAAAAAGTAGTGCAACAAGTAACATAATGAGTTCACTTTCCTCATCACGTTGATAGTAAGCAGCAACAGGTTATTTTTTAATAGTTTAATGGGTAAAAGATCAAATTACTTTTGAAAAGCAACTTTCTAAGCTCTGGTAGGACAGAATAATTTTTACAGTGAAGGAAATTAAGTAGTGTGCTCTACTATGAGAAATGCATGCAAGACACATACTCAAAATTCAGACATATATTGTGAGTATACATGCTTGCCAGGGATCCTTCTGTTTTTGTAATACTGTAGCACATCTTGGTAGATTGGCCCCAATAATTCATGGTTAAACAGACCTTTTCAAAAGACAAAGCTTGCTGAACATGCAGAGATCAAAATATATGTAACTGTTGCATCAGAGAATTTCAAATATTATAGTAGAGCATCACAAGTGGCAAACATAATGCCCATTCACACTACACAGTTATACCACTATTATACCGCTTTAACTGTCACAGTTCCCTCCTATGGAATCCTAGGACTGGCAGTTTTGGGAGAGGCATTTAGAATTATCAGCCAGACAGCTCTTGAGCATCTGATTAAAATACATACGGCAATTTAATGGCAATTAAAATAATAGTGCTATAATTGTGTAGTGTGAATGGGCCCATAAAGGAAAAAAGAAGCAAATTACTAGGTAATCCCATCCCACTCCATTTCTTTATATTATGCTTTCTCTCCAAAGCTCGAGTTTTCTCAAATGGTTAGGTGCCTTTTACATTCTGCCCCACAAAACCAGTGTATAAACCACTCGGCAGTCCACTACGAAGAGTTTGCTCAGCACTTTGCAGATAAGATCACTCAGATTCACTTTGACTTGGAAGCCGTCATTTTACAGGCCTATGGATGTAACCTCAGCCCCTGCTTCTCCAGTGTTATTGGATATGTTTCAGTTTGTGCAACCTGAGAATGTGCACAGGATCCTTAAGAGAGGTGAAAACCACCCCAAGCATTCTGGATCCACGCCCTTCCTTACTTCAGTCTGGCTTCAGGCCTGGTTATGGGACAGAGACAGCTTTGGTCGCCTTGGTAGATAACCTCCACAGGGAGCTAACAGCGGGAGTGTGTTCCTGTTGATTCAGCTGGACTTCTCAGTGGCTTTCAACACCATCTATTATGATATCCTTCTGGATTGCCTCTCTGGAATGGGACTCAGGGAAATTGTTTTACGGCAGCTCCAATCTTTTTTGGAGGAGTGGACTCAGAAGGTGGTGCTGAGGGGTGCCTGTTTAACAGCCTGGGTGTTATCCTATGGTATCCCTCAGGGCTCAGTTCTGTCCCCCATGCTGTTTAATATTTACATGAAACTGGTGAGAAAGGTCATCCAGAGTTTTGGGTTTCAGGATCATCAGTACACTGAGGATTCACAACTCTATCTCTCCTTCCCACCTGATTGCAAGGAAACAATTTCTGTATTAAATCAGTGACAGGGTGATGGTGAGCAAATTGGAACTTAGTCCAAACAAGACAGAGGTACTCCATGTCAGTTGCAAGGCTGATCAGGGAATAGGGATTCAACCTGTACTGGATGAGATTACACTCCCCCTGAAATTTCAAGTTCGTAGATTAGGTGTACTCCTAGACTCAGATCAGAGCTTTGATGCCTAGGTCTCAGCTGTGAATCCTCTGTTGAAACCACGTCATTGGCTAGCAGTCCCCTCCGAGGCAAAATTCAAAGTGCTAGGGCCTTTCCACACTAGACTGTTATAGTGCTATTGCTCCACTTTCAACATCCTTTGGAATCCTGGGGTTTGCAGTTTAGGGAAGGGCATTTAGAATTCTCAGCCAGAGAGCTCTTTGGCCTCAGGAAACTACAAACTCCAGAATTCCACAGGATGTTGAAGGTGGAATAATAGCACTATAACAGTCTAGTGTGGAAAAGCATTTAATCATTTTAAAAATAATATTATTGAATTCATTTTTTAAAAAATTTAAATTAATATTTTAGTTTCATCTATTTAAAGTTATTGTAAGCCACTTTGAATCCTATCTTGGAAGAAACATGGGATAAAAATTCAATAAATAAATAAACCAGAAATAGGATTTAAGGGAGACAGATCAGGCTATCGAGATTCTCTGTCTAAAACCCCAATTTTGCCATCTCAGAAATTGTGATTTCAGCTTTTAAAAAGGTAGGGCAGGCTTCAAGGCCAGCTCAATGATTTCAGCAAAGCGTCAGAAAAAAAGATTGAGGTCAGGAAATGTTCAAGGTGGAAGCAGGAAACAGAACCTTTTGTAGCAATAATTTGTATGGCATGGAAACAGACAAGAGACATAATAGAGTTCGATGCCATACAAATTATTGCTAGAAGTCCAACATCTTGAGGACCATAGCATTCCTACCTCTGTTCTAAAGGGGCCTTTTGAGGATGGAAGGGAAAAACTCCCCATCTCTTTTACCTGTCACTCTTAACCCTCTGTGTCTTTATACCTTTAGACCAGTGGGTTCTCAACCTGTGGGTCCCCAGATGTTCATGGACTTCAGCTCCCAGAAGCCCTGAGCATTGACCATAGTGGCTGGGGCTTCTGGGAGCTGACGTCCACGAACATCTGGGGACCCACAGGTTGAGAACCACTGCTTTAGACTCTCTCACAGTGCGCAGTTGCCAAAAGGCAGGAAAATTCAAAGATGAAAAGAAAGCCCAAAAATTCATCCTGACTCTAATGGGAAATGTTCTTGGAATATTTGACAATAATATTCAGCCAATCATCCTGCCTAAGGTGATTTCATTGTCAGCAGGAGATTGTTGACAGGGTATACACACCAAATTCAGGGAAAGTCCCTGGCCTGTGAATGTTTTTACATCTTTATGCTGTTGTTCTCTGTTATGATTTTGGCCTCTCTGTAATTTTTAAATTTATTTTTTATTGTGGTGTTGTGTCAGCTATTACAATTGTGTGGTTTTATGTTTTATATGCCACCCTAAGAACAATTTGTTACAGAGCAATTGAAAAACTGAATAAAAGAAGGTGCGGCCCACCCACCCCTGAATTCCTGGGACTCCATTCCCCCACTCCAAAAAAATCCCTCTAGGGGACATGGTGCCATTTTTGCCATGTTTATGGGCTCTCCTGGACTACCTTCATCTATAAATGAGGCTTGTTTAAGCCTTGGGAAAGAACAGTTTGAGCCATGTGCAACTTTTTGAATTACCCCCACTTGATTTTTTTAAAAAAATATCTATCTATCTATCTATCTATCTATCTATCTATCTATCTATCTATCTATCTATCTATCTATCTATTTTAAAGGAAGAACAATATACTGTAATAAGAGATGCAGGACAGGCCTTTTAAACAAACAGGATGTGAAGAGGAAGCAACTTCCACTCATGTCCTGTTTTTCAAAAAATGCCTTTCCTGGGCCAGATAGTTGTCCAGAAGGGCTTAAAACATGGTGAAAATGTTCCTTATGGCCCCTAGAGTGCCCTAGGAGCATCTGGGGGCAAAACATTTTATATTTTTGCTGGGGAGCTATGGTCCTCCCAGGTCTACCAAGGCAGATGGAAATCCTGTGACATTTGCCCCAGTTGAAAATACTTTTGATGAGCATGTGGGATACACCTGAGGAATGATCTGGCAAGTCATGATGTAATCCCTAGGGGACAGTAAGGCTGAGTCATGGTAATGTGAAATCATGGCAAGGGGTTGCATCAGCCATTGTCCCCAGCTGATGATCTATCAGCAGGTGTGTATAAAAGAGGGGAGCTCAGACTGGTTTCTTCTCTGACTCTCGCTGACTCTATGACACCGAACCTCTGTCCGAGCGAACCTCTGTCTGATGTGTCGGCGATGCTGAACCTATGACTGAGGATCTGCGTATCCTGATTGTACAGATGTGTATATATTGAAACTTGAAGATTAAAAGCCTCCAGGTATTTTTGGATGGCAACTCTGTGTGTCAGAGTTACTAACCAGTGGGTAGAGTGGGGTCAGAGCTGATGCTGTAAGTTACACTCTGCTGCTGCTCACACTTGTTGCTGTTTTGATACTCTGCTGTATGTTTAATGCTTGCCTCTGGGACATGTTTTGTTCAGAGTGCAGCAGTTCCAGGGAGGATTTTGTGCTAGGTGCTGTAAATCAATCTCCAGACACCTTATGGCCCCTAGAGTGCCCTAGGAGCATCTGGGGGCAAAACATTTTATATTTTTGCTGGGGAGCTGTGGTCATCCCAGGTCTCCCAAGGCGGATAGCTCTCTGTTTTTACATTGACAAACCTCCTAAACACAGTTTGTACACTGACAAACCATTCTTTGTCCCACCATTCTCAGGAACACTTACTCCACCTCCTTGTAGTAGCTGAACTGTAATGCCTGCAGCACCCCCATTCATGAGAAACCCTCTACACTGGAAGAGTCTTCTCTTCTAGTTAAGGGCATCCAATCTTCTCTTTTGATTTAAGTTAACTCTGTCCAAGAGTGGAACTTTCTGTTCTATTGGGTAATTGCAAGGGCATTCAGCTTTTCATCATACTGAGGCTCAGGGGGCTTGAGCTCATTTTTGATGGAGATGTCCTCTGGCAGGACAAGAACCTAAACAAGCACCTTTTCCCTCTTGGTTTTCTCAATTAAAGATTTAATTTTCCACCTTTGTCACTCAAAACCTCTTCCCCTACCCCTATCCAGAACAGAGATTCACCAGCAGGTAAACATTTAATCCAAAGAACAGTCATAAAAGGCAATACGCAACCTCATATTTCCATAAATGCAAAAAAAAAAAAGAGAGAGAAATTATCCATTAACCAGATGAAATTATTGTTACTCACCAGGTAGCGTGGCTGTTCAACTGCTTCATTGGTTGATAGGGAATGGATTATTCACCATTTTAGTCTTCACTAAAAACGTCATGTGTATATAAATACATATCTATAATCCTTGTTCCCAAAGGGAATAAACAATCAGACAACCATCAGAAGCATCTTATACACAATATTGAACATCTGGAGCTGGAGGGACACAAATGTATCATGTTACCACTTCACGTGGGGAAAACCCCCCACCTCCTCCACATCTCCTACTACAGTATATTGTTCTTTCTTTTTAAAAAAATCATCAAGTGGTGGTAATTCAAAAAGTTGCACATGGCTCAAAATGTTATTTCCCAAGACTTAAGCAAGCCTCATCTACAGATGAAGATATCAAATTACAGTTTGTTTCATCATAAACTAGTTCTATTTCCATAATTAAAATCTCAGAATCAAATCAGATGCGTGTCTTTTGGGCAGGCGAAAATTGACACAGTGTTGTACCAGGTCTCAGTATGATTACCTATGCAGACTGGCAAAACCGTAGTAACCAGAATAACTCAAAAGGAACTGAGTTTTGATGTTTTTCTGGTGTGTCTCTAATGGTTTTCCCAGCTGTGTGACAAGTAGACATAGATGCAGCTTTTCTTCTGAATGTCTTCTTGTCATGTCACTAGTAAAGGAACAAAACCCATTAACTGAATGCAGGTTGAAAGTCTTAATAATATAGTCCCAACCAATTTTTTTAAAAATCGGACTTCAGATCAACTCCAGCTCCCTAACCTAGGGTTTCCTTGGCAAGATTTATTCAGAGAGGTTTGTCCTCTGATGCTGAGAGAATGGGACTTGCTCAAGGTCACCCAAGGTCACCCAGAGGGTTTCCATGGCTGAGTAGGGATTTGAATATTGGTCTCCAGGAGTCATAGTCCAAACCACACTGGCTTTATTACCAAAGACACGCAGATGTAAAATTCCACTGGCTTGCTCTCACCATGAAGAAATTTACTGTCAAATAATCACAGCCAGTCTCCAGCCACATATAGTTTGAAGTCCTGTAAAGCATGGGTTGCTTCTATACAACAAGCCAAGGCTTGAAAGTAATGTTTTATTTTCAAGTAACCTGCAGCGAGTTTTTAGTTAAGGCAATCAGGCAATAATGAAGTTACTTTGCCAAAAAAGAAAAAAAACTTTAAAAATATCTAGATATTGTTAGTTGTTGCACTATGAAATGACATTGTTCTCACATTTTACAATATTTTCTAGGTATTTAGGGATTTTAGCTGCATTTGACAAGACATTTTTCAATTTTCCCCCATTCTCTTGTCATACCCAAGGTTCTTCTCTCAACAAAAAGCAGCAGAAAAATAATTTCATCTTTCAAGTAATTTGGAACAGCAGCTTGCTTTTTAATTTGCATGCAAACTAGGAATGAATTCAAAAGTAATTAAAAGTTATGTTTAGTGGTGACTTCCTAAGCTCTAAAAACAGGTTCACTAGTTCATACCTGTCATTAATGTTTTGCCTTCTTCTGACCAATTTCATCCTTTGATCACGGCAGTCACACAATTCTTCACCATTAGCTGAGCTGGCTAATGCTGATGGGAGCTGCATCCCAACATCGATAGGACCATTCACACCACACCCCTGGACTAGAGAGTGACTGTGAACTGATTTCAGGCATTTGGCAAGCCAGTGAAGTGAGACGTCAATAAGTCTCCTTGATTCTGATTCTTAGAGGTGACGGGAAACCACACAAGTGCTTCAGTCCATACTGACCTTCAACAATGTGATCCACGACAGTGTTCTAGATTGCTATCTAGAAAAACACCAGACTGGGCCAGGAAAAACCACTATCAGATAAAACCTACCAGTCATCATTATAATTCTTGGAATCCAGATCATTGGGAACCACCTCTCTTATAAGGATACCTTAATGACATCTAATCACTAAGGCAAGAATTCATTCATGTGGCTGGTACGCTGGTAAATCTGGAAAATGACTTGGAGGTCTCTCTTCCATAGGGTCATAAGTCAAAGTCAACTTGATGGCAGTTAAGAACAACAACAACAAACAACTTTAGCTCCCACAAGCCTCCAGCCACTGTGGCCAGTAGAGAAGTTTGTTCAGAGACTCTAGAAAATTCATAAAAAAAAGCTTTTCAAAATCCTGGTGCATCCAGGCTTTGCAGATAAAATGTAATAGGTCATGCATGGGGAGCAAAGAAAGAAGGAAGTCTCTGATAACCTCTCTGGTATGCTGAAGTATATAATAAGCACACATGTGTTTATTATTTATGTCAGAGTTTAATTACACAGACCTTGGTAGAAGAAAATAATACTTGGTTTATTCCAAATAATTTTATAGACCTTGAAAGAGCAAGATGGGGAAAATTGCCAATAAAGAATAACAGTCCATAAAAATCACATGTAGGTTTAATAAAAGCAGTTTCAGCCTTTTTTTTTTTTTTTTTGCATGAAAAGGAAGAGGTACATGTGAATGGTACATAATGAGATACCATCACCACCACCACACCAACTTTTTTGAAAAAAATAAAACAAACAGCATTGACAACAGTTGACATGGATTAAAACTACAATCAGCTGTATTTTTAATACTCTTACCTACCTGTGTCACATTGTAAGCTCCCTTCAACCGTTCCTTGAACTGCTGCAGCATTTTGGAATGGTCATGAACATTCTCATTTTAGTTTGCTAAATGGGGTCATAGGAATATACCCTCCTGGTTTCTAGATGAAAACCAGGATGCCAGTGGCCGAACAACATCATGGTGTAGTCAAGATGACAAAAGTTATTAATGAAGAAGAAAACACAAGCTAGGGGAAGTTGTAGCAATTTGCCTGAGCCTACTGGGAAGGGCAAGACCTTGCCTCCTTCTTCCTTCTCCCCTCTGCTGAGTAAACTGAGAGCATGCTGAAGGAGCATAAGCTATTACTTGATATTCCCATCTTAGCTCAGATTTTTATATTACCTTATTTGCCAACTCCAAGCAGGATTTTTCAGGAAAGATGACTACAGAACCTCTGATCCTTGTTAACCTTTCTCCTTGGCCACCAGTGTCATTGACAGAAATACATTATTCAGTCACTGAAACCCAGTAAGGCGCCTGGCAAAACCTTCTTCCTCTAGAACTTTTCAGGGCACATATTGACTGGTGGGCTCCACTGTTGGCAGGATTGTTTACCTATATAGACAATACTGATTATATGGGAATGGGAACTTGCCATCGTAGTTCCCAAACACAAAAAGAGGAGACCCTAGAAAATACAGAGTCATAAGCTTTATTGATATAGCAGCTAAGATATTTATAAAACACTTTCTGAGGCAAATAGACAATTGGGTAATTGAGAAGAACAACTCAGGTTCAGAACTGGGTACTCCACAATAGATAACTGCTTCATTCTTTTTTTGTTGTTGTTCTTTTTTTGTTCTATTTTTATTAAAATCATTCAATCTTTCCAAGTACATCATCTCACAAACCATATTTGATTTTCAATTACATAAAATACAAATCATTCTTACTTTTTTTTGTACTGTTATAATAAAGATCTTCTATTTATCTTTATGGAAATTTAAAAATTTAACCTTACATAAATTTTCTATTTTCCTTAAACAATCCTTAATTACATTTCAAAGTACATATTTTCTACTTTCCACACACTCTTGTTTGGATGATTAACTTTATAAGTTTCCTCTTTAATTGTTCTATACCTGACAACTTGCTGGCATCATATGCAATATTCTTAATTCATCAGTTTTATACACCTTCTGCTTAGATTTCCATCCTTTACTTCTCTTATAATGGCATTTTTTTCCTCTTAAAGTGTTTAACTTTGTAATGCCCCACTTTGCTTCATGTAATTTTTAATTGGTGCCATTTCTCTTTCATTCTTCCGCTGCATCTCGCCCCTCATTGCAAGGGTTAAGTCATCTAATGATACGAATTCCATCGTTTTAAACAGCCACTCCTCTATTTCAGGAGTGTCATTATTTTTCCAGTACTTGGCATATATTATTCTTGCCGCTGTTACCATATAAAGTATTGCTCTCCAATACTTCATTGGGTCTTTTTCTATTTGGTGCAGCATATTTAATAAGAAAATCTCAGTGGATAGTGGGATATTTATTTGTAGAATTTCTACTATTCTTTTATGTACATTTTTTGAATATTTTTTTGCTTTCGGGCATGACCACCACATATGAAAAAAGGTGCCTTCTTCTTTATTACATTTCCAACATCTGTTTTTTTGTGTTTTGTACATTTTACTCATCTTCGCGGGATCTAAGTACCATCTATACATCATCTTACAATAATTTTCTTTCAAGTTTTGTGCTAATGTAGATAACTGCTTCATTCAACGCCATCGTATTACCAAATATAGAACAGATAGTGAATACCTGTTCACATTTTTATAGATCTTAGTGTGGCATTTGACTCCATAAACAGAGACATCTCATGGAGGAAGCTGGCCAAACCAATCATGAAACCTAGACTTCTATACCTGGTAAAGGCCTTTTACACAAATATGTGCCTGAAAGTCCATATTGGAGTTAATGGCCCTCTCACATGGAACATATTCATCTACAAGGTCATCAGACAAGGGTGCCTCCTGGTCCTGATGTTGTTTAATCTTTATGTTAATGATATCCCAGGGTTCCTCTGTTCTATGGATGTTCATATGCCAAAGATCCTTAGCAGACATATCAACACTCTTTTGTATGCAGATGACATGGTTCTAATGATACATTCCCAAGTAGGCCTGAGAAGATTGTTGGGGGAAATTTGGTGCCTTTTGTGATGATAACTCTTTGAATATCAATAAGTCCAAATATAAAATGGTGGTTCTGAGGAAAAGGCAGGTCAAACACAATTGGTATTTGGATGGGGAGCCCATAAAACAAATAGATTTCTTCTCATATTTAGGGGTGGTTTTTATGGATACAAGGCCTTGGGTCAGCCATTTCAAAGTTTTATAAAGACCGCAGCAAGTTCTAAAATGTTAACTAAATTACTCAGTTATAACCACCCAAGTTCTCTGCTCTCTATTTTAAAGGTCTATAAGGCAAAAACTGAACCAGTGCTAACATATAGAGCTAAACTGTGGAGCCTATCAAAGGTCTCTCTGCTTGAACAAAATCAAGCATGCTTTTCAAGGACTGTTCTGGGGACTAAGAGGAATATGCCTGCAGTAGCAGTAAGAGCCAAAACGGGCACACCCTCCATTTGCAGTCTAGCAATAATCAATGTCTTCAACTACGGGTGGAGGATTCTCCCAATGGAACCTGATAGATTACCAAAAATGTGCATGGAAAAACAGATGGGCACACTTCAACCTACCTCATGGATCAATCAACTTCTCCAAACCATCTCACATCTCAGCTTTTCCATACAATATCTGTTTTCATTTGGACACCGAGCAACAGCAATATTCAAACAGAAGAGTCTTGGGTGGGAATGCCCAAACAGATATTGAATCTCTTGCAAACATCAAGTCATTGAAATGGCTGAACAAAAATAAAATGTTTTTTCAAACAGAAAAATATCTGAAAATGGGTTTGACTCAATACTGTAGGATAGCTCTTAACAGAGCAAATTTCAAGCAGTTTGATTCTATGGTTAAATACAGATGATTCCACCAACTGCCACACATTGAGAAAATATGTGTTTGTGGAGCATGTCAAATAGAAGGCATTGTACATGCCTCATTTAACTATCAATTATATGCCCCAGTAAGGGCCCAGTACCCACAGATACTACTTGACAGACGTATATATTAGGACCACAACAGCTATTATCTTTCTTCTTTCAGAACACAAATGTATATGTAGCTGTTAGAACTGGCAACTTTATAGTTATTGCTGTCCAGCTGAGAACATGTTTTATAGAACACATTGGGGTTGCAGGCAAAGCTGATGAATTCATCTAAATACATAGCTTTTTGTATTTTATCATATTTTGTTATAAGATGATAACCTATTATTATAAGTTTTTCTATTATCTTATAATCTTCTATCTCACTTTTTTTTAAAAAAATTATTTTACCTTATTGTATTTCATCATATCTTATCTCACTTTAATGTATTCATCTTATTTTACTCTACTTTATCTATATTATTTTATTGTATTTTACAATGCCTGATGCTAATTGCTTTTATATGGTCAACTGACTAATCAATAACGTTATACTACTACAACTAAGGACAGAGGGGGAACACAGGAGGAGAGAGAGAAAGTGGGACATTTTAAAAGCAGTTGAGAAAGTGAGACGGTAGTGAATTAATCAGAACTGTTCCTACCAAATAAGGACAGTTGGAAAGTACAAGTAGGCAGGACACAACTTCTTTTCTAGAATAGCTTCACTGGCTACCAGTTGTTTCCAAACACATTTCAAAGTGCTGGTTATGACCCATACAGCCCTACACAGTCCACGTCCAGGCTATCCAAAAGATTATATCCTTCCACATTTGCCTGCCCAAACAATGAGATCTTTGGTGAGGCCCTGCTCTTGGTCCCACCTGGTCAAGACACATTTAGTGAGAATGCAAGAGAGGGCCTTCTTAGAGGCTGCTCCCGGGTTCCAAAACTCCCTTCATAATGAGGCTAAATTTGCTTTCTCTTTGGAGCCTTTTGTCAGCATTTAAAGGTACCTGCATTCCAATAGGCCTTGGGAAACTTAACAGTTTTTCTCAGTGTGTCGTACTTTTTTTTATCTTTTGTTTTCAAATGGGTATGTTTTGCATGGTTTATAATTCTATAGTTACTTTAATAACATTTTAGATATAACTCTTGGTATTATTTTAGCTACTTGATTTTTTCTAAACAAAAACAAAACGAAAATAAACCACTTGTGTATTTTTTTATCTTGAGTTCTAGCTTGGGGAATATAAATAAACCAAGAAGAGTGCAATATTTCCCACAGAAAAAAATTCAATAAGGCAGCATTTTGTACAGGCAGTTAACAAGTTGATTTGTCTGGGAGTGTGTAGGGAGGAATCTCAAACTGTTGGGAAAAAGTGGGAAATGGAAGCAAAGTTATTGACTGCTGAGAAGTTGGGAAGGGAGCCAAGACAGCAGGAGCACCTAAACAAAGGTGGAGAAAAGGGACAATACTAGTAGCCTCCTCCCACTCCTGCTCAAAGAAAGAAAGAAAAAAGGGAGTGGACGTACAGCTACATGGAAGTGAGGGCAGCAGACCAAGGCAGAAAGGAGTAGAGTGATGAACTCTTCAGGGCTTTTAGGAGGAGCTGATACAAGATGAAAACACAATGGGCAGGCAAAAAGCAAATGGGCAGGCAAGAATCCTTCAAAGGGGGAAGAACTGCGAAATCAGGCAGGCTATCAGAAGAAGACTGGATTTCAAATATTGATCTGAACTGATCAACTACCCCAGTTATTCAAGATATTTGACCTTCTGGCTCTTATTTACAGAGTACTAAACAGTCCATGCTGTTTTAACTTGTATGCTGAACATATCATACAGTAGGAGTAAACCCAGAGGAAAGACATGAAAAGTGGAGGATGAAACATCAGTGATTTTACATATGCAGATGACACCATACTACTAGCAGAAAACAGCAAAGACTTGGAATGATTACTGAAGAAAGTCAAGGAAGAAAGTGTAAAGGCAGGTTTACAGGTAAACATCAAGAAAACAAAATAATGACCACAGATTATTTATATAACTTTAAAGTATATGAAGACATTGAAATAGTTAAAGATTTCTGCTATCTTAATCAATCAGGATGGAGACCACAGTCAAGAAATCAGAAGAAGACTAGGACTTGGAAGGGCAGCTATGAAGGAACTAGACAAGATCCTGAACTGTAAAGATACTAAATACTAACACATTGAAAACTAAAGTTAGGACAATCCATGTCATTATATTTTCAGTTTCTATGTATGGCTGTGAAAGCTGGACAGTGAAGAAAGTTGACAGGAAGAAAATCAACTCATTTGAAATGTGGTGCTGGAGAAGAGTTTTATGAGTACTGCAGACTGCTAAAAAGACAAATAAATATGTCCCAGAGCAAATCAAGCCTGAATCCTCCTAGAAGCCAAGATAACCAAAGTGAGACTGTTGTACTTTGGACATATCATGAGAAGACATGACTCACTCGAGAACACAATAATGCTTGGTAGAAGGCAGAAGAAGAAGAGGGAGATCACATTACAGATGGATAGACTTAAGGAAACCACAACCCTGAGTCTGCAAGACCTGAGCAGGGCTGTTGATCAGATGATGACTTGGAGGTCCCTCATTGATTGGTCTCCATGAATTGAAGTAATCTCGAAAGCAGTTAATAATAAACAAAAACAGCCCATGTAGTGAGGCACAGACAGACACACCTTCCTTTCAAACTCCAGGCCAGATAGAGTGCTGGACGTGACTGTCACTCACTTTGGGTAGATAAGAATCTAACGATCAATAACTGCCTCACAGGACCAGACCAAAGGTCCAAAATCAACACTTGGAAAAGTTACTTTTTAAGAATACAACTCCCAGAATTCCCCAGCCAACATAGCTCTATTAGCCATGCTGTCTGGCTGAGGGATTTGCAAAACTTTAGGAAATGTTGTGTCCCTTCAAGTCATTTCCAACTTATGGCAATCCTATCAAAGGGTTTTCTTGGCAAATTTTGTTCAGAGGGGGTTTGCCCAAAACTCAAATCAGTATATCACACTGGCCCTCATAATTATACTAGTAATCCACTAATAACTATTTTGCATTTATACATTTTGGAGGCCCTGACACATTTCACAACTGTGTGTCAGGGAAAAATTAAACAAGTGCAGCCTTCTCAGGGGTTATATAGGGAAAAGTTGTACCTGGTTTTTACCTGTACCTGTACTGACTGGTTTTAATGTTCAAAACACCACCTGAGTCTAGTTTTTCTTTAGATTTATCCTGACTAAAGGCTGCTATATTTACACAATATCCTCATCTAAACCCCAGCATCTTCCACTTGGTAAATTTTAGGTAAGGTCACCTGTTACAAACATATACATTTCCTCCTGGCACAGAACTTGGAAACTTTACATCTGGGGAGTGTGTGTGTGGGGAGGGGAATATAATTTCCAGAATTTCCACAGGGCACACCCTGCCATGCCGACTGGTGGATTCTGGAAGATGTAGTCCCCAAACTACCAACTGCTAAGCTCTGTTGTTCCTGCAGCGCTTCACGACTGGGTTTTCTGGCACCAAAAACAACACATGATATTTCGGGTTGCCCGCCAGTGGCCGCTTGCTGTTTGCCAGCCGAAGATCGAGACAGTGGGCATTAAGTCGACATTGGACCACGTTTAAGACACGGAGGGTGGGTGAGGGGGAGACTTCTCCCTGAGACGGAAGGGAACAAGACGTCCTGACCCGAACCCTGGACGAGAAAGTCCGCTCTGTGCGTGAGGGCCCCCAAGGTGTTTTCGCGCCTTACTTTCAGGCCGCTTTGCTCGCTGCGCGGCAGACGTGAGCGGGAGTTTGTGTTCCAGGAACCTCTCCAGCCTTTCTACGTGAGGGAAAGCAGGCCGGCTCCACCAGAAGGGACAGATGACTCATGCCACAAGGAAGCAAGACAGCGCTTAACCCCTTTCACACCGGCTGGCAAAGAGGCCGCCCTCCCGCCCGCGCCTCCGAGAGAGAGAGGCCGCGCTCCAGTCAGACGCGCGAAAGAGGCTGGAAGGGCAAGGAAGGCGAAGGAAACTTTTTTTTCTTCCCCTCTCTCTCTCCTTCCCCTCTTTTTAGGGTTGGCAAGGAAACTTCTGCCGGTTGGGAATTAAGCTGTGCACTTTCTTATTGAAAGAAAAGGCCCCGCCCGCCGCCGCCGCATAGAAACAGCCTCGCTGAGGCTAACGTCAATATATTTTTGTGGTCTTGCTAAAGACAGCGCTACAATTCGTTTTAGCCTCTCGACTTAATCAGCTTCGAGGGAAAGGGCTCAGCTGAGTGCGCCCTTCAGGTCTTCATGTATGAAGCGTGCAGTTAACATTTCTCTCGTTTCTCCTCTCCTCTCCATGGATCTTTCCATGCCTTACCATTGAACTACGTTAAAGCAAATAGCCCAATAGCCCCGTTTTTCTTGTTTTGTTTTGTTTTTAATTGACTTCTTCTGAGCCTTGGCAGTT
Source organism: Iguana delicatissima (assembly GCA_948472985.1). Lineage (NCBI taxonomy): Eukaryota > Metazoa > Chordata > Lepidosauria > Squamata > Iguanidae > Iguana > Iguana delicatissima. The sequence continues at coordinate 204,938 of CAOKZL010002419.1, read as the reverse complement.
TGACGTTCTAAACTCACTGAAATCACAGCACCACAGGGGCTACAAGAAGAAAATGGAGTTTGCGCCAGGTGTCCTGACTTTTATACATATTTGGCAACGAGTAGCATTTTGTTGTGTACAAAAGAAATAAAAAGTTGGAGGTGACGAAATGAGTAGGACAGACTAGAACTGGTGGGCAAAGGGCAGCCCAGTTTTGTAGCCCTTGAAACCAGCTAGCATTTCTCCTCCAAACTACCCATTCAGACAATTTTTGCCCCAAATCACACAGAAAGCCCCCTCAAAAGCTTGAAAACATGCAATACCTTGTTTTTCCTCTGCAGTCTCTCTCAAAATGGTGACAAGAAGTTATGTCACATCACTTTCCTGTTGCCATTTTGAGAGGGACTGTTGAGGAAAACGAGTATTTGAGCTTGTAACCCACACTGGGGGACCTGGGGGGAAACTGGCCTGTGACTGCCACACAGATGACTTTCCCTGGACTAGAGCATCAACTGAAGGAAACTTGGAGCAGGTCCAACTGGACACAGGCGCTGTCTCATGTGGCCAAAGGTCTTCTATCCTCAGCCCCACAAAAAGGAAATGCCAACCATTAGATAGGTCACTGTGAATAATATGCATGACACTTTGCAAGTAAAATTGCTCAGATCCACTCTGACGTGGTATGCTGTAATTGGTACAAGTCCGGTGGATGTAACTTTGCTCCTGCTTGTCCTGTGTTATTGGATATGTTTCAGTTCGAGCAGGATGAGGATATGGACAGGATTTTTGGAGAGGTGAGGACCACCACAAGTATGTCCAACCTGTGCTCTTCCTGAATGATAAAAGCAGCCAAGGAGACAGACTGTGTGGGTAAAGGGAGTGGCAAATGCCTTGCTGCAGCAAGGCAGGACTCTTTTGTCAGAAGGAGGTTGTAGTGAGGCCATTGCTGTAAATATTTTCCCTGTACCTCATCATAATGACTAATTACTGGCCAATCTCCAATATCCCTTTCTTAGGCATATACTGAGATCCTAGCTTCAGTTGTTCTTGGATGGAATAGATTATTTTGCCATTGGCTTATGGAAACCCTCAGCCCCTCCGGCGCTCTACTTTCTGACATATTGTTGTGTGCCTTCAAGTTGTTTCCAACTTATGGTGATCCTAAGGTGAACCAATTGCAGGGTTTCCTGGGGCTGAGAGTGTGTGATGCACCCAAATAGATTTCCATGGCAGAGCAGGGAATCGAACCCTCATCTCCAAGGTCATAGTCCAGTTCTCAAACTACTATACCACACTGGCATATACAACCCCATCAATAACTTTACTGGCTACTGGTTTGTTTCTGAGAACAATTCAGAAGTGTTGTTTATAAACCCCCTATATGCCTTGGGTCCAAACTATCTGAAAGAACCTATCTCTCAATATGAGCTTGCTTAAAATTTAAGAACTTCTGGGAGGGAAAGCTTTCTCACACTGCTACCACTGTTTTCAGACACATACATTGAGGACATAGGTGATGGCCTTCTCAGTGTTTGCTCCCAGACTGTGGAGCTTGCTTCTATTGGAGGCTAGCTTGGCCTCCTCTCTGTTTTCTTTTTGCCAGCAAAGACTTTTTTATTTAGATAAATTTTTGGCTATTAATTGATTGTTGCAGAAGGTTCTTTAAAAGAATCTCTAAAAAAAATAAAAAAATAAAAGGGTGAGGGAGTGCTGTACTTTTATTTTTAATGCTGTGTTTTAAATATTTTAAACTGTTCTAAATCAATGCTGTTATTTGTTTTTTTTCTTATAATCATTTATTATAAGACACTTTCTGTTATTATCTACATTGTGAGCTACTAGAATTTCACATTGAGCTAAGTTGTTGTTAACTGCCATCAAATTCACTTAGACACATGGAGACCCTATAGAAGAGAGATCTCCATTTATCTCTGTCACCAAGATCTGCCCCACTCAGATCTTGCAGACGCAGGACAATGGCTTCCTTGACTGAGCCTATCCACCTGTAATGCAGCCTTCCTCTTTTCATCCTGCCTTCTATCTTGCCAAGCAAAATAGTATTTTCTAATGAGTCATGTCTTCTTATGATATGGCCAAAGTATGACAGTCTCAGCTTAGTCATTTGGCATCTCTAGAAAGTTCAGGTCTGCTTTGCTCTAGGACTCATTTATTTGTCTTTTGGCAGTCTGTTGCATCCTCAGAACTCTCCTCCAGCACCACATTTCAAAGGAAGATTATTAAATTGATAGATAGCCAGACAGATAAATTTTTACAATAAAAAAAAGTAAAATTGATATCTTTAACCATGTACCTAACTACATGGCTAGCTACTGACTATAACATGTTTTATAAAAAATGAAGAAAGGATTGAGTGCAAATTAGACTAGTTCCAGTGGACCCTCATGTGCCAGGCCTGATTGCCAGTGTTCCCTACCATGTTCTGGGATGGGATGGGGGTCACTTGGGAGCTTGGCTACATTGCATTCGACTCTAGCCTTATACAATGACTACTAGCTAAAGCCCTCTTCATCAGTTTCATCCCATCTAATCATGTAAGCTTATCTAGTCCCTGAAAGATTGTAAGCCATGACAACATTGTTAGTCTACTATTACACCAGTGGTTCTCAACCTGTGGGTCCCCAGATGTTCGTGGACTTCAGCTCCCAGAAGCCCCAGCCACTATGGTCAATGCTCAGGGCTTCTGGGAGCTGAAGTCCACAAACATCTGGGGACCCACAGGTTGAGAACCACTGTATTAGACAATATTGTCGGTGCCACAAGTCTCTTTTTTGTCTTAACCATGGAAGCTGTTTCTTTCATCCCTTATCTGCTCCTAAGTCCACACAATTTTCCACTTTCCTTTTCCATCCAAACATTTTAAATAGCCTTTTCTTGCAGCAGAATTACACAGTAAATCATGAACAATTTCAGGTATCCTTCCTATCAGTTGTCTGGACTACATCATTTGCTATCCTTCTGGAATTTGTGGATTAAAGCTTGTTAGTCTGTTGCAACATGAAAGTGTTGGGTTACCTTTAAAGTAACATTTATTGTGGCATAAGCTTCAATCTGCAGTGACCCGTCCAAATCCCTTCTGGGCTCACAGTTACCCTCCCAGTCTTATTTTGTACCTCATGGTAATCTCTCAGCATGGGAGCATGCAAAAATAAAAGCCAGCTACTTAGGGCTTAAAGTCTCACTCTTTGTTACATCTGGCTGAGTATTGGAGTGACTTGGGTTTTAAATTGCGCAATTTTGATCTTGTAGGAGACACCAGAGTTCTCACCTGTGAAAGTGATTTGCATCCTGACATACTTTTGACATTCTTTCAAAATCATTTGAAAATAAATTCAACTACAACTTCAATTCAGACTTATTATTACACCAGAACATATCAGAACAAAGCATCAGCAGAAACAGGGCAAGCAAACACAGAAGCTGAAAACAGAGCACCTAATTTGCCTGTTTAATATTTAACTTCTTCATGGCCTGAGCTTCTGAACCTAAGAATCAGGATAAAACTATGAACTAGTCTGTGAAGTGTTGCTGTAGAGATAAAACAATAAATAGAATTTGCTACTATGAAATGTAGTGATGGTACCCAGCTTTGACGAGGGATTAGAGACATCATGAAAGATAAGGCTATCAATGGCTACAGCTCATGATGGCTATACATTACTGTCTTTATCAGAAGTAGTATAGCAATATACTTCAAACCAACAATGTCTGGGGAACACAAGTGTGAGAATGTTATTGCATTCACATTGTGTTTGTGGGTTTCCCATAGGCATCTGGTTGGATGCTGTGAGGGTCTTTTTTGGACTCCAATAAGCTGATGGTATTTGCTACTTTTTAAAGGATATGAAATCACACAGATAGATGCAAATATATTAACATTCTGAGGGAGACAAACCTAACTGTACACCTGCACAGTCATTGTACAAGGAATAGCAAAAGAATTATTAGCTACAGTTAATGTGGAGGTCCTTGCAGTTCAGTGACGTGACACATAAGCTATGGCTTGCTTACATGTGTTAGTGCTTAGAGGAGACTTTAATCTTGCAAATGGAGCTTAACGCTAAATACTCCAAAAGCTTCAGGAGAATTTAAGTGACACGCAGGTTACTGGACATCCATAACAAGCCCTTTTTAAAGAGTCAGCTAATTTTTCATTTTCTTTTCTTTCTTTCTTTCTTTCTTTCTTTCTTTCTTTCTTTCTTTCTTTCATTTTTAAACACATGGGGGGCATAACTATGCATCCCATCTCTCTCTGGAGAAGTTTGTCCCATTTTATGATAAAGTGGCCAGAGAAATTAATATCCAGTTCTTCCCTTTTTGCTGATCTTTTCCCAAAGGCCTGCCTTTCCCCCACATCTATCAGGGATTAGGTGCAAGAAGGTAACAGCAAGGTAACTGCAATGTGCAGAAGAAAAATGACCAGGCCCGCTAAAGGCACCGACACCACATCAGATGGGTGAAAACAGGAAGAAAAACCAAAGCACTCTTTGAAAATTTCACATCTCTCTGTTCAATCTTAGCCTGCAATATGCCCTTGTCTTTCAAGGTTACCCTTTACAGGGATGCTTATATTTTTAGCCTATCTGTATACAGGTACAAATGTTGGTGAGAATGTACTGGTAGCTCTATTCTTGTATTGTACCGAGGTACAAAAATACACCCAAGTCCAGAGAATAGATCAAGGGTATAGCTGTAACCTGATAGAATGAAATATCTATGCTTCCATGAACAGATAAATGCATATTCACTTTACAGAAGCTGTAAATTTAGCCTCCTACAGTCTGCATGGAGTGCAATGCCCTTTGTCCTTAAGGTACTCCTATCTAAAATTTTGAGGAGGACATTTTGTCTGGCATCCTGTTGGGCAGTTAAGATGCTGTAAATTAGACTTAGGATCTTATCACTCATTCATATTTTCATTTGCAATTGTGGCAACCCAGCCACAACCACAAATGTCCTGAAACCCTCTCTTTACAGCTAGCCAGTCAGAACAACGGAGCGTTGTTCTAGTGAATGGAACAGTTGTTACTGCAGTTATCTGGCCCAAGCCCAAGGTCTACAATTTCATATTGGTTATGGTTAATATTTTGATGTGGCACTCCATAAGATGAACTCCACGTGTCTGAAAGGGTCACGGAGAGCCTGTGTAGGCAGGCACGGCCTCACGGTCTCAGTTATGCAAGCTAGGTCTAGGCCAGTAAACAACAATCTGTCGCACAGTCAGTAGTGCCCTGCAGACACAGCTGACCATTAAGCAAATGCAAGGGCTCTCAGCCCCGAACTGCTTGCTCTATACAAACGCTAAGCACTCCTCATCTGCATACTGTTCTAACAATTGGCAGTGCTGGCTAAATCTCATCAATTCTGATTCTGACCTTTCAGAGGCTTTGTCTCCATTCACATCCCTATTGTTCTCCTCGGGAGAGGGCTAGCCTCCAGGTACAATCTTCCCTATAAAAACCCCAAGCTTGAGCTTCTTGTCGGAACACTCGTGCCTTGCATCCTGAACTGCTGCCACTCTGTTTGGCGAGCCTCCCCTCAGCCTCCACGTGCCGGGAAACCACGAACCCAAGCTTTGAACTCTATTTCTCTCCCCCCGGACTGCAGGATCAGGTGGAGTATCACCCCAGAAATCTGCTTAAAACCCCTATCAATTTTCCTCACTTTCTACTTCTATAGTTCTCGTATGAGTGAGTGAATGCATGTGTCTGTGTGTGCCGAATTGTGGACATTACAATAAAATCTGTTAAATTGAACAACCGTGCTTAGTTCTCGTCACGGCCCAACCTGTAAACATAGAGTTAAAGATCTCACTATATTACCCTGCCTCTTGTAGTGCTAGCTTGTGCTCCCAGCTAATTCCCCACCTTTGTAATATTTGGAGCGCATTTAGGTGTCCCTTCCGGGACCTACAGAAATCAGGGTAACACAGTGCATGACCAGCCCTTCCCACCAGTGAGTGATGCTTCAAGGAGTAGAAGCAGGGACCACTGTGGATCTGTTGCAACTCTTTATCACAGCCTCACTTGCAGGTGGGAGTGGGGTGATGACATCATCCTGCAGGCCCCCATTGCTCCAGATGGCTGGCTATCTTTTAAGGTGGGCTTCAGTGGTTGGATGGGAAGTTAGAGCATAGCTACAACATTGTGGTTACATGTTTGATGCAGGATCTCAGCCTTTATTAATTATTTCTAGTATTTATTGAATTAACTTATATCTTACTTTTCTATCAAAATGGGACTCAAAGCAGCTTACAATACAAGTTAAACAGTAAAGACAAACCATATTAACACATATTCCTCATATTCATTCCTCTGAAGATGGCAGCCACAGATACAGGCGAAACGTCAGGAGAAAATACAACCAGAACACAGTCTCAAAGCCCGAAAAACCCATAAGAACCAACATATTAACACATATTTAAAAATACACCCACACCTCTCCCATGTCCTCACTAGAGACTGATAGGATGGAGAAAAGCCTTCATTCAAGAACCATAACACTCATGCAGACTCATATGGCACAATATGGTCTTTCAGGTGGCCTGAATCTAAGCCACAGAGAGGTTTTATAGGTTACAACCAGCACTTGTGACTGGAATTGTGACTGGAAACAAACCAGTAGCCAGTGGTGCTGTTTCACAAAGGGATTTATATGCTCCTTGTCACCAGCACTGGTTAGCTGCAGCACATAAACCTAATGAAGTTCTCCAGCAGTTCCCAAAGGCATCTTCAAGTGGAGTGGGATGTAATTGAGGCATATATTACCATGGCCAGATCTGAGATCTCCAAGAAAAGGCACAGCCTGGGCACTGATTTTAACTGTGCGAATGCACTCTTGGCCACCACCAAAACCTGGGCCTCGAGGCTAAGGGCTTAACGTATGAATCTGAGATTTCAGGAGATCACCCCAAGCTATTCCATAATCTGCCTTCCAGCTGACCAGGAGCAACCTGAATTAAGCTTCAAATTGTTCACTCTCATCTAGTCCTTTGCTGACAAAAGACACTGGTTTAGCATTGAAACAGCTTCCTTGCAGGGTGTCATCAGCATATCAGCGGCACTGAATCCCCAAACTTCAAATGACCTCTGCCAATGATTTCAAATGGAGAACAAGACTGAACCCTGAGAGATTTGTCAGACTGATGGTCAGGGTGTCAAATAGGAATCCCCAAGCATCACCTCCTGAATGCACCCATCCAGGAAATGTTTGAGTCATTGTAAAACAGTATCTCCCAATTCCATCCCAGACAGGAGGGCCAGAAGGACATCATGGTTGATAGTATTGAAAGCCACTGACAGATCCAGTAGAACTATTGAATACACACTTTCCCTGTCCAGTTTTCTGCACAGCTTTTTGATTTTTTTTACATTAACTACTCTGTTGAAAAAAAAAGTAAAAATTTATTTTCCATACTCATTTGTAATTGGCCACTTTGTTCCCCAATATGGTGTCCTCCATATGTGGATTGTAGCTCCCATCATCTCCAATGGCAGCACAGCTTGAGGTACTTATAGTCCTAGGCATCTGAAGGGAATGACATTGAGATACTTAGAAGATATTCCTGTAGTCCATCATTCTTCCCATTCTACCAAATGAGTCTCTAATCCAGGACTTTCCAAACGGTATGCCAGGACACATTAGTGTGTCACCTGAAGTGTATAGGTGTGTCACCTACAATCTTGGAAATGTATGTTATTATTTATAAATCATATATTTTTAAAAATATATGAAAGGTATTAATGAGATATGTTGTGTCCCCATACATTTTGTTATTACAATTTATGTATGTGCCTGTATCTTTTAAATTAGCTTAACCTCCAGTTTGCTAGTAAAACTGTAAGTACTGTGTCGCAAAATGATTACATGTTTAAAAAGTGTGTCACCAGCGTAAAAAGTTTGGAAAGCTCTGCTCTAATCAGACACTGGCTTTTACCCCCTGCAACCACTACCCAGGGAATGACAGTTCTATTCAAACTTCCATTTTGCTGGGCAAAGTAAATTGTGATTTTGGAAGGGAACAGAGTTTTTTCTCCTCTGTAATCTCACAGAAAAAAGTTCAGATGTAAGTTACACGTTGCACACCTATGATTTAAACCACACTCCTGCTTTTGTATTATCTGATTTCTACACACACACACACACACATACACATATGTAAAAATGCTGCAGCAGGACAACTCAAGTTCTGCATTCTCTTTACACTATGCAAAGTAGTCTTACGTGTGTTATGCCTTCTACAGTAAGATGTAAGATTTTAGCTGACAAAAATGAAAGGATATAAGATTATGAACCTAAGCACATTTATCTGAGAGTAAGCCCCAATGAAGCCCTAAACACTATTGAGCATTGTTTGACTTTATTTTTTTAGCCCAAGAAGGAATTGCCTGTCCTACAAAACATCTGTGGGCCCTCTCTTACTGTGACTTCCATGTGTGCGACCTCAGTCTCATGCGAAGCACCTCATTGCATCCCTACACCTAAACTGGTGACAATGGGTGTGTGATACATGTGTGAACATCACCATCATTAGATATGATGGGACACAAGCATTCACTTTTTTTCTTCTACATGGGTTTTTAAAGAACAGAACAGAAGTCCCACGTATACGGAAAGCTGACTGTATTTGTTGTCTATGTTACCTTAGCAGCAGCTTTTGACTCAATTGATAGAAACTTGTTGTGCAATAAACTGGCCAGCACAAATGTAGATTAACTGCCTATTGTTTTTAATTGTGGAACTCTATTCCAACATGACTGCTAGAATAAGAGCAGGTATTTCTGGGTCATTAACTGATCCTATCCACACTAAGAAACGAGTAAAATAAGAGTGTCTGTCATCACTTTTAAATATCATTTCCTGAAAATTCAGTAAATCCAATTTATTTTTTAAAAGTTTTTTTTCTCCTGAGTGTGCAAAAAATTACACATTTGAAACATTTTCCCTCATTTGCAAACAAAATTCTCCCTCATTTGCATCAGTCAGTACAGTACAGGCACCAGATCCCATCTGATTTTGCAAGTTAAGCAGAGTCAGCCCTGGTTAGTACAAGGATGGGAGACTGCCAATGAATACCAGGTTCTGTAGGCTGTATTTTAGATGAAAGAACTGGCAAACCATCAGAGTATTCCTTGCCTAAGAACACTTTATGAAGTCCATGGGGTCTTTATAAATCAACAGGCAACCTGAAGGCATATACTGTACATGCACAAACTCCAATGAATACAGTGATACTTAACTCTGAATAAATAAGGCGGCTCTTCCAGATGTCTACAGATGCATAACTTCTCATGATACAGCCTCCTTGACAGTTGGTGTATTCTCCACACACATTTGTTCCATTCTTTGGCTGGGCTGTTTATAGCATTTTTTCCAATTTTTTTGTTTTGTGTTGTTTTAAAAACACTGTAGTGTGATTTGCTGAGGTGATCCTATGCTTTGAATGGCATTTTCTTCTCTCTTAATTTTTTATTTTTTCCCCATTTTTTGGGTGGTGGTGGTGGAATTATAGTGTTAAAAATGCGAAAGTGTCATTTCACTGATGTACTGGTACACTATCACTCAAATATTTTTTAAAAAAGAGAAGAGGACATATTGTTCCTAGGAATAAAAAAGAAACCCATTTGAGGATGGAACAAAATGTTGTAGCTGGTGCTGGAAGTGCCAGAAAATAGGTCATAACAGAAACATTGTCGGGATATTCTTCTATAAAAATAAGCCTCTGAGAACCTCAACAGCAAACACTGCAAATTCCCAGTACATTTACCTTGTCTGGAGGAGCCAAGATAGGCTGTTGAATGCTATATTTGAAACTGCTAATCAAAGAACCTTTGTTGGTACAGAGTCAAAGGGTGGGTGCAGAGGATTAAACACTTTCTACATGGCTATTAAATTTTAACTAGTTCTGTACAGATTAAGAAAAACAAGCACACTTCATGAGAAGTTGATCACAGGCTTAACCTACGTGTGATGCTCAACTTCAATGATCCATTCTGGAATTTGTTTTTTGATGTGAGTAGAAGGAGGAGTGACAGGACAGTGATGGATGCTTAACCCTTCTCCTTTCTTTATTGCCATGTGTTTTCCTTCTAAGCAGGAAAGAAAGGATAGCTGTTGAAGAAAGGAACTGGAAAAGGAAGAAAAAGGTTTAAACAACTCTTTCAGTCATTCCCAGTCAGTCTCAGATGATGCTTTGTATTAATATGCCTGTGTCTGTTTGCATGCATATGTATACACACACACGTATATGCATACACCTCCACATATGTACAGCTCTAGCTGCAAACTAAATAGCCAGAGATTCTTACAAAAGAACATTTGACTAGTCATGAAACATTTAGTGTTATCTAATATGGCTAGAAAAAAACACAGAAGACATTTGTTAACTGAATTTATTTTATTCCAAATATCACATAAATACATTTTCCCATGAATATTCCAAATGTACATGAAATGAACATTGCAGCAATATTTTTAAAAAAGGTTTGGCTTTGTTTTATGCAACAAGAAGTGCCAAACATGGTTTTAACACATACCTGTTTTTTTGTTTTGTTTTTTTAACTAAGTACAAAAAGGCGCAGATGAATAATTTATATTTATACATATGTACAATTACACCCACACGCACACATACACACATCTTCAACTAGCTTCAAAACAGATAAGGATTTTGTTTCAAGTTTAATCTACATAAATATGCTTTTAAAAAAAACACAACTGGTCACAAGCTCCAGATCTGGTTTTTGTGGTGCTTTGTTGATACAATCATTCCAAAGCTGCAAAATTAAGGCGCTACCAAACACCGGGCCTTCCGTTATGCAAGCTTCTGTATGACTAACACATACAGCTTTCTGAATAGCTTCGCCATTTATTTCCTTTGAAAATTAATTGCAGCACGAACCAAAGAAGCAGAAATCTGCAGATTATCACCTCACTGGATTCACACAGCAATCTCAGTGAAAAGAAGAAAGGACGTTTAAAAGTAGTAGATAAAAGGCCACAGTAGCAAACAATTGGTATGGTCTGTGAAATTCAAAAGAGACTGAACTTCAACTACAAAATCTATTTATTAGCTTGAAGCCTTACATGGCAAGCCAATGATGGAAAACAGGTTTTTGCATGTTTGCTTTTTATAGGGAAGGCTGGGATGCCCCTCCCCTCCCTGTTATACTCAATAAAATATGCCCTGAACATTTTTCTGCAAGGCTTTTTGGATTAGAGGGCTACCTTAACCCTCTGTTCAATAAGATAATCAACCAGCCAAAGACAAAGAAAACAGATTTAAACATTTTGGCATTCATCACATATACTGGTTGAAGTATTTACTCACTTGACAGACAGACTAAATCCTGTTTACTCCCAACTAAAGTGGGAGCCAATGAATCAACTGGATTAATCTGTGTTGACGCACAGTACAACACTGATTCAATGCATCAACTCTAGCTGACACTGACCAACAGGATTTTGGCCTGAGATTGTTAAAAGACTAAATAACCCTATTTTTAATTTTAAGGGCTAACAACACCATATTGAAGATTGCCAGAAATTTTTTTTATCCAAAACAGAACATCAGATACAAATATTAAGGGAATTTATCAAAGTAAAAAGTACACTAATTTAGTGGAACAAATTTATGCTTAATTGCAAATGTATGCTCAATTGTTATTTCAGATATTCATAGAACAAAATAGAAAAAAGAAGAGACAAAGAGGTAGGGGGGAAAAACCCAAATCTTGAAGAGAAATATCAAACAAAGACAATTAAAGGTATTGTGAAAAAATCACAAAGATGTTTGAAGTTTCGTGCAAAAAACTGTTGAGTGCACATTTTGAAAAATCTCTTGCTAGGTAACCTTGGAAGCTTTTAAAATCCAACGGATTAACAGGAAGACGGCTGTGTTGGGAAAAGTATGATAGCACCCAAGGAATGAACAGAAGGTAAAGGGTCCTCCTTTATCTGGCTTTAATATTAGCTCCCTAAAAATACTTGAACAAATAAATATAATCTACCAGCTCTGGTGAAGTTAGTGGAACTATCAGGAAGGCTATGGTAGAGATTGTTGGATAACCAGTTGCAAGTTATGGAGCTTACAATTAAAAGAGTAGTCACAGGTCCTCACTTAACTACAAAAGGCGAATTCAAGGTAGAGGCAACTACAGTACATTCAGGGTATGTTGATCAGTTCCTAGCAAACCACTACTGGTAACTTCTGATATTTTTGACAATCATCTAGTACCAGTCAGGCTACAATTACAGTATACCTAAAAATGCAGTCAACCATCTTTTGAGTAATATTTCTTCCTGAACTCATGTGCAAGAATTTTCACCTCTGTCTGAAGAAAACATGCTTTTCCTAATTAAAAAAGGAGGCACTTTTAAAAAATATTTTGGTATTGCCACTATTTCACCTTGCCAGATCATTTGCACATGATGAAGAATCTTTCAGTTTGCCTTCTGTTTGTGCAGCATTCTGAAATTTGAACTAATGTTATTTCCCTTCCTTTTAGGACAATTATTTCAATAAATCTGGAGATCTCAGAAGTCTGCATTAAAAGGTGTTTTGCTATTTCATATTTACCACTTAAGCTTCTTCCTAGTATGACTTTTTTTTTAGAAAAAAAAAGTTAACAATAGGTACCAGGACACTGAAATACAGATATCTATATTTACAAAACCAACAACAAATTGAAGGTAACACCTGGTTTAAGCTTGCATTGAAATTTGCCATTACAGGTTGTTTGTGCCTCCTCTCATGTTGTCACCAAGGACAAAGACTCCAAGCACAGACAGTGGTCGGTACATAACGAGGAATATTAAAAGTTTTGGTTTTTAAAAAAATGTGCTAACAAACATTGTTCCAGAGCAACAGATTAGGCTTCCATGGCAGTTGTGAGAAGAGGTGGAAACTAGATCTTACCTGCTTTAAGTTTTTTTTTAATTAAAAAATTAATATGAAGGCTAAAGTGGCAATTCAGTTTCTCAATGCCTTTAGTAAATTAGCCATTGAACAACTTGAAAACAACACAGTACAGATAAGTTATGTCATCTGGCTATAATCCAGCAATGGAGTTCAACATGCTCAAGTGCTGCAATGGCTGAGAAAAGCATTCCACTTAGAGAGAGAGAATTCAAGCCAACATGGGAGGGAGAGCTATGGGACCTGCACATGTGCAGGGTTCCGGGTCATTTCCATATGCAACTCTTCCTCTATTGTGATACAGGTTGCTTGAAATTATTCTGATATGGGCAGTGGAGGAGGGGCGGAATAGCCTTCCTAGATATATTTCAAAATAGTCTTCCCATTACATACAGCATGCAAATTACAAACACAAGGAATTGATTTATTATAATCAGATACGGCGCTGTTCACCAGCTTTTCTTTTGGACAGATATCCTTGGAAAGGGAACACTTTGTCCAGGAAGTATAATTTAGCTTCACGGATCAATTGTTACATCAATATGCTGCAGATCAAAGGTCATCCCATTCACCAATACCTGTTGTCTTTTGTGCATTCTTCTTTAAGAGGACATTTTGGAAAATTTTCCCTTCAGTTGGCTACCTTTACAGCGGAGTCTACATATTTTCATAATACATATTCTCAGTTTCTAATTGACTGTGTCCTTGCTACATAGAAGTCAAAACCTCTTTTGGGGCTTTGGGGACATTTTAGGGCTTCTGACACAGTCATCTCATCACAATAAATAGATAGTCCATTATGAGCAGTAACCACTGCAACTACTATTGGCTATGTTGCAATTGTGGCACAACTTCCAAGAGGCTCAGATTTCTCCAGGACAATAGGCACAGAATACTTGGTTAACTAATGGGTAGAGGTTGTGCAAAGAATGGTGAATGCTTAGATGACAGGATCAGTGTCATTCAAAGGAAGAATTGTTCAGTCTCCAACTTTTCTTATGAGCATTTGCAACCAGCTGCTTTCAGTATCAGTAAGGCTGTGTCATCTGGGTCTTTTGCGTGTCACAAATATTAATACACGTCGTATGGCAATGAGACGATCTTTAAGCGAAGTCATGGCAAGAATGGCCAATTGGGCTCTGTTCTCCAATGGCAACACTGCCAACAACCACCAATACCAAGCTGGACCACTGGGATTACTCTGCAAAAAAGAAAAAAAGTTCTCTCTTTATATATGTTACTATAGGCAAGTCCAGAAGGAGAGCACTCAGGATACTAAAATATCCTAATATTTAAAGAATAGGCTTTAGCACTAGTCTCAGAATGCAGAGGCTAACGCTAAAACCCTACGCCTTCTTCCAGTGATATTCTGGGAACAAGAAACATGGGCTACAACATGGGAAAACAGGAACAAAATTAGTATTCACTCTTATGAAACTTTCTGCTACTTCTTTGGATCTTTGCTCACTACAGAGAAAACCGTATTGGCAAAAATGAGCCAGAACAGAAACTGAGAAAAAAAAATAAAGATCTGTTTGTGCGGTACAGCATAGCAGTAACAACTGGCATGCTGCAACACTGCTACTTATTTGGCTAGAATATCTTAGCTTTTTTTTTAAAAAAAGGACTGAATCTAAGTGTTATCACTGTCACGCTTATGTTCTCACAATCCACACAAAAGTCCAAGTATTTGGGACTGCAGAAATAGGCAATCTTACGGCCAGCATAGCTGGGGGTGATATAAACAGGTAGAACACCTGTTAGCATAGCCTCTTCCCCTCTTATGAGCCTTCCATTGATGGAGATGGTTTCTTCTACTTTGTCTTTGAGCAATTAAACTTGAAACAGAAGCACAATTATCCTTTCATACAGTTTTGCTGGTTTTAGGACCTTTGAATAATGCTTTTCTGCTCACAGCAGCACTGGTATACAGTATTTCAAGTCACAGATGCAAGTGTTCCATATGCATCTAAGATCCTTGTGTGTTGATGGAACAGCCCTGTTTGGTGAGAAGGCTGTAATTTCACCAGGTACCAGGATCATACACTATGATTTAAAGTCTCAGAAAAGGTAATATGAAAAAAAGGCCAATGAAACAAAGCAACCAATAAACCAGGCCAAAGAAGTCTAGACCTTTTACTCAAATGTGAAATAGTTTGAGCACCTTAAAGCAGTGTCAAATGTGTGAGATTTATTGGTAACAATAACTAGGTATTCAGATCTCCCGTTTTATGGTTCCTGGGGCTTTTTAAACCTTAGAGGCATGTGGGAATAGAACACAATTGTATTAATTACCAGTATATTTTTCAAGAGGGGAGTGTAGTATCTCTTTTTTGGAAATCACAAAAAAGTAACTCTTCACAGGACTATTGCTATCAAATAAAGTGAAGACATCTCACTCCAAAATCCTGATCCCTTCAGGAGCTTACTATACATTAAATGCAGAAACAAGAGTGGAGAGAACACAGAAAGGGAGCAAAAATTCTTTGTTGCTTCTTTGTATCAACCCTCCTCCATATACTTCTCTTTCTTTTCCTGTAAGTGGGAAGAGGGGTCTTTGATGCACATTGTTGTCCACTGACAAACAGGTAATAGAGGCCTGCTCTGTTTTAACTTCATATTTTGTCCTACACGTGCTATCACTGGATGTCTAGCAGGTAAGTGGAAGGCCCTTTACAGTCAAGGTAAATGACCTTTTTTTCCTGAGGAACACATGTAGCAACAACTGGTGGGTTGGGATTGCATGTGTACCATACACACATAGTCCCTCCCTTGTTCTGCCACCCTCAAAAACACACAGAATATCACATACTCAAGTAGGTCCCAGACACCCTCTCCCCACAGCCAGGCTCCCCACAGATCAGGCAAAAAAGCATATTCATTACTTTCCTTCTATATGGGCATGTGCGGAGGTAGAAACTTAAACCTTCCCTTTCTGTACAATGAGACTCATTGGAAAGTGGCGACTATACTAGTAATAGCCACCATGATCCTGACTTTTAAGGGAGAGTTGGGGGAGCGCAGAAACTCTCCGCACCAGCTGGGAGAGACTGTGTTTTCCTCAACTTGCTCTAAAACCAGCTGAGGGCTGCATGAGGTCATAGGTTACTTGACCCTGAAGATGTAGTCCTCACAGTCTCCATGCCTGAGTCATCTTCCTTTTCTCTTCCAATTCTGTACCCTGTGGTTAATGAGACTGGGTCTGTTTAATTCCTCAGTCTCACTCAAATATGCTCTAACTTCCAGACTTGTCACAAGTGGATGATGAAGTTCAAAGCCACACTGCTGGCAGCAGTGGATTCCTTCAGCATAATCTCCTTTGTATTCTAGGACATTCTCCCATTTAAACGTCTCTTAAATGAAAAGATATAATGCTTACCTGTGGCTCACGTTCTTTCCCTGGCATTGGCCCAAAGTGGTTTAGAATCTGCGCTTTCATGTTGTCTTTCAGAGAAGTAAACCAGGAAA
Source organism: Iguana delicatissima (assembly GCA_948472985.1). Taxonomy (NCBI): domain Eukaryota; kingdom Metazoa; phylum Chordata; class Lepidosauria; order Squamata; family Iguanidae; genus Iguana; species Iguana delicatissima. The sequence goes on along the minus strand of CAOKZL010002419.1, from coordinate 188,557 downwards.
CAGCTTGATCATAGACAGAATCATGAAGGCGGACAAGTTCTTCATACTCTGCCCCTTCAACCTAGTCAATGAGTGAAAATCAGGTTTTTCTCATGAGCAGTACAAGGAAAGCAATATAAATCCTAATGAAGTTGAACTTAAAGAACAATAAAACCCCTTCTTAACAATTTTCAACACAGTACCTTGATTTCTGTACCAAGCATGGGCATAGAACAACGAAACTCCATCCAGGCCCATCCTATCTCTTACAGCTACAGTAGAAATTGTCAGATATTTCTCACCATTCCAAGTGCTACACGCCAGAGCCTGGGAAACGTACGCTTTTGGACTACATCCCATTGGCCGTGCTTGGGTAGTCTGGGAGTTATAGCTCAAAAAGTCACTTTCTCCAAGCTCTGTTACAAACTTCCTCCTTTGAAGTGAAAACAAAGCTCCTTAAGGTAGTGCACTCTTTCAGGTACAACAGCAAAGGCTAATTCCCTCACTTCACTCAACAGAATATGATAAAATTATAATAGTTCACTAGCAAAGTGAGCTGATCATACAAACATAGCAATCACACCAATGTTGTAATGCCAGTCAAAAGTTCACAGCAATGTGCCAATATTTGGGAACCACATGGCAGAGTCTACTTAGATTTTGGTAGCCGGTTCCCACCAATGCAACTGGGAACAAGCACCAAGAGTCTCACTGAGTACTAGTCTAACACTCAAAGCACCCACACAGTCTCTCTCTGTTTTTGGTATATCCTTCAACAAATGGCACTAAATCTGCTATCTGTAAATTTTAAACCCATACGCTAGTATGTTGCTTTAACCTTCTAACTGAACTTACAGTTATTCAAGAACAAGCACTATTATCCAAGGCTTGCTGGCACAGAAAAATAATTCATTTGGGACAGCTACTTAAAAATCAACACTTCACTTCTCTCACTGGGTAGAAGGACACAGATCCTCATGCTAAGCAAGTATTCCCAGCAGCACAAAGGATCTGACAACAGCTAGATCACTAACAATCCCAGAGACCCTTACTTAGCTGGGTATTTATTCTTAAGGAGGATCAAATGCCATCTATTCAATGGTGCTTCTGCATTAAGAGATCTCACTCTTAATCACTGTATTTAAAAGGAACAGTCATTCATAAGCATTCTTAGGGAAGAGGAAGAGCAAACAGAGAGTTCAAGAGAGTAAATAAAACATAACACAACTTCATATTTTATGCAGTGGTGGGAATAACGTGGTCTTCCAAATATTGTCAAACTGTATTTCCTAGCTGTCCTCATCATTGGTAAGACTGGCTACGGCAGCTGAGACACAAGACTCCCAATCAGCTGCAGTGGAAATGTCTTAAGTCTCCACATGTATCATGGTGCTTTTGTCCACACATTTATCTGGAAGTTCAAGTGGGATCTTGGAACTGTGGAAGGCTACTGTTATGTTCTGAGGTAGCTGAATGTATCCACACTACAGATCAGAAATAATCTGATTCCAAGCTTACATATAGTACACACACATTACCTATATCTGTGTTTCCAACCTACACTAACATCATGCAGGATAATCAGTCTAATAAAGATGTATACCTTAGTGACAGTTGCACTAATATGAGCCATAACACTAACACAAAAATAAAAAGTGAGAAAGACAACAAAGTGATTCACATCATATAATACCAAGTGGTCACTTAACACTGTGTGTATTATATAACTGCTTGATCTGCATTATTATGCCCAAGTGGTGCAGGAGTTCTTACTGTGTTTCTCTACCAGCTAAACATCCCCTGGAAGCAATAAGGTTCAACTTGCCACTTGACAAGACAACACAGACAACTGGCTTGCCAAGTGACTATGTGCAGATTGTGGCAAATTACTATTTGGTAAACAGTTACCACTGTCTGTGAAAATGTGGAAGAGTGCAGGATAGATACAAAGACAAATAAATTAACAAAAGACCTTTATAATTCTGATGAATTCTGAGCTCATTTGAGATCACTAAACAAATGTCTTTGCTACTTTGCGTGAGATTACAAAAACCTACCAACTCTGGGGCCTGCCTGCATATAACAAAAGTCTTGCCTGCCATTTTCCTTCCAGCCCCTCACCCCCATGGCTATAACATTGTTTTTAACATTTCAAATTAAAAAACATGCCATTTTTATTACAGTCATCTTTTCCCTCTGTTGAAAGGCACGTTTATTTTGCTCTATTGGAGAAACCAGTTGCAGAAATTAACAGGATTAAAAGCCAGTGACCAAAGCATGACTGAGAAACATGTGATCTAACAGAGCTTTCTAAAGCTGTATCATCAATCTAAAGAGTGCCACTGATACATTAAGAGGCCTGGTGTAACAGATTAGAAATGCCATCCCCACCTTGTGTCTACAGAAGAAGCACATATAAGTTCTGTGACAAGGAAGTCATAAACATCACTAGAAATTTGTTCCTGGTTGCTGTGACACTTTGTATGGGGACCTGACTGTGCAAATGCTTTGAGCGCAGTATTTGATTCATAAACAATAAATATTAAAGTCTGCTAACGTTAGGGTTAATGGAGCACTAGTGTGGTCTGGTTTGAGCACTGGGCTATGACTGCGCAGATCAAGGTGTGAAACCCTGTTCACCCATGAAAATCTACCAGGTGACTTTGGACAGGCCACGTTCTCTCAGCCTCAGAGGAAGGTAAAGGCAAACCACTCCCTGAACAAATCTTGCCAAAAAAAAATCCCCCTCCCTGAACAAATCTTGCCAGTGCTTTGAGGGTGTTCGCATGGCAGGGGATTGGACTGGATGGCCCGTGTAGTCTCTTCCAACTCTACATTTCTATGATTCTATGATAAAACTTGCTGTGATAGATTTGCCTTAGTGTCTCCAAAAGTCAAACAACTTGAAGGCCCACAACAAATGTTGAGGTAGTAAAGCATTATGTGTGGTGTGAAGAAGAGAAAAAATGTTACTTCAGGACAAGAATGCAAATAAACTTGTGCAAACCCACTAGAAGAAGGCTTTGCATTAACATCATGCAAAATGAATTAATGCAAGCAAGATTAACATTAGGAGGCTCAGATAGGAGCTGTCATGTGGTGAGTGAGAAAAAGTGCAATTTATTTCACAGTCACTGAAATAAGAGAAAGCACATTTGAAAGGAAATTGGGAAACAACTGCACAAAACCTACCTTTTTATCTTCCAGATATTCAATGTTTGCAGTATTATACCCATCTCGTTGACCATGGCTCAAGACCCTGAAACGCCGAACCCCAACTGTGTCAACAACTGAGCGTCCATCAGGAAAAAACTTCACATCTCTGATCTCTAACATGCAGCCATAATCAGCAAACCTGAAGGGACAAAGAGACGGTTACATTAAGGCTGCACTCTAAAGCTTACTTACAAAGTTTCTTTGACTCCACATGGCTTCCTTCTACAGTTGTCCCTCAATGTTCACAAGAGTTAGGAGCAAAGGACCACTGCCCAAAGTAAAAAAAATTGCAAATATTGCACCTGGAAAATGAAGCTGACTTTACAAGCTGACACTGGCTGCAGCAGTAACAAATCCAGCTCCTCACGCATCCTTTTCTTCCCTGCTGTCTCCTGTCTTCCAAAGAGACACCCACCCCAATTTCACTGGCTACACACCTCAGCAAATTCACACATCTCCCAGATTCTCAGAGGACGTAAACTCAAGCTGGTATTAAAGATACCGGCAGCAGCCACAACTATCAACTGCCTTTCCCTACTGATCCTGCCCAATACCTCTCCACCTCCCACCTCCATTCCTGTACAGTTCTGCTTGTTGCAGATCATCAGAGCAAGCAAACCCAGGCCTGCATTGAACTTGTCCCCAACAGCCATTGTAATCCACTCATCTCTCCAAGTTTCTCTTCCCCAATCCCTTCACTTCCCCTTCTCCTGCAAAAAAAACCCAACCACATTGTCAGAGGAGGCAAACACAGAGTGGTATTATGCATTGGGAAGGAGAAACTTGGAGAGATGAGTGGATTGCGATGGCTCTTAGGGAAACCTTTAACAAAGGTACGAATTTGCTTATTCTAACAATCTGCAACAAGCAGAGTTTACTTAAGGTGGGCTGCATGCCTTTTCTGAGAAGAGAAAAACAGGGAGAGAAGGTAGTGGATCACATTGACTTCTGCTGGTGTTTGTAATGCTGGACTGGGTTTGCTTCCTCTGACAATGTGGTTGGTTTTTTGCAGGAGCAGGGAGGGGGAGGGATTGAGGAGGAGAAACTTGGAGAGGTGGGTGGATTGTGATGGCTGTTTAGGGTAACCTTTAATGCAGGTCTAAATTTGCCTCCTGGGACAATCTAGGAGAGGCATAACCATGCGAGACAAAAGGCAGGGGGCAAAAAACTAGAAACTCACAAATAATCAAATTTGGGACAGCTATAACAGGCTGTACAAACAAGTCTAAGATCAAGCTGTACAAACTTTTCAGAGGACTTATATACATACTTGGCCAGACAAGATGTGAGGTATAAGGCACATGGAGTAATATTTTGTATTCCATCACTTTGAAAAGGCCAGAGAGCCATATTTTTTCTTGAATGTAACTCGACTAATGAAGAAAGGCAATAGTATCACAACTAACATATTCTGTTACTGATCAACTGATCAAATGACTGCTTCTACATTTTGCGAAAAGATAAATGGGTCATGGCGGGACTGGGAATGTCTAATGCTGTAATAATGCTGAAGAAAAGTAGCTGTGGATATGACTGGATGTGAGATCGCTGACAGTCCTATGTAACTGAAGTAAATAGAATGATGGAAAGAAACACAGGCAAAGCAAAAAGTTAAGGCAGATTTCTTCTCTATACAATGGAAATAAACTCTGTTAACGTGAAGAGCAAAAGTTGAAAAACAAGTAACAATTCACCTGAAGCAGCACTACAAAATTCCATGTAGAGGAATGAGGAAATGGCATGTTGTACCCATCTACAAGTACATAAAGTGTCCACAGGAAGATGAAAAAACGGTAGCTGAATTTTGAGGACTGGCAAAACAAGATACTCTCCTTGCAAAAAGTAAGAGTTTTAACCTCCTTATAAATCAGCAATTTTCAAACCACCAGACATATCTGGATTTGTTAGAAGAGTTAAAGGAACAGATATTTACAGATATTTGAAATACAGAGCCATGGGCTGTCAGAAATATTATAAAGAAATCCAAATCAGACAGACTGAATTTAATCCCAAATCACACTGAATTGATTAATTAATTATTATAATTCAGCTCATGAGTTGGCACAATCTTGGGGAGAAAATGCATCCTCTGCCTCCGTAGCCCCACTCTGGTGTCTCCCATCTGCAAGTAAACTTATCAGGAGTTAGAAAGCACATGAGAGCATGGGTGCTGCAGTGGGGACAGGTGGTGAGAAGAGAAGCACTGGGAAAAGTAGCTGTGATAGCTGCCTTCTTCATTTTCACAGAACATCTCTAGACCCTGAAAGTGTCCACTTAGGGAGCACTATCCAAAGGCAGTGGAGCAATGTTTCTCTTCACAGTGCTTCTCTCTCACTCTTAAAAAAGGAAAGCGGGGGGACGGGACACTAGTGCCATCCTATGAGCTCCAAAATTGCTCACACCATGCTTCTGTAAAGAGACTGCAGCTAACCCACCTACTCTAGGGAGGGGGCATTCCAAACCAACTGGGTTTTAAACCCTGAACATCTCTTCTTTTAGAATATTTGGCAAAATTACTTCCAATTCTTTGCTCACCCTTTCAGTTCATCAGCTAAGCACATGCCAAATTGTTTGGTACCAGTCTCCATGCATCTCCTTATCATTAACCGATAGCGGGGTTCAAAGACGTGAAGTGGGCAAGGGATGGTAGGGAAAGCCATGGTGCACACAAAGATAGGCACATCTTTATTCAAACTGTAAGAGAACAAAAAGTCATTTTTAGTTCATGCAGTCATAAAATAACCCTGGTGCATTTGACATTCCCCTTCATTTCCACTTCTTAAGTCTTCTATCTGTTACTGACACATTCTATGCATCACACACTACAGCAGACTGAAATATCTTTTCAAGTATATAACAAATGATATTGATGGGGACTTAGAAATTAGAAGACTAGGCCTGGTGAATCAAGGATCCAATTTTATTTAGAGAAAGAAAGCATTTCTGTCTCCCACCCTGACAGAACAGAATCTGAACTGAATGGGAGCCCTGAGGTCTTAATTCCAATACAGTTTGCCATGGCTGCCAAGTCACTACTGTAAAGTGCACATGCTTGGAAAATTCTATCAAGCTAATGAACAAGATAGAAGCCAAAATTAGACATCTGGGGATCAACTGGTTATATATAACATTCTTGAAGGAAAACAAAATGTGCTATGTAACTTTCACAGTGTCAGTTTGTTCTTTTGGAGGAATTTCTCTAGCACCAGGATATACAAATAAAAGATGTAAACACTTTTTGGGCCAGCACATGCAAAGCCATTTTTGTTCCCTCTTCAATATGATATTATGAAAACTTATGGCAACATTCTATGATCAACCACAAGATTAACAACAATAATAATAACAATAATAACAATAAAATGAATCAACCATGTTGAGTGTTCAGAGCCTTGAAGAACTACCTACTTAACTTCATTCTTTCCCCATTTTCCCCCAAAAGTTATGGCAACATTCTAAGATTAACCAGAATTAATGATGAATAAAATGAATTGATCATGTTGAATGTTCAGAGTCTCCAAGAACTACCTTCTTAACTTCATTCTTTCCCCAAGTATCTACTCTATGGAAAATCCTATCTTCATCACAAAAGAAAGATTATCAATGTTGACTTCTAATTTGTTACTATTGGTCCTGCAGGTATCTGTCAAAGATGTGTCAGTGTACAGCTGCTACAGCTAGATAGTACACAAGTCTGGCTCACAGGCCTCTTAGAGAACAAGGCCTACGTCTGGGCTCAAGTCATTCAATTCTTTTGTGCTGTAAAGATGATCCTCCCCCATATTTGCACACCAAACAGGAAAGCAAAGTGAGACCCCCATGTACTGGCCCTGTTTGTTCTTAGCTTCCAGGCATGCAGAGGAGGACCTGAGCATGCTGTCTGTGTTACTGTATAAGCTGCAAGCACCCCCACCTAAATCTTCTAACAAACAGACACTGGTCAGAGGACAGAACTAAGGACCAGATACCAAGGTACATGGAAATGTGAACATTCCTTATGCAGACCTATTGACAATTTCTTCCATATACAACTACAGCCAGAAGATTTGTTCAAGGATCAGTCAGCACTGAGCAAGCACAAATAAATGTTTGACTGAAATTAAATTCTATCAGTATTCTCTTTTTCTACACAAAAACTGCTTACTTTGATAATTCCTTCATTTCTTCTTCATAAACCTTCTTCCTTTCAGACAATTCTTCTGGCAAGTATCGAACTATTAATTCTTCAGTAAGGACGGACTTTTTGTAGGTTCGGCTTGCCAAAAACTGTGAGAGAGTGAGTTCAAGAATTTAAGTTATTTTGTTCCATATCGATGGTCCATAACTAGACTGGCTTTGGTAAGAATCCAGCACTAAAGTTAGCAAGAGAAGTCAAAATCCTCCAAGCTTTAAGGTTTGAAAGAGTGGAAGAAATAATATGTGCCAAGTATACAATTTGGCCGCTTGGCCTTGTACTACATTTCAGTAGCTGATTAAAGCAGTAATGGTTAATTCCTGGTTTCCAACAGCCAAGAGAGAACCTGGGCTAGCCAAATAGAGGCAGAGAGTACCACTTAACTATTCTGGATATCATAGCTTCTGAAGATGCTGCTGAAATAACAAAATGAAACTCCCACAATTACACTAAGTTACTGCTGGCTGGTGTTTCCATATCAATCTGTTCTGGGTATCAGTGTGAACTTTAAAGGAGCTATCCAAGCTGCTGAACCAATTTTGGGGACAAAGTTCTGCATCATGGACAGCTGGCTCTGTGTGTGTCTGTGCCTTCAAATCACCTGTCAACTTATGGTATCCTCATGAATTTCATGGGTTTTTCTTAGGCAAGGAATACTCGAAGATGGTTTTGCCAGTTTCTTCCTCTGGAATGCAGCCTACTGCATGTAGTATTTGCTGGGAGTCTCCCATCCAAGTACTGACCAGGACTGACCCTGTTTAGCTTCCAAGAACAGATAGGATCTGGTGTCTTGTAGGGCATTTAGGGTACAGCTGGCACTAGCGCAAAGAAATTCCAACCCACCTCCTGAGTTTTGCAACAAATAAAAAAGTACTGGAGGAAACATTTCACAGTCTAAACTTTCAACCCAAAATAGTGCATAGAAGAGTCACAAAGAATAGTTTCCCTGCCTCTGTTTATATCCCCCAGTCAACTACTGGAGGCCCTTGATTCAAGATGAGAAGCACCCAGTTAAGAGGCTGTGGAAAGCACCTCAAGCTCCTTCAGGCTCACGAAACTGAGCCCCCACATCCTCTTGAGCAAGGTGCAGCAGCCCTAGCCAGGCAGCCCCAGAGTGGCATCTCAGAAGACCTGCACCAGTTGAGTCACTTCAGCTGTGCCTAGACTAATATACGTGAGCTGTCCCTTTGTTGTTCTGCCCTCTAATTGACCAGGATCGTTAATGCCTTGAGTTCAAAGCTTTCCAGGCTCTGTGATCACTTTGGGCATGGAGCTTGCCTCCAAAGATACTTTGCAGACTTATACTGAACGGAAACCGTCAGGAGGCTCCTTGCTTCCGTTCAGCCCCACTCCTATTGACAGTAGGCATGCTCAGCTCTCACTGTTCTCCCCTCCGTTTCGGAGGAAGGCAGGTTATATGCTAGCCTCTCTCCAAAAATTCTCCTGCTCAGCCATTCCTTAGGGGTTTCTATCACTGGAAAAGGCCTACCTATTTTACAGGTCATCCACAAACAACCAGTTATTATACATATATTTTACATTTAAGCATTTTTTTTCCATTTTCCATTTCTTTCACTTAAGCAACCCACACATGAAAAACTTACTTCGGAGAGTTTTTCCTTACAGAGCGGACAATGTGGATTATGGTCCAGACAACGTTCAAGGCATTTGAGGCAGAAGGTATGTCCACAAGGAGTAGCAACAGGTTCATAGAATAACCTGAACAATAAACATTGGGGGATTGAAATAACAGCTGGTTCCGTTTAAAGCATAATGTTCTCAAAAAGATTTTCCATGCGACTGTCATACATGTATAACTAACTGAATGGGACATACAAATTATATTGAGGGCAATTACTCAACTAAATATATATTCAAATTCACAATTACTCCCTCTTTATTGAGATGTAACTATCAGCTCAAGTTAGGCAACTAAAAAAGCCACACAGTTCATCATTAAAAAAACTGTGTTTTGACCTATATATTAACTCTCCTTTCAACTCCTGCTATATCATATTCTAAAAATAAATATACGAGCTGAAAATATGGATTATTAAATTTTCTAAAAAAATAATTAAATCATATCATGCACAGCACTGATTATGTACGTTTTCCTTTTGCTCACTTGCACTTCAACTGCCATGAAATGTTTTCCAAATTTAAGTAATTTGCTTGTATCTTCATAATACCTCATGCAGAGGGAACACTCAAAGTCTGATGCATCCACGAGGTTTGGAGGTATCACTTTTAAGGAAAGGGAGGTGGAGTTTCCACAAGCAGCATCTTCATCTTTTTAGGAAAAACCAGAAAATTCAAAATCAGCAAGGCTCCAAATACAGTTAAGGCAATTTTAGTCCCTGTTAAGATCCTCTGAATTAAACCATCTCAAATTAAACCACCCTGTGCTACAATAAATTTATTAGGTTTTTAAAAGGGACATGAGACTATGTAGATGTTGTTGTGTTGTCACAGAGTAACACAGCCACCCTTCTAGCAGTTGCAACAAATCTGCTCTTCAGAGAGGAACATGGATCTGGACATAACTTGCCTTGAATATTAGTCTTATAATACACAAATTGCAATTAGTGATATATTATTACAATCACTCCTTTTTTTCCTCTCCACAAATACATCATTGGATGTAATGTCAGTATATTATATTCACTATAATACTCACTTTCATTAAATGTAAGACTGAAATACATCAACATTTCCCAACTCTCCAAGTACAGTCTCTTCTTACACAAAGAATTTTGTGTACTGTACAAATCTGGGCACTTTAGGTTATTCTGCTTTGAACGGAAATGGTTCAACTAATCCTAATAAAATAAACCGTGCAAGCAAAAGCGGCGAAGCAAAACAAGTAGAGAATCCTCAAAAAGAGCAGCAAGGGAGGGTAATCCACCTTGACACAGACCTTTTCGAGGAATTTTGCTAGGAACATCCAAGCCTTGACAACCCCCGACATCACTCGAGTACTTTCTTTTTAAGCTTGCACTGGGTAAACTGGACAGGACTGTTCCCAAAGTTTTTTTATTCTCTTCAAAATAGGAATCCAGTATTGGATGAGAAACAGAAGTATCAGCATTTCGATATATATCACTTTCTTGGGATGGGCTTTTTGTTAATCTCAAAACAGTCTCCTGAAACAGATAGGAAACGTGACTCAGATTTTGTTTTTCATTTCCATTTCCCAACTTAAATGTCTGTAGTAGTGATTCAGGAACGGTATTACAGCAATCCATTGTGTGATCTGGGCTAAGTAATACTTCTACCAACTCCTTACCATTGTTTCATTAGCCTGGACTAAGACAAGAACCACACGCCCCCACCCCAGATGTTAGCAGACTCCAACTTCCAGAGGCCCTAGACAGCACACTCAGAGGTGAAGAATGCTGGGAACTCTAGTTCAACAATATTTTGAGGGCCATGTTTCTCACCCCTACTCCAAGTCAATGGAACAACTGCAGAACTCTGCTTGCCTGCAGAATTATTGGAATGCAGCAGAAGTTTCGCTTTTGTCTCAAGGCTTATTTTTTAAAAACATCACTATGGCTTTCCCAGTATTGTTTAAAAGGAGCAATACAATCACACATTTCAGTGAACAATTTATTTTTGATTTTCCATTCTATTATTGAGAAGCATCTTTTGAGATCCAGTATTATTGGCCTAACTCATCTAGAACCTAGGTACAAGAATAATATGCTACCATACATTATGTTCCAAGTACAGATGTAAAGGTTACATCCAGGCTCCCCATTTTTATTTTTAGATCATTTATCCTTGAAGACTTTACCTTTGAACTTTCTGCAGATGACCCGTCTTCTCCAGAGGACTGTGTATTTATGCTACTTAGAAATGCAGGTTTCAACCTTGTATAAGAGGTCCGGTTACAAAAGGGTGTTGTTAGACTATCATGCACATTTTCAAATGCTGGGAAAAACATGTCGCACATTATCTAGACAAAAAAAAACACATAAGTTCAGAAATGTTGATACACTGTTCAGCTTATCTATAGAAAAATAAACCAACAGAAGGTCAAGCACACAGGGAAAAAGAACAAACTCCATGGTATCTCACATTTCAGTTCTCTTCCCTCCTTCAAAATCCTATGCACACATGACTATTGGGGGCCTTTTCCTAAGTTTTGTACCTGCCCCAGTTACGTGCATGAGACATCCATCCTCCTTACCTCTTTAATTAAAGCAAATAAACAACAAAACCCGGTCACATATCTTTATCGTCAGTTGTTCCAGAATACTAGAATGCATGTGCTATTTTCTACAATAAACTTGATAGAGAACAGCTGCAACACTGCAGAGAAATAGGTAGATGCTTCTTTGGTTGGTAGACACACAGAGGCTGCATGTGGCTTAAAGGCTGCCAGGAAGAACCACCCAGTGACAAATATATATATAATCATGATATATAACTACTGATTGAGTAACATCAGAGCTAGACTCTCATGTTGTATTCAGTAAGTTATTAGTCAAAGTATTATTCAACAAATATAAACACATACATTTAAAAAAAAAAGCACTGTACTTAGCAGATACAAACTTTGTACATTGAGCCTACCTTTTGGGCCTCCAATTTCATTGAGTTCCACTCAGGATTTAAGGCAACACAGTAAAGAAATTCCTTCAATGCTTCTTCAATCCTTCCTAATCCAGAAAGAGCTTGTGCTTTCACATAATGACCCTGCATGAATACATATAAGAAACCAATGCATTACAATTCCCAAAACCATAGGCTGTAACATAGTTATAGTCAATCCACCTAAATATTATAATAACTTTATTCTTTCAAAAATGAGGTATAAAACAAAGAAATAGAAAAAAGGAGATGAAAGGGAAAAACCTGGAGGATACACAGTGAAGTTTCACAATAAAATTTAACCTTTCGGACAAGTTTTCTCCAACCTAGTGCATAAATGGCAGATCACAAATTCCACCTTCTCCAGCTAGCAAGACCTATTATCATGCTGGCTAGTGTGATAGGAAATGCAGTACAACATATCTAGAAAGTGTGAGTTTAGAGAAGATTGTCTTAGGAACTCAGTCTAAATCATGACAAATGACTGAAACACTAAAACTGGTTCTTTAAAACTTTAAAACACATGGGGAACGCTATGAGTACTTAAAATGTGAATTTATTGTTGAAACGTGCTTCACTAAACAGAGTGATTCAGAACCAGGACACAGTGGTGTCTTCCAGACATAGCTCTTAACCATCGTTTTCATCTTGTTTCCATTGTAACCTGATGACAGTTTAGCTTTTCTCAAAACCTACACAAATTGTAGTTAGCGTCATCTACAGTTCACTGAAGCAAGCCATAATCAAACCTTGGTTTATATAGCTGTCTGCTCTCAATCCACCATAATTAATTTGTCGAAGCTTGGATCTAATGCCAAATTACAATTAACTGAAACAGTATGAAAACACCCTAAGACAATACAACTGTAAGCATTTTCATTGGCCAAAATGAACAACTTCACAACAAGCTTCATTTTTCACACAAAAATGCAATAATTCTAAATTATTCTCTTAGAAACAATTGCCAATGTAGTCATGTGCAAATACAGTCTCCATTATACCTCCCCTCCATCCTTTTGCTTTTTGGCAACTTGTACTGTACCTTAGGCCAATGGGGTTTATTTTGACAGAGTGTTTCTGCATCATAAAGGGCTTGTTGGTAATTCTTCATAGATATACAAAGTTCTGCCCGCTGTGCTACTAACAAACATTTACAGGAAGCTGGAATGCAAGAAGAAGAGAACATGTTTCTGAAACTTTGTGGTTACATTTTAAATAAGTGGTTAACGACATTTAACTTAAAGCCACAAAATGAAATAACTGTAGTTTAAACTGGGAAAGTATACATTACTAAGAGGCCATAGAAAAAATATGCAAAATTAAGACATAAATATTTTATACAAACAAATTTAAAACAGTCAGTTCCTGCAAGCTGTATTTCTTTTTTATTAGCTTTGTAAGAACATAGTTGAAAGTATCAGTTCTTAAATTTTTAACATTGCACAGCTCACCCACTGAACTTTCTAAGGCATTTAAAAGGTGTATGATTAGCTATGTATTTACCTCAGATCAGTGCAAAATGAATCCTGCAAGAATAACAAACCTAAGAACTCTTCAGCAGGTCATTTCACTATGATCAGAAGTCTTCCAGACAAGCCTAATAATTGGTAATATTATTGAAGACCAAAGCTTTTCTTTGGAGAACCAGGAAGCCTGGGAACAGCAGTGTTTTGGGGTATCATTAACACAATGAATCTTCATGCACATTCCAGACATTACTCAAGTACTGCCTTTTATTACTACTTCTGATTTGTGCATAATTTAGACTTCCAACACATTTTGCATAGATTTTTTTCTCTAATGTTTTCCTACTTCAGAAAATCAGTTCCCATGAGATTTCTTAAATTAACATATACGTGCACACACGCATGCACACACACACAGTAGCAGAAAACTGAAAATTTTTGTGATAAGTTTTATTCTATGTCTGTTTCAAGTGTGTGTGTTTTTTTCATTTAAAACCTTTGTATTGCACCTTTGTAAGTCCAAGGCTGCAAACAAACTCCATCAAACAAGAGGTGGCCTAAGGAAGTCCCACAGAGTACGTGCAGCTGTAGAAAAGGCCATTTCACTAGATCAAATATTTATAAGCATTACCTGCATAATGGACTAGATGTTCTATTTGATGTTTTTCTTTTAATAGTTGGTGTTTTTAACAAGTTTAATTCTTTGATAGTTTTATTTTTAACTTTTGTATGTTGTGAATTTTTAGCTATGTTTAACTGTTGCATGCCACCTTGAGTCTCTTAAATAAATAAGTAAATATTCCCTAGAGGTCAATGGATCTTGCTTTTCCCTAGCATTCCCCAATGTGTGTGTGAAATATGTTGGCCTCCAAATCCATCTACACTGAAACCCAAGTATTTGAAAGACTAAATTAAATACTTGTTCAACAGGTCGACATCTAGAACAAGCAGCCATTTGCTTAAAAAGTGAAAGGAGCAGATATAAAAATCCAACATCACACCTATGCTTTTCATCATCCTCCCTCTTCTCCCAATTCTAATTTCTGATGCTACCCACTCACTTTCCCAACTGCCATTCCTACCACTTGTCACAAGGGCTCTACTGCCAGTCATTCCTCCAGACACAGCCGACATCAAACTCTTTTCTAGTTAATCAGCTTTGTGTTTTAGCAAGTAAGGCCTCTGGCAGACAATCTTAGCTGAAGACCCAATACACCATTACTTAATGGAATTATGAAACGTCTTGGACAGGTTTGTAGTACTTGTAATTAGAACTCTGGACTATGACTTTCAGGCAATGACCACCATGACTAGGAGATTCTGCAAGTTACCGTCCATTAAAGTAACTTTTCTAGGCATTGCTATTATTTTACTTAATTCTATTTCCAGAGATCCTTAGGATACAAGATCACCAGTCAAAAGATACTGATTTCTTCAGTTTGAATACCCTGGTGTTTAATGTTCTAGGTAAGAGTGCTCAAATAATTTATCACTGACCCAATACAATCTCTGGAAAATCTTGCTGGTGACTAGGGTCCTCGCATGCAATTTATTAAGTTCTTATTGTCTATCACACTACAGACCATTTCTACAATGGTGCTTCAAAACTTGTTTTTCAAGCTCATGAATTCTTCTATGACAAAAGGCATAGACATCTCTCTCTTTTTTGTGGGTGGGAGGGGAGCGTGTATTTATTCTAGCATAAATGAAACTGGGATCTGTTCTAATTTCACTATTGTGGAATTCAGGCTGGTAATTCACAACCTGAGGGGATATCAAAGGAGATATGCATAATTTTTTAAAAAATATACTCAATACTGTAATAGGAATTTAAAAAAAAATGAAAGCAAGAGGAAAAATAATTATACCTATCACTTTTTTAGTACATTGCTGATTTATCATCTTATGTTACACAGGAATGAACTGTAAATACTGGAAGATGTCTTCTAAAGTCACAGATAAATAGATTTTTCACTTTTCAATTTGATATTGAAACTTCAGTGTGTTTAAAGGAAGCATGAGATTTTTATATTTATTAATAGGAGCACAAGTTTAAAAGGAAGGACACATTTAAAAAGTTGAGAAACACTCATTTAGGTCTTTGAAGTCTCAACCTCACTCTCTTTTCATAAGTTTTTTTTTTAACAAGGGCAAGAGACTCTCATCTTCATATCATCTTTTTATCTGACCTAACTTTGTGAATAAAATTGTTAATATGAGCTGGTAAGTGTACTTTGCCTTCAGAATCCTTACTTTTAAAAGCTCAGGAAGGGAGAAAGAGAAACACAAGAAAAAAGAAAGGTAACAACACTGGTGATTGAAATATTACCTAACAATGTTAGGAGATCAACTGCTAATCCTTTATGTGTGTATTGTACATTCATACCCTACAACCCGGGAAGGAACCTTTAACTCTTCAGATGCTGTGGTCCATAGTAGTGCTGCTCAAAGTGGTGGTCCATGGACGAGTCCATGGTAATTTTCCAGAAAAGAAAGAACAAATTGTAGCCAATGAGCACAAGTAAGGTACCAGTCCTTTCACATCGGGAAAAACAAAACAACTAGCCCTCCACATCAGAGAGCTTGAGTTGCACTGGCCTACAGCTCCCACCAGCTTCACTAAACATGGCTTATCATGCTAGACAGCAGGAACTGTAGTCCAAAATATCTGAAAGGTTTCCATCTCATACCCTACAACAAACTAAACACAACAGTGCAGACTACACACAGTATTTTGACAGTGCAGTGTAGTGGTCTGGGCATTGCACTATGACCCTGGAGACCAGGATTTGATTCCCCACTTGAGCACTGAAACTCACTGGATGACCATGGGCACGTTACACACTCTCAGCCTCAGAACACCAAGTGACAGGTTTGCCTTAAGGTCACCAGAAGTTGGAAACAACTTGAAGGCACACAACAACAACAAATCCTACACATGCAAAACAAGTCCCACTAATTTCAAGACAGGAATAACTTGTAGCTAAGTGTACCTAAGACAGTAAGCTGAGTTCCACAGTGCATAATAGGACTGGACAATTTCAGAAGGGACGGGGCACCAGCCCCTCCTAGTGAAAATGTCTTTTTAAAAAAAAGATTTTTTTTTAAAAAAAACTAGATTTTGATTAAAATATGGTGAGTGGCATACTTTGTTTTAGAACAGAATGCTGTCCTCTGGAAGCTTGTAGAAACAGAATTTTCCCATTTTTTTCAACAAAACAAAACAAAAAAACCATTACGGAGGTTTCTGGAGCCTGTAGAAGTGTCTTGAGGAGATGCATGTGTAATTCTTCTCTTTAGTTTATAAAAATGCCCTCTTCAAGCTAGCAGTCCTGAATCATAATTGAGAAGCTGAGTTCCTTTTTGCTTCATGTGTTTTGATGAAATCAGTGAGGAATAATGAAGAAAGATTCCTCTGACTTGTTGAGGAAGACTTTCAATTCTGATTCAACAAGTACAATAGTCAAGAAGGCATGGCATCATGTTTCCAACATGTTCTTTAACATCCTCTCTAGAGCAAACTGAGTTTACCACAGTTTATGAGGAAGATATGATTAAAGACTGATTATGTGACATTTAAATACAGTTAAGGACAGCTTCAGAACAAGTTTGTGCAAGCCTGCAAAAGTGCTTAAAGCAGAAGACAAGACTAGATGTAGTATGTGGCTACATCTTTTACCAAAAATTCTTCTTCTCTTACAAACAAAAAGAACCTCAGATTTAAATCACATGATTACAGGATCAGCCTCCCCTAGCTACTGCCCTTGTGATGTTTTAGACTGCAAGTCCCATCATGACCAACATCAGCAGCACAATCAAGAAATGTTTTTAGATGATTAGCAGACAAGGGGAGGGCAATTATAATCAGCAAATCAACAGATTAAATACACACCTGTCTGTGCTTTGGTTCAATCACATTATAATTGCAAATGCTAAATGAAATCTTAGACAGCTTTCCCTTCTAAGAGTATCTCCAGTCAAGCATCACAACTATTCATTGTTAAGGAAGATTTACTATGGACTGGCAATAACATCTTAATAATTTACCATTCAGCAACTATAATCTGAACTGGGTTTGAAATGGGTACATCTGGATGTATGACATGTTTTGACATGATATCTGAACTGACCAATGAAATTATGGATGTTGCCCTCACATAAGATCAAATCCACCTGGGACTAGGAAATCCTGCACAATGGTGCTACCTTTGACTCGTTCTGTAACTACTTTTGACTCATTTCTCATGAACAGAAGCACAGGTCAACAAGTTTTCCCAATTTCAATTCAAGTTCAAGGATGAGGTCAGTTTCTAAGACTTGTACCCTTGTTATGTGTTACCTTAACTAACTGTATATATATTTTAAAGACTTTTTTTCTTCCTGCAGTTCACAGTTGATTCATTTTTGAAAGAGCATTACAGTATCTCTCATTCAGTGAAATGTATACATAATGAAATGAAAAACACTGGTTATCACCCCATTTGAGGCCAAAAATGAAGATGTAAAAAATGTGTTTCTTCTTCTGTCATGTGACCAGATATCTTCAGTCCAAGTCAGAAAAAAAATGGAGATTAGGGTCTGTATTTTGGTGAAGGTGTGGCTGAGAATTCTAGATGTCCCTGCCGAAACTGCCAATCCCAGGATTCCATAGGATAGAATCGTGGTAGTTAAAGTGGAATAATAGTGCTGTAATTCTGTAGTACGGATAGACTATACTTGAACACAAGGAGGCAAGAGTTGGTTTACTGAACAGATTACAATACAAGATGAAACACGCTATTCATTTCAGTATACATCTTTCAGTGAGGCATGCCATCTCTTGTTTTGCCCTCACATTGAAGTATACCAATCTAACCAACATAACAAGCTGTCCTCATTTTTACTAATTTTTAGAGAATTTAAAAATTTAAAAATTTTAAATGCATATTACATTAGAAGTCAGGTATTGAACAATCACAGAATATCTGTGGTTCAGAATCCTGATACAAACAAAAAGATGTTGCTTATTTACATTTAAGAGTGTATGATGGAATTTAATTTCCTCTCTTTTTAGGGCTATGTTTACCTCACATCAAAATACAGTAGTACATACACACTTGCTGAAGTATAATGACAACCATCTGGTTTAGTTGTTCTGCTAAAATCACAAGCTATCAACAGAGAAAACATTGCCAATGACATTACAGATTGCAAGGGGTGAAAGAAGTGTAGTAAAACTTGTTATTGATGATGCTCATACAGATGAAACCACTTATCTTCAAAACCATCAAGAGACTGGCTTGTTTAAGATGGATCTGTGAGCTCCAACATTGAGTAGGATTTCAGCTTGGGCCTTTCTGACCAAAGTCCTCCACCACATGGGCTCACACTGTTAGCACACAAGGTTGACTAAGATCCATTTTCTCACACACCCGTGCATATGCACACACACACAGAGAGATTATCTAGACCACATTTTTGCTCTCAAGGAAAAAAGGAAAGGCACCAGCAATAAACAGAAATAAAAGATAACTCAAAGGTGTACAATGGAAAGACTGTAGTTCAAAATATTCACTTCAGGAATGTTATTGTCGTGCACCTTGAAGTTGTTTCTTATGTATGGTAATCCCAAGGTAAACCTATCAGAGGGGTTCTACCACTGCCCTCCTCTGAGGCTGTAAGAGTTGCCCAGTGTCATCCAGTGGATTTCCAAGTGGGGTTTCAGACCCTGTCTCCTATATTGCTAGTCCAACTCTCAAACCACTACCTCATAGTTCAGGAACATGCTTATTTTTAACTCAAGCATTCCCAAAAAAGCCATTTTAAACATGTGTTGGACCATTAAACTTTTACTGATTTGGAACTTGATATGCAAGACAAAACACATGTAAACTGGGTTGGAGGACTATCAGCAACAGCTGTCCTTTTCTAAACAGCTGTCATTGCCTTTTATGAGAAGAACAGGAAAAAATATACAGTTTGTTAAGAAAGCACATACACATAAAAGTTCCTTTTTCAATTCCTAACATCTTCTATCAAAAAAATCTAAAGTTGCTGAAACAAAGGTCCAAATAAATGGATGCACTAAAATTGATGCATTAAGTACAATGGGTATGCTTTTCCAAACTAGTCTACAAATGCACATTTTCCTCCCAAAACAGCATAAACAAGAGTAATTAAAAGAATTTACAGTTGTTCAAACCTAAGTAAATTTTTCTCCCATGTTGGTGGTTGTATGCTTGGCCTTGAGAATGCAAAGGCATCCAGATATACCTTGACCTTGGGCGAGGCAACCAGATTTCCAATGGTAACAAACAGTATCTGCTAGAGTATAGCAAAGCACGGGCCTGGAGCTCTACCTCTCCTGACTTCCCTTTTTGTCACCAAAAATGGTGAACTGCTTTTCCTGGAAGCTTCTAAGAGAATCAATTCATCTTTAAAATAGACCAGTACCCTTTGCACTGTTTAAAATTTTAAATCACCCATTTTTCAAAAGCAAAAGCATTTTTCACCCCATCTTCCACTTTTCTTTTCATTTTTGGCCCCCTATTCAAGGCCAAAAAGATTAAGGACCATACTACTGGCCCTCAGAAGCACCAAAAATTGCCCATTCTCAGTCCACAGCAAAACAGGAACAGTCTGCGCATGCAGTGAGTAAACGGCTCCTCTGTCAAACTTCTTTCTAATGGAGGTAGCATTTAACAGCATCACTGATTTCTGTAAATGTTAACATTTCACAGAGAGCGTACTTTTTTTTGCAGAATGTAATTCAGAATGCTTAACATATACAGGACTGAATGGCCACTTCGTTTTCCTGTCCGTATGTTGGAATACAGAGATTCTTCTTTAACTATGACCACAGACCAGGGGTCACTTTTATAATTATAGGGAGAATTTCTTTGCAAGTGAGAAGTACATTTCTGATTAACCTGACAAAAGAGGTGAGCAATGAGGATGCTATCAGGAAGCATTCTAATATACTCATGTGTGTACACATGCATTGGTACACAAGTAAAGTCCTTGAATCATTTCTCTCCTATTTCAGAACCAAGGAATTGTTTACCAAGAACTCCAATGAGGCTAATTAGTTCTCATAAACCACTCAGGCTGGTCAGATCTCATAGAAGTTGTTGCGAGTCAACTTGGAAGATTTTAAACTTAAGGATACACACATTTACTGGGACTTTCACTCTTTCTTACTCAAAGAGGCTTAGATTAGTTTATTTAATATATATCCCAGTTTTCTCTCATGTGGGACACAAAGCTAGAGTTGTATGCATTAGTTAGAATTATCTGATCTATAGCAGCTAATTGTGGCATAACCCAATGCAGGCAAAAACCCAGAAAGCAAAAACAAATGGCTAAAGCCATCATGGCACAACAATGCAGTATTTAGAACAACATGGAAGAACAACACGAATAAAACTATTCCATAATATACAATACTACAGAACCCTGAAGTGTGCTGTGCTATTTTAATTAAATATTTTATTTTAATAAAATAAAGTCAATAAACTGCCTTCAAGTCTTTTCTTACTTACAGCAATCCTAATGCCATATGATGAGGTTTTCTTGGCAAGATTTGTTCAGGGGGAGTTTGCCTTTGCCTTCCACTGAGGCTGAAAGTATGAGACCTGCCCAGGGTCACCTAGTGGGTTTCCATGGTTAAGCATAAATTTGAGCTCTGATCTTCTCAATTCCTGTTCCAATACTCAAACCACAAAGCCATGCAGCCTCTTTTTTAATAAACTATAGAACTTTAACAAACTTTAATGAACTACAGAAGATGATAAAGTTTCCACCCTAAAAGTAACAGATTCTGACTCATTTAGTAATCTGTTCCCCACTGATACAGTGAACAGAGTCAAATATAATAAATATTTGTGCCATGCTCTCCTCCTAGGTTACCTGCAGAAAAACAAGAAACCAGAATGAGCAAGTTTTCATTAGTGCTGTGCAGTTCTCTGAGTGATGTATGTTTCACTCCTTGGAACGAGAATAGTTTAGGGCCTCTGTATAAGGATTACTGCACACAAAGTGCTGTATGCCATTGCTGGTTGCCATATGGGAATTGCATTTATCTCTAAATATTGCCTCTGTTGAACAATACTGACCTCAACTTAACTGCAGAAGTCCCAAAGGGATTCTGTGCAGACTCCCTTGGAGACTCCTACAGTCCAAAAACGAGAATCTGCCATGTTTCTCAAGGTAAATATCCAAGATGATGGAACATGACTCAGTGCAAAAGAAATTGCAGCTGCGGGAATGCCAACCTAAAACACCCAAATTAGAAATATAAAAGTTCTACTCTGAGGGGGAAATAGGAAATTACAGGAAGCCTCTACCTTTTGACACCCCATTACCTGACAACTTGCTCTTTTGACACTTCCAAATCAAGGACAAGCTCCATTAATTCAACAGCACTTCTGCTCTTTCATCAGTTCTTCTTGTCTACAGAGGCTCACTTGGAACTGCGTGTGCATGCATGCTGCTTGCAAAGCAAGCTGAAAGAATTTGCAAGTCAGTCCCAAGTGAGCTTCCAGAAGTCCTGCATGCCCCATACAGGATGATACACGTGTTCCACTTTATAACCAATTCTGTTTTTTTTAACAGTGCTCCAGTTCGTAACCTGTCAGATAAGTGGGAGAAGATTGTGTAATTACAATCTTTTCCCGTATATGCAGCAGTGTTGTTACAGGAAACTCCACATAAAGCAAAGAAAAGTGAATGGTCACATCCCATTATCTTCAATGAGATATGCCTGTTGCATCCACTAATTATAATAGATGTGATGCTTCATGCCACCTTGGATTTGTGTATGCCAAGGTGACACCACAAGAGAGTACACTGTACCTTATTTTGATATGTCTATAGTTAATTCATTTCTTATTTCACATACGCTTTACATATAGCAGGAGTCAAGTTCAACCACTGGCAGCTCCAGTTTTTTTTAAAAAAATATTTTTATTAGAGTTATATAATACAGAATGAAAGTACACAAGGAGAACAATCTACATACTAATTTCTTTCATCACAACTTAAGCATTTTCTTATAATCCTGAAATTTGATGTTTAAGCTTCACAACTCAAGACACCCATTATCTATTGTGCTGGCACCCTTAAATTAACCTCTTTTCTATCTTTTCCAAGTCTAAAATCCATTATCCCCATAAAAAAACCAATCCTACATCAAAACCATTCAGTTAAATTTTTTAAACCTATCTTCATCTAAATTATCTGAATCTTAAAATGTAGTTTGTTTCCCCAAACACTGGCAAAATATAAATTGAGGTGGACATCAAAATATAAATTGAGGTGGATATCTCACATGTATCAAAAAATACTTTTACTTCCCTCTTTCTGATCTCTGCTTTTTCCCTGATACACTGCTGTAATTTTCCCTTCGTCATCACAGCCTCAGTAATTTTCCCCTAGTCATCACAGCCTCAGTATTTTCAGATATAATTTTCATACCTCCAGCATTCTCAGCTATAGTGGCTTGATCTCCATCCATCTGGTTATTAAACTTTCCATCAGGGGTCAAGCTTGTATAGTCCCACAATACATAATCTTCTTGCTTTTCATTCCCCTCCTCTACCATAATATCTTGCTGCTCCAGCACATCCAAATCTTGCAACAGTTGCTTCACCGACTCTTCCTTAGGTTGTTCAAAACATACGATGCCTTTTAGAGACCCAATCTCCTCTCTAAAGGACTTTATCAAAGACTCTGGCACAGAGTTTAGCATTTCTTTTATTTCTCTCAATTCATCAAACACTACTTGATTGAAAACCCTGCCTCCATTGTACACAGAGAGGAGCCTCTGTTTCTCTCTCAACATACGGACATTTCTCCACGTGCCCAGCTAAAGCATCTGCCAAACAGTAACCAACCTTATTAATTTTTTGAAAACATTGTCCAGTCAAATCCAGTCCAATGCCTCCTATGGACAAAACAAATTCAGCTTCTCATACTGTCTCCAGCTTGTAATCCACAATTAATCAATCCAAATTGCTTAAAACCAATATAGAAAAATCAGTAAAGCCACTAAACCTTTCAAATACTGTTACTGATAATAAATTCTGTAATGAACAAGAGTTATTTCCAATTCTTATTTAAACTTTCTGTCTTTATTTCAAAAAGAAGGCAGCTTACTGAGGAAAAAAATCCAAAGCTAGGTCCAAGATTTCTTTAGTTCCACATGTTAATAAATGAAATTTAGAAACTAGAAGTTGGGTAGAAACTAGAAACAGAAGATTTGAATCCAATGTTCCTGAGGAGCTGTTTTGTAGCTTACAGGAAGACACAAGAAATTCCTGGCTCCCCCAGTTTCATTGACTATTCCTTGCAATTTCCACAACAACTGCTGAGTTAAGGAGCCTTCTTAGGTAATTCTTTTGATCATCCCTTGATCTGGGAAGATAAATGGCAACTGGAGCTTATCTCCAGCCAATGAAAACACTGCCATTGCTTCCCTCACCCACAGAATTCTACTGGGAAGAAGGCATTAACTCCTCATCTTCTCCCAGAAGTTCCACAGCTCCAATTTTAAAAAGGTCACTAAAGCAGGAATTGGTAAATATGTCAGCTATTGCTGTCATGTTGACATTGCTGTTAGCGGGATACAGGATCAGAAATACAGGTATATCCCAGTTAACGACATGTTCCTGGGCATTACCAGAAAGTTTTGGTACCAGAAGCAGAAATAACATGGAAAAATAGAGAGGAATTCCTATACTATAAAAAGAAGGTGTTCAACAAACTTTTTATTAAAAACTAAAAACGTGCACATGTTAAATGAAACAACCAAGTCAGGTAAGCCTTGCATAAGTAAACCAAAATATTTTCAACCTTCTAAAAACCAGCTGAAGATGTCTTCCAAAAGACATCTATGGACTACTTTTTCTTTCACCAGTTCCCACCTCCCCTTATGATTTTCCATTTTGTGGCCTATCTTACAGTTCTACGGTTTTTTAGCACACTGGGAGTAGCTGGTAAAACAAGCTCCTCTGTTTTGCTGTTCATGCAGCCTCAGTAAGGCATTCTAGAGGCAGTTGCTCTTTACCTTGCCTGTGGTAAGCAAGCTCACACAACTACAGAAGGATCAGCTAGAGTTAAATCTCAGTCCTCCCCAGGTCATGTTTTACTGCATTGTTTACTGCAGGCATGCTGCTAAAACCCAGAAGTCTGTTTCTACAGCTCTCTTTCACATAGATCTCAATGTCTACATTGCTAAAACATATCCAGCCTGATGGAGGATTAGCAGGAAAGAGGATCTGGATAGGCATTAAAAAACTTTGTAAAAATAAGTTTCACTGTCAGTGTCTTTATTGACTTAGGTATGCCTGTATTCTATGTATTCTATTCTCTGTCAGAAAGAGTACCATAAGACTACAAGCTTCTACTGTGACCTTGAAGAATAAGAAGCAAAGCTTCCAAATTATGGGAGGATAACTTTTTAACAGGCCATCTTTAAATAGAACTGTATTTAATTCCCAGTACTGTTAGCACAGTGAAAGACGAAAACCAGTTTTAAGAATGAACAAAGCTGGGATAGTACTTGTGATAGTGATTCAGGGAAGGTATTATTAATTTTTAATGTAGAACAGAAGATGTAGATTTAATCTATCATTTTTGTTGGATTTGCTATAAAAATACTGCATTTATCTCTAAATAGTTCCTCTATTGAGAACAATCATGGTGTAGTGGCTTGAGCACTGGACCACAGCCCTGGAGACCAAGGCCATTTCCGCACTAGATTGTTATAGCGCTATTATTCCATCTGCAACATCCTATGGAATCCTAGGGTTTGCAGTTTCGGGAGGGCCAGCCAACCCCTCCTGAAACTGCAAACCCCAGGATTCCATAGGATGTTGCAGATGGAATAATAGCACTATAACAGTCTAATACGGAAATGGCCCAAGGTTCGATTCCCCATTCAGCCATGGAAACCCACTAGGTGATCTTGGGCACGTCACACATTCTCAGCCCCAGAAAACCCCATGATAGGTTCACTTTAGAGTCACTATAAGTTAGAAATGACTTGAACACACACAACAACAACAGGGCCTCTACTTCACATCAATTACAAAATTTCATTACGTAATTATAAAAGAACGCTACAAACTGCTTCTAATTATACATTTTCTCTGCAAGTCACATTAAAACAAAGTGAATTTAGATTTGCCTATGGAGGAAAAAACACAAGAAAATACAAAAACCACAAAAACAGTTACAGTTTCCTATCATTTTAACTAATTAATTAAATCCCATCTTTCACCCTGCACAGGATCCAAAGTGGCTTACGTCTAATTAAAACAAGGCACAAGTTGTGTTTTAGAAAGCCACAGTGGTGTAATGATTTGACTGCTGGATTAGACTCCAGGAGACCAGGGTCTGAGTCCCCATTTAGTCCAGGAAACCCACTGGATAACCTTCTCTCTCAGCTTCAGAGGAAGGCAATATCAAACCAGTTCCCCAGAAATTCTGCCAAGAAAACTCTGTGATGGTGTTTCCTTAAATCAAAAACAACCTGAAGGTATGCCACCACCATCACCACCACAACAAAAAAACTCTTAATAGAAAAAACAACTGCACAAACAATTCTATTAAAAACACAAAGTTAAAGACTTTTAAAACAAATCCAAGACATAATAAAAAAAGATAAAAGCACAACCCCATTAGAAGCCCCTTCTGCCACATTAACTATAAACCAAAGGCCTACCTAAATAAAAAGGTATCTACCTGCCTGGTGAAAGAGGAGAGAAGGGGCCAACTGACCCTCCCATGGGAAGGAATTCCACAACCTGGAAGCAACCATTGGGAAGTATCTCCCATGTCCTCACCAAACACACCTGTTATGGTGGTGGGGCTGAGAGAAAGTCCTCCTGTGAAGATCTTAAAGCTCAGACAGGCTTTTATAGGGTGATAAGGCAGCACGCCCAGGTGAAATGCAAGTAAATGGGTGAGAAGGCACATGGCTGCCCCCTCCCATTCACTCGCCTATCACCCAGGCACCTGAAAGAAAGACAGCAGACCCGGGCAAAATGCAAGTGAATGGGAGGAGCCTGGAAGGGGAATGCTCACTTTGGTGCAGGGAGTTGTTTGCAGTTTTTTGACTTTCGCATGGGTTCTGCATCTCAAACTGTTACAAAAGTTGAGTAAAGTAGTAGTAGTAGTAGTAGTAATAGCAGTAGTCGTCATCATCATAATCATCAATTTTATTCATTACCCACCTCTCCCCAAGGCTCAAGTAAAGTATTGCCCTTTAACTGTCATGGCAACATCCTATGGAATCCTGGGGTTTGTAGCCAGGTGAGGCACTAGAGCAGTCTGGCTCAGAATTCCAAATGCTCCTTCCTAACTCCAAGTCCCAGGATTCCATAGGATGGAACCAGGGCAGTTTAAGTAGAATGCAGCCCTATAATTGTGTGGCGTAGACTGGCCCCTGGTATTTTGATCCCTATTCTCTAGGGCAATCTAGGAGTGGGGTGAGTGGGAAGCAAGTCATTACTGGCAGGAAGGGGAAAAAGGGGGTATTTGTTCTTTAGAGTATGTGGATATTCAACAGGTAATCTTTAAAGGCCAAATTCTCTTTAGAGATAAGCAGCATTCTCCGCCCCCCCTCCTCCTCCTCCTCCTCTAAAGTTAGAAAATCTTATAAGGCCTAACAAGATGTTTTTCAATCCAGGGAGTGAGAGTGTGATGGGGGGAGGAGGAGAGAAAGAGAGAGAGATACACAGAATGAATGAATAGTTTTTATGAACACAACAAGCTGAAATGGAAAATAAGCTGCCCTATTCCAAGTGACCTGAAGTTCCTCAACATTTTAAACCTGAGATGCGACAGTACCCCTAAGGACACCTGTATTTGGGAAAATGGTGCAGCTTAGGCAGATTTCCACAAAGAAGCAAGTGGTAGTGCTCTTGTCAAGGCAAGGTAGAAGAAGTTCAATTCATGCGGTTTATAGTGCTTTTCTTCTTCTTTTATGCCTTTCCTAACAAGGGTCATACTCTCCCAATATAAAAATACAAGGTAACCAATCCAAGAATCCTACTTGTTTGTGGTTAAGCTATATCAGGTGCTCTGTAAATACTTGTTTCAGTTACATTCTGCTATAGCGTGAGAAAGCTCATTCAGAAACCAAAGCATTTGTATAGCTACTCTTAAAAGCTTACTCTGTAGTCCTTTCCCACTTCCACTACCTTAAACAGTCTTGTCAACCACATGAAGATATCACTAACAATTTTCACTGCTCTTTATCAAGGGTTTAAAATTCTAACAAGTGCTATTAAATAAATAACCAGTGTGATAAATTAGAGAGAGAGAGAGAGACACACACACACAGTAGTTGCAACCTAATAAACATCATAGGCATGATAAGGTAAAGTAGAAGAAAATGTTCTGAAGCAGTAAACTTTCAACCAAGGTACCACATAACTTGTAATACTTGATATTTGCTAAATACCACCATACAAGACTCATGAGAATGTGCTCTGTTTGCTCATCAAGAGGAACATGATGATCACTCACTGCAGGACAGCAAACTTTCAGGATGTATACTGGAAAAGAAGATGGAGATTTTTATCTGAACTATGCTGATTTTTTAAACCATGACTATGGAATGGAAAACTCCTTTTTTCTTTTAAAAATGCTCCTCATAGAGATCACTAGTAGATGTATCCAGGGTGGAATTTACAGTATTTTTTTAAAAAAATATAATTTTGATGGATCTGAAAATACCAAAACACACCAGTCACATTAAGACCCCCTATATGAAAAGAAAAAAAAGAAAAAAAAGAAAAAAA
Organism: Iguana delicatissima; assembly: GCA_948472985.1. Lineage (NCBI taxonomy): Eukaryota > Metazoa > Chordata > Lepidosauria > Squamata > Iguanidae > Iguana > Iguana delicatissima. The sequence continues at coordinate 160,340 of CAOKZL010002419.1, read as the reverse complement.
AGGAAGAAGCAATAAATAGACAAAAGAGGAAGAGGAAGAAAAAGACTCCTGCCCAAACAAATCCCAATCCAGGGTGGAATTTATTTCCTGATTCAATCACAAGCAAAATTCCTATCTGCCTATAACAACTGACAGTTGAACCATATGCTTGAAACCTTTTATACATGCCTTCATGCCATACAAATCAGCAGAACAGAAATGTGTATAACTAGGTATGTTGTTAAAAACCAATGGGGTCAATAATGGATCTCAGTTCATGTGTTATTTTGTTGTCGTTGTTATTGTTGCTCCTCTGCTACTGTATTACTGGGTGCCTTCAAGTTGTTTCCGACGTATGGCTATCCTAAGGCAAACCTGAGCTTACTGTGAAGGAAAAGTTAGAAAACACTTCACAGACTAACAATGCAGTCTTATGCATAGATGTTAAGATCAAACTCATATAAGGTCTGGTGAGATTTGCTCCTATATAAGCGTGTCTAGAATTAAAGCCAAAATGTCTCAGTTTATCAGTTCTTTCACCTTCCCTAAACTCCAACGCATCTGTTATATTGGACAGAATTCTACAGTGGAGGAAATGACATGAGAGATGATTCAGCCATCTCGTTCAGTGTTCTCTTTTCCTGCTCTTCTGGAGGCTTGCTCTTTCTGAGACAGCGAGGGGACGTAGCTCCCTTTTCCTGGGACAATGGTGTCAAAATGCTGCCAACACTGAAATCTGGCAATAATATCTGGAAACAGAGAATCATTAAGATGACTGATGGTATTTATGCAATGCAGTGGTGATGGATAAGCAAAGAAGCATTTCCAGGATATGGGCAAGGATGTGGGTTTTCTGGAAAAAAAAGTAGAACTGAAAAATTTTCCAGCGCTCTAAATAACGTTACCTGATTTAACACATTTTGTTTAAATGTTATATTCAAATACATTCAAAGCTTTATGTGAAAACTATTTTATTTGAATGTTTCTAATAAACAGAATGAGAGCCACTGTTGTATAGTGGTTTGAGTGCTGGACCACAACTCTGGAGACCAGGGTTCAAATCATTGCTTGGCCATGGAAAACCACCAAGTGACCTTGGACAAGTCACACTCTCTCTGAACGAACCCCATGATAGGTTCACCTGAGGTTCACCCTAAGTTCGAAACGACTTGAAGTCACATAACAACAACAATGAAGAGAATATCATCTACTTCCCTTATATGTAACATAAAATGACTATACCAGGAAGAATGCTATTTTTAGGATACCTAAAGAGAACTGCACCTGATGTATTTTATATCAACAGCTTTTGTTTTGCTGAGGTATAGCTGTAACATCTTCAGCTTCACTCACTCACTCACTCTCTGTGCTACTTATCAGTTCCATTTCAAGCTCAGAAAAATCTGGTTCAGTACAATTAACTGACCATTCTGTTTCAGTACAACAGCCCAGGCAACTACGGACAAACACAGATATACATGCGGAAAATTTTCAGTAGAAGAATATAGCGCCAGAGACTTTTGCTTTCTGAAAAACATTCTCCACATCTCTGGATGTGGGCATTTCCAGGATACAGCTAGCAGCAGTAGCCTTCAGCAACAGAAGAACAAAGCTAAGAGGGGAATGTTAGAATGAACACATGTGCACGGCTATACATATGTACCAGCACAACAAAAATTACCCAGCCGCATAAAGATAACAGCTACTGACAGTCTCTAGGTAACCATAACTCCCACTCATGATGTTCTTCTGTGCACGTGTACTTAGCAGAACAGCTGATTTTAGAGACGGCAAATATGATGCTTTTGAAAAAGGAGTAGGATGACCACTTCCTCTGTAAAGTTCACACAGTGCCATTTCAAAGCAACAAATATAGTTGTTTGCTTCATGGTCACATGTACCTATAATAGCAATTGGTTTTAAGTTCTCACTGCCAAATTCTACTGCAAGTAGTTGACTGACTTCTGATCCTAGGTAGGGAAAGTGGTAGCATAGGATTAAAAAAAAATAGATTATGAAAATCTGAACTAAGGTTAAGATAAAGCATGCTTCCTTGGTCAAAGAACACTGTAACTCACAGTCCAGAAGGCATGTGGTCCATCTTGTCACTGTGTATTAATTCCATTTACATATTTAGCTTCCAGGTTATAGTTTAACCAAATACAGATGAAATACTGTGTTCCTCCTCTGTTTTCTTGTGAAAAATAAAGAAGCACAGCAGAAAGAAAGTGGGGTACGCAATTAAAAATACTGTGAGTCAAACCATCTACTTCAGATGAGAAAAAATGTTTATGTCTACTGTAACATGAACCAGTCCAAACTACTTGCATACGTGAGAGGCAGAGATGACGGCAGCGGCAGTAACCCTAGCATCCTATCCTTCTCCCTTGCTGAATGTGAAGCAGAAGCTAAATCCTATTTGCAGCAGCCAGTAGCAGCGGAAAGCTGAGCTCCTGCGCTCCAGCAGCTCAAAAGCAATCCAAAGATTCCATAAGATGGAACAATGGCAGTTAAATTGGTATTTCAAATGCTATTAATGTCTGGTGCACATATCCTCTCAGACCCATTAGCCAAATTTAAAAATTCCTTCTTGACCAAAGAGACTGAGGTCAGGATCTGAACCTCGGACCTTCTGCAATACAAAATAATGTGCTGTACTACTAAGCTCTAGAGCCTCTGTCAAAAATGATTAATTCTTGTACCTGCAAATGGGGAGGGCGACAGGGGGGCAGGGGGAGAGAAAGCCTTCACTGGGTATTACTGTATATGAAGGCTGTTTTAGCTAAATTTCCTTATAACCAAGATTGATCTTACATCATACTCTGTACATAACATATGAAGAACTCACATTAAGTCAAATTTCACCTTAGCCTTTTAAACAATTCAATCTGATATACAGTATGCATGAACTGCTTAAGGAAACCTCTTTTGTGGACTAAAGCAAAGAACTTTCCCAATACCAGTAGCAGAAAAGCATAAGATCAGATCTCCCTTTAGCAAATAAATATATAGAGCTGTGTCCGCAGAGCAGATTATTGACTAATCTCTGCCCATTAATATTTGGGTTTAGGGAACAGAACCTTGAGAGTTCTCTCTTTGTAAAAAATGAAGTCAGAATATCCATGTTACATATTTAGTTTATTTTTTAAAAAATAAATCTAGATATAATAAACTATTAATTGTGATACTTTAACTGAAAGCAACAGAGCATTTATGTAAAACATTTGTATCTTGACTTTCTACTCTAATATTCACAGTGATCAATACATCCCTAAAATAAAAGCCATAATTGCATAAAACCTAACAATAATTCTGCCACCTGAAACACCCCAATACAGTTTAAACTTATCTCCATAAGGGACTAAGAAAGATATGGGAGAAGTTCTATCACACTTCTAACGTACAACAGCAATAGACACATGTGTATTTGAGGTATGCTTGATCTATTAAGTATTGAACAATAAGTCTCTTTCAAAATCAGTAATCACTAACTGGATTGAAACATTCTCTTCTGAATGGCCTGACACTGAGCCTGTTTGTATTAATTACCAAATAGCTGCAATAAAGAATTCATTCAACTGCACGTGGTGCAGAGGAAACCAGCAGCTTAGTAGAAAACAGCAGTGGGTGTGTTTAAGAGAGGTGACTAAGTCACTGAGAGCTAAGAAGAACTGAAAGGATCAGAAGCCAGTTAAAATGACAGCCAATGTGAGAGGAATTCTAAGCATCTCTAGTAAGAACCAAGCCCCACTGAATTAAATGGTATGTACTCCTAGGCATGTACACAGCTGCAAATTCAGTGCTACTCCCAGAATCCTGAAAGAATCACGGAAAATGGAAGAGAAGAAAAAAATGGTAATAGCTGTAGATTTAAACCTGGACACCTGACACAGTACAGTGCTGACAGAACTGCACAACTCAAAATAGAGGTAACTTGATATGGAACCAAGGTGCACTGTCAAACCCAAAAGCTGCAGTTTCACCAAGAAAAGAACATCTGATTAGAGAGTTCACTAACAAGTGACATTTCTTTGCTATTAATAGGTAGAACTTATATTGTGCCTGCCAAGTGTTCTATGTACACTACTTCAACAGACTTTATGTAACAGCCCTATAAGATAAATCAAAATGGTAGAAGTGTTGTAACAGAAAGAGGTGAATATAAAAAGTAACGTATGTTCATTTAATGAATGTATTGTAAAACTAAAAACCTTTTCACCTTAAACTACAGCAATTCAATCCTTCTTTACTATCTTGATGTTCTGAATCAGTTTTTCTACATTTCTAAAACATATCAGCAACCACCTCTCTAGCTCCAGACATTTACACTGCAGTTAGAACTGCATGTCCATGGGAGTCTTTGTTGTTGTTGTTGTTTTAAAGCTGGCACCATATGTGAACAAATACACTCCACATTTGCACAGGACCCCTGCAAAAGTGAAAAATGCAAATATCAGAATGTATGTGTATGTCTGTGGGAAGGAGGTCTAGGCATGTAGGGAGAGCAGGCACCCAGGGTCCAAACCAGGTCAGGAAAAGGAAAGGAAAAGGGAAGGTGGAGTCAGATAGTGGACCTATATTTCCTGTCCCTCACCGATCTCCTTTCTTGGGTGCACGGGGCATCCTTAACTGACCAGGCAGCGATTGGTGGAGGAAGGGAGGGCAACCAGAAATGGGTTTTTAAAGAGCTGCACAGCCTGATCAGAGCCACTGAGAGGGAAGGTTCTCCATGGAAAAGAAGTGCTTGGGGTGGGGCAGGGGTTGTAGATACTCACAAACGATCAAATCTGTAAAAGCGAAACCTGCAAATGTGAAAGTCCAACTGTACATCAGTGCCTACATAGGCAACAACATGTTCAATTACATAGGGAAGGTATTTAATTTGACTTCTGGCATGTGCAGTAATAAAGCTAGCATTTGAAACTGTAGGGCCAGGATAACAATTACCACTACTGTCCAACCACTTTTAGCCCAACTTTCACAATTTGAGGCAGAATGATAGGACTCTGATGAAAAGTGCCTTTGCCTAAATACTTTATTCTTTAAGCAGGGATTTGCTTTGTTTTTGCCAATTTTGCCTATGCGGAACCCATTGCAATTACACCCCCAATGCAATATTTTTTCAACACTGATGTGACAAGTTCACTTCCACTTATGAAAAACAGTAGAAATGGCCCCATCACACTAATGCAAGCCCCTTCACCCTTCAGAGGAAAACTACTTCCGAGAGTTCCAATTACTCTGTTTTTTGGTGTCACTCTCCCCCTCCATCCTGGCAGGGAAGGATCCAATAGAGGAAAGGACTTTCAAAAATGGAGGTTGTGCACATCCTGTGAGACATATGATTCTGACTCCTGCATTAAAGAAAGCAAACTTGGATTAAAAACAAAAATGAAATACCTGGCCCTACTTATTTTTAGATATCCACATGATTATTCTTAGGTAGCGGCACTCCAAGTAAAGCATAATCCACCCACACATCTTCCCAAAAATACACAGGATGGGAGGAAAGGAAACGTTCCTTCTGAACTGCTGTGCTGATGCCCTTATTCCAATATGTTTCAGAGCAACTGGATGGCACAATTAATTTCGCTTTCCATGGTTTGACCCATTTTGACGCCCTGGCACTGTTCTTACCTCCATATAAAAAGCAAAGCTGCAGTGAATGTCAGCTTCTAAAGTAGTTCACATACAGAGACATTTAAAGCAAACTGGGTGAAGATTTTAAAAAATCTGAAAGAAGATCGTTATTTGCTCTTCCAGCAACAGGAATGCCTGCTGAGAAACACAATGAAGGTCCAAAGTACACAAAGCTGTCTAGGAATTCAGTAGTTAGCAGGGGGCCTATTTATAGCAATTTAGGTAGGAAAAAAATCTTTTTAAAAGTAGACAGCCATCTCCCCAGTATTTCCAGGCAATCCTGGTACCTTTATCCATTCAAGCAACTTTTGTGAATCATGCCAGTTATAATAGTACTGGAACTGGCACTCTCTTATAGCAAATTCAGACATCTCAAACATCCCATCTATTTTTCGCTTTGTAGTGTGCTCTGCATGTGCACACACATAATCCCACAAAAGCAAGAAAAGCCTCTACGTTTTGGAATTATTTGTTCTTTTCCATTACATCAATTTTCTCTTGGATCCACACAGATGTTTAAACCTAGCAAAAAAAACCTTCAGTTAAGCATTTCTTACTACTACTATCCTTTTTTTTTTTAATGTTCTCTCTTGATACTGTATCATAGCACTTATGACTATCCCTAGAATAATACTTGAAGGAAATGTTGTTTGGGAAAACTGCTGCAGAGTCATTGTACAACAGTAGTCTCTCATATTACACATAAAGGGAAGCTAAAGAGAGGGCTACTCTCTCATTAACTCAAATTAATCTCTTCTTCAGATGTTGGTAACTAGTATGTAACTGGCTGCTGAAAAATTCACTGAGCTCTACAATAACCCAGCAGCATTGCCTGCTCTCTCTGGTCTTCGCATGATTTTGCCATCATACTTATTATCACTTCCAAACTCCTGGGTTGTATCAATGGTGGACACTCTGCTGATGGAAGATGTCCAGATGTTGTTCATTAATGGAACAAAGATGGAGATATTTTTGGTTGATTCCTGTTCCCCTTTTACTGCTGTGCACCATGCCGGTTTGTGCTGGAGGGTACTCCAACCCTCTGGAACAGACAAAAAAGCACAACAGTTGCAGAGGGGTAAGAAGTGGCTGAGTAGTTCCTCCATTCGCATTCTAGTGGCCAATACCTTCCATGAATGCTAGGTACTTTTATGACAGAAGATATTCACCAGTGGAACACCAAGACTGGGGGAAATTCTTGGCAATTCTCTCTTCTCCAGCCATCTCCAAATCTTCTCTAGATGGTCTTCTGACCTTCTAAGCAAGCTGCAGGTACATGGGGAAGAGAGTGACAGGGAAAATTGACCCTCTCCTTGTTCTGTTGATAAATGAATTCCGCTAGTGGAATGGCAACCACTGATCCTTAATTCCATCTGTTTTCTGTATATCTTTTTACCACCTTCACTTATTCCGCTTTTCAATCACAATCCGTATGTTCTTCCCATCTGGGTATCTCCAGTCATTCTACAAAAGACCCACTTGTATAGACATATCAAAATCCCTCTCCTTCTCTAACCTCTTGTTGTTGTTGTTTGCTGTGTGCCCTTAAAGTTGTTTCTGATTTATGGGGACTCTAAAGTGAATCTATCACCATCTTCTGAGGCTGCAAGTTTGTGACGCATCCAAGGTCACCCAGTGGGTTTCCGTGACTGAATAGGAAATTGAACCTAGGTCTCCAGGATTGTAGTCCAACACTCAACTCACTGCACCACACTGGCTCTAACCCCTATCCAGGAGAAAAAAAACCTCACTGCTTCCATATACTCTGCTCGGAATCAGAACTATCATGCTCTCTGCTCCCCTGCCTCACCTGTTCTAATGCTTTATGAAGCCTAGCCCTTCTCTTTACTTCTTACTCATCTGTTTTTTTTTCCAGGACTAGATCTCCTCACTTCTGTGTTCTAAAGAGGAACAAATATAATGCTAGCACCTAAGAATAGGTGAAGCAAATACAGAACAGCATTGCAACACTGCCCAAGCTGAAATAAAAATGAACAGCTCTCTTTAATCTCTCTTCTGAGCCCCAGGAATACTCCCTTCATGACCCACTCATTTTGATATGATGTCATTGCCTTCTTAGGCTTCCTCTTATGACCAATTGCATTTAAACATTTTTCCCATCAAAAGTTTATTGTTTTGGTATGGGTGGACATTCCTTTTCCATGTTGTGTGCCTTACAGCCAATTAGTAAGCCCATCCTAAGAAGTGCTGGGTAAATTCTTACTTACACTTCTGTACCTGATCAGAAGTTTAGGGACGCAGCAAGAGTGTTGAAAGTTTCTGCTCACTACCTGCCAAAACAATGCAAACCACTAGCTTACCAAGAAGCTGCATGTACAGCATTGGAAACTTCCACTTGGTAAATATTTCCTTGTATAGTATTCACACTCCAGTCTTCCCAGTTAATTTTAATATTGGATAAATGTGAGGGACAATGCAGAAAATACAAAATATTAGCAAGGCTTGTTGAACCTTTCAGACACATCCACTTGTAAAATACTGTTAACCTAAGTCATGGAAACTACATTACCATGCATTTCAGAAATACTTCTGAGGCATCAAAATGCAGACTAGGAAAATGAACAAAAAGTGCTCTCACACATCATATCATTTACAAGCAAGTGCCATACCTGATCTATTGCTTAAGTAAATTCCAAAAAACGCTGGAAACAACGTCTTTCCTACATTTAGCTTGCAGGGAAGCAGATTAAAAAAATACCACTTCTGCACACTGTTGAGGGCATACTACAAGTACCCCTAGTGTGTATTTAGTAGACACCTAAAAAAGTAAGGTGGGGAGAAGAATGTAACAGGTGTCACCTGCGCAAACTGGCATCATAAAGGCACATGTGACAGGGAGCTGAAATTAACTATACTGTTAGGCTGAATTTCTATTTGGTAACAAATGGGGCTTCTCTTCTATATAATGTAGGGGTCCCTGCCTGCCCCCCCCCCACTCACTTTGACAAAGAATTGTGTTTTTTCCAGAGAAGGAAAAAACCATGACTGTTGTTAGCTAATCCAAGCTGGCTGTTGCTTACCGTTTATTGCAATCTGATGCCCATAAGCCAGTAAGGTTGGCAGCTTTGAATTAAACGACACCAAGCTATTTCAGTGGTAAAACCACAGCAGATGCTTTGCCACACCAAAGTTGAACAGTGTAACATTTCTAATGTGTTTATGTGACTATGTATTTTCTAAAGGAAAGAACACCAACACTTTTTACATAAGGCCTTTTTCGTCATAGACCGGAAAAGGCTTTTCTAGAAATGCTGCAGGATGAGTCATAAACTGCAAGGCAGTAAAGCATTTTCACTGATGATAACTTGATGCAGTGAGATTAAACAAGGTCTTGTTTTCCATTTTATTCCATTTATAAAACTCCTTTCTCCCTCTTTTAAAAGTACAGGCTCAGCTATGATCCAGGTAAACATGTGGAATAGCTAGTGCATGTGTGTGTCTGTCTATCTGTTTTTCCACATGTCAGCTACATTAAGTACAGAAGCTGGTTCTAATCTCATGTTTAAATAAATGTTACATAATACTGTGCAATTTCCAGTGCTTATTCACCTTGTGTAACTGACACATGTTTTCATTGTTTTCATTGTGTTGCTTTCACACACCCTAAAAGCTTCAGGCAGTGGTTAAAATATCACCAGCTACAGCATTTTTTCCTACTACTACTAGTGATCAGAACTGGAGCTTAGAAAAATTACTTTTTTAGATTATAAACCTTAGAATGCCCCCTCCGCTCTGCCACTATGGCTATGTTGCCTGGAGTTGTAGTACAAAGAAAGGAATTTTTCCAAGCTCTGGATGTATTTATTTCTTGTATTTGTTTGCTACATTTCTACCACACCTTTCCATTAACAATGGTATTCAATGCAGCCAACCCTGCAACCAGATAAGATATTTTTTAAAAAGGCATTAAAGTAAATTGAAGAGAGATATGGAATTTTAGTCATGCAATTAAAATTACATTGATTCTTTTGTCTGACCCTCTATCCTTCCCACATGGTTATTGTAGCTTGTCTGCCATGTCCCGGAAGAGTCCTCTGCCATTGGCAGTCAACTATATGTACAAGTCTTGCTACTGAGGAAAGTCAGTCTATTGATCTAACAAGCAGCCACTCTTGCTATGTCAGCTCTATAATTTATATCAGATTGATCAGGCACTAAGGCTGGGATTTAGAACCAACTCCACACTACTTTTAATATTAGCTGGCAGCTGCATCTGTTCTCTTCACTTACTCAAAAGTCAGCATGCATGGTCTGATCCAGATTCCCAGCCCCACCCAGCCCAATCTGGAGCAGAATCACAGAGAAAGCAAAGCATCAAAGCTCCCCTGCTCCCGTCCTCATTTTCCCAACTTCCCCTTCCTATGCTTGAATAAGGAAAAACGTAAGACTTAGCTATGGTGCTAAAGTAAATGTTATGTCCATAAGCTTCCAAGCCCCATGAGCAATCACATCTCTCTCCAGGCACAAGAAAGAAAGAGAAGATGTGAATCAGCAGCCCCTGCAACTGGCAGAACGCATGAAGTGTCCAGAATGGCCAGGCTTGGTGTTAAATGTAAAGAAGCTGATCTTCTTAACATGCTACATCATATCTAAGACTGGACAACAGTGATTGGGAGATTTGGGATCACCAGGCCTGGATTCAGATTGATCTTTAAGCCTGACCCCTAGCATCATTTGCCAATTTCTTCTTCCTTACTTAGCAAAACTTTCTCAAAACCCAGTTTCTTCACATGCTTCCAGTTTGGCCTCAAATCACAATATGAATTACTGGAACAGAACAACCAATGTAACTTATTGCTCCAGAAAAAAATGTGCTTTGCTATGTTTGCCAGCAATACAAAGACAGACATCGTGTGCCAGCTGACTAACCCCAGCACTTAACAGTGCATTGCCAAACCAGAATTATGCACTCCTTTTACAACTTTGAATCACAGAATCATAGAAATGTAGAGTTGGAAGAGACCACAAGGGCCATCCAGTCCAACCCCCTGCCATGCAGGAAAACCCTCAAAGCACTCCCGACAAGTGGCCATCCAGCCTCCGCTTAAAAGCCTCCAAAGAAGGAGACTCCACCACACTCTGTGGCAGCACATTCCACTGTTGGACAGCCCTGACTGTCAGGAAATTCCTCCTGAGGTTCAGGCGGAATCTCCCCTCCTGCAGCTTGCATCCATTGCTCCTTGTCCTGGTCTCAAGAGCAGGAGAAAACAAGCCCACTCCCTCCTCAACAAGACACCCCTTCAAATATTTAAACATGGCTATCATGTCCCCTCTCAACCTTCTCTTCTGCAGACTAAACATACCCAGCTCTCTAAGTCTGTCCTCATAGGGCATGGCTTCCAGGCCCCTCACCATTTTGGTTGCCCTCCTCTGGACCTGCTCCAGCTTATCCATATTCTTCTTGAATTGGGGTGCCCAGAACTGGACACAGTATTCAAGATGAGGTCTAACCAATGCAGAATAAAGTGGTACCAATACCTCCCTCGATCTAGACACCATACTCCTATTGATGCAACCAAGAATTGCGTTGGCCTTCTTGGCTGCCGCATCACACTGCTGACTCATGTTCAGCTTGTGGTCTATGAAAACTCCTAAATCCCTTTCACACGTACTGTTAGCCAGCCACGTGTCCCCCATCCTATATTTCTGCATACCATTTTTTCTGCCTAAGTGTAGGACCTTACATTTCTCTCTGTTGAAATTCATTTTGTTAGCCTTGGCCCAGCTCTCCAACCTGTCCAGGTCCTTTTGAATTTTGATCCTGTCATCAGGCGTATTAGCAACCCCTCCCAATTTGGTGTCATCTGCAAATTTGATCAGCGTGCCCTCTATTCCTTCATCCAAGTCATTAATGAAGATATTGAACAGCACCGGGCCCAGGACAGAACCCTGTGGCACCCCGCTAGTCACTTCTCTCCAGGATGAGAATCTGCCATTGGTGACCACTCTTTGGGTACGGTCAGTCAACCAGTTACAAATCCACCTGACAGTAGCCCTGTCCAGTCCACATCTTACTAGCTTCTTTGCAAGAATGTCATGGGGAACTTTGTCAAAGGCCTTACTGAAATCAAGATATACTATGTCCACAGCATTCCCTTCATCTATCAAGCAAGTAACTCTATCATAAAAAGAGATAAGATTAGTCTGGCATGACCTATTTTTGAGAAATCCATGTTGACTTTTCGTAATTACGGCATTGTTTTCTAAGTAATTAGAAACTGACTGTTTGATGATCCGCTCCAGGATCTTTCAGGAACTTAATGCTTTATCATAATTACTAATTATCAGGGATCATTTCACCATTTACAGAAAACACTGAAGGACAAGTGTCTGTTTTCAGAGTCATTCTAACCTGGGCTAATGATTTTCCATTCTAAGGCAGATTCAAGAACTACTTGCTAAACAGAGGTCAATTTAAAGAGAATTTTGTTTGTGGGAGTTAATGGGGAGGAATGTCACTTTCTATGAGAATAAACATCCAGTAATTTTGCATACAACTGATTTGTATCTGTTTTTTAGCCAACTGCTTCCCCAAGTTTGCGCCAAATAAACAAACAAATAAATAAATAACTCTCAAAACTCACATCTAGTTAAGACAACTGGCAGGTTGGGAGAGACTGCAAACAAAAAATAATTATACCACAGTAACACTGGCCGTGTCAAAGATCTCATGTTCCTTCGGAGAGGGGGCAAATTTCAGTCATTTTGCCAGGTCATGATATAGTTTGCACAGAGTTTCTTGGTATCAGCCTCTGTGTTTTCTACAAATATCAAGTGTTCCAAATTAGTTGTATATGTTGCACAATGAAATCACTAATTTGACATTACGGGAAAGCAGTTGTGTGCAGACTAACACAGCTACAGCAATCCTATCTGCTTGGAAGTCTTTCCTTCTTTACACCTGGGTAATTATATAACAAGAAGGGCCTGGTTCCAGAAGCTTTGGAACAGCCTAACACGAGAGAACCAAAGAGTTCTTCTCTGCTGCCATTCCAAAAGGTCAGGCTGACCTGTGAGAGTTTAAGGTAAGCACACCCAAGCTCAGAAGCATGCCATTACAGACTGCTCTGTACTCTTCAGCATCTATTCAACATAAATGCAGCAGCCACATTACTGGAATTCTCATTCTGATGGTCCAAAAACCCTATTAGGTTTTCTGGAAACACAGCTTCCTCTTCTGAATTATAAATGCAGAGACATGTTTAGAAAAAGTCATCGGGTTTTTCCATGCTACACTTATAATGCTATTATTCCACTTTCAACATCCTGTGGAATTCTGGGGTTTGTGGTTTATTGAGGCCAAAGAGCTCTCTGGCTGAGAATTCTAAATGCCGCTCCCTAAACTGAAAACCCCAGGATTCCGTATGATGTTTAAAGTGGAATAATAGCACTATAACAGAGTAGTGCAGAAAGGCCCATTCTTAAGACAAGAATACCGGAAATCTAAATTTTATAATCATTTTAATAGTCTTATAATAGGTGATGTTTCACACTTTCATACACCATATTGCAACAATGGGAGATCATATGACTTGATTCTGATTTTGTCACCTGCACCTATATATTATCTATTTTCAAGTTCTCTGATTGCCTTGAATTTGTAGGGGGAATAGAACATTCAGGTCCAGCCCTCCCATGAGGCAAGGTAAATCCCTCAACTTATGTGACAAATGATACCCTTCCATCAGGAGAGCCAGCCACTCAGATTCTCACTGCCACTTGGTAGCAGCCATCAGCAAGAACACTTTCTCACTGTGAAGGGGCTCTTCAAAATGAAGTGATGGGGGCTGGAGAACCCTGACAGCTAATCTTCTGCTGCATCAAATACCACAAAAGGAAAGCAGGTGGTGCAGTTCTAAAGAGTAGGCCCCTGCTTGATGCCTCTCTCAAGGATCCCTCAGCCAGGCTGTCACACAAATGCCATAATAGAACAGTGGCCAGCGCAGTTCTCCTACAACCGCATCAGGCCCAAATGCCTCACCCTGTGGTAGTCTGTTCTCCAGTATGGCACTGTGCCTTCACACAGGCAGATTCCAAGGCCATCCTGCCCACAATGCCTCACTTTGCGGAGGGACCCTCTGCTTCTTTGGGCTATACTGGAGGGTGTGTTGGGCCACAGGTAACAAATCCATGCCCAGCTTAAAACAAAGCACTGAAGAGATGGAGCAGTAATAGAAGACAGGCCTGCTGCCTCAGATAGCAAGATAACTTGTGCTGTTCTTGATAATAATGTCACCACTTTCTCTCAAAAAATGTAAGATATGAGGATGGAACAGATTTTCAAAACATATCCATCTATCCATATGCCACACAGGGTGTGAATTCAGAGTCAGCAGAGCACCAGACACATTCTGCACATGAAATATCTGGTACATATTTTATGTTGAATCATACAGAAATCCCTAAAGTAAAAAAGAGACCATCTGTTACATTTCTGAGGTTTGGAAAAAAGAGAACTGGTAATTATTTTAGACCACACTGTCCATTATTTTAAAGACATTGCCATGTGTGAAGTTTAAACCCATTCATTTTCAGCAACTTCTATGGCCAGAAAGAAAGAGAACAAAACTGGTGTGTGCTCCTGGGAGAGCCAAACATGCATGGATGGAGCATGCGACTAGGTAAGAAACTTCAGCCCCAGCACAAAAGGTGACCAGGAAGATGCTACTACAGAAAATATTCCCTTCTGACTTTTCAAATGCTAAAATTCCACTAAATATTATGTTCCAACACATAGGTCACGGTGGCCTAAATCCAACTTAGTGCCAGCTAGAGTAGACTCAATTAATCGACACTTACATAAATTCCACTGATTCAGTCATCTCTTCTACTTGGGACTAACAAATGGATTGGGTCCTGTGTCATCAAGTGCTTTCATGGTAATACTAAAATTATGGTTCAGTGTATATTGACATGTAATAAACAAATATCCTCTTGCCATTATTTGCCACTAAGCTTTTTCTAGTGTCGGTATCAAAATTTCAATTTCTTGCTGTTGTTTATTTACAGAGGACTCAGTATCCTCCGGAAAATGTGACAGAGCAAAATTGACCAGATATGATAACGGTCTGGTTCTTCCAAGGGCTGCTTGTCTTATGTATCCTGAAGGCAGATACACCTGAAGATGCAACTTGTGTGGGACTAAGTTAACACAAACCCAATCTGTCAAGGTGTGTAACATATAACTGAGGAGTTTTTTCCAAGGAATTGTGTCCTCTTCCAACTTTCAATTGCAGTGGTACCTATGCCATGGAATTTTAATGAAATCCACTTCTCACATTACAGTCTGACTTAGACATTATGTCACCTTTTGGCTGTCATACATCCCAAACATGAGCACGCAGCAACTGTGGAAGAAAACAGACACCTATCCAGTATTTATGTGAAACAACACTCTGTACCAGTCGTGCATTTCTTCATCCTGAGCAGGATTCCCACTCACTAAAATGGCAAGGAGAATGTCCGGAGGCCACAAAATACATTTCTGCTTCTTATTCCCCCCCCTTTTTCCCCCTATACAGTACCATCAGACACTGCAGAAGGCTGTGACCTGAGGCCCATTCACACTATATAATTATAGCACTATGATTCTTAATTAACTGCCGTGGCTCCATCCTACAGAATCCTGGAAGCTCCACTTTAGCAAGGGACGCTTAAGAATTCTCGACCAGAGCTCTAGTGTCTCCCTAAACTGTAAACCACAGGTTCCATGGGATGCAGCCATAGCAATTAAAGTGGAATCACAGTGTTACTGTGTAATGTGAAGGGGGCCCTGGCAGACACACCTTTTCTTTCTCTCAGAGCTTATTTCAGAACTCCTTCTCTTTTCCATGTAACAAAGGCCTATCATTTTCAAGCTCCTCATCCTCAACACACAGCACCTTATTCACACACACACACTTCCAAGGGCTCAAACAAGGATTAATATAACTTCCATTCATTATTTCATATCACAAAACTGCCCACAGAAATATATTTAGAAATGCATAGGTGGCAACTACCCTTTCCAGGAAATGCATAGGTGGCAACTACCCTCTCCATGTTAACAAGGGGCTTCCCGTCCTCTTCAGATAAGAAATGGAGTGGAAGAATGGAAGTTGGCCTGTTTTCCCCTCTTGCAAGCCAAGCAAATAACACACGCATGTCGGATTCCGACAGCGTCGGTGACTATATGACTGAGTTTTCACGGCAGTTTGACCCCTGCCGTGACTGGTTATGGCTGACAAAAAGAAACCAGCCAGAGGGGCCGTATCCGGGGCGGGGTGGCAGGGGGCCTGGGGGCTGGCGGGCGCGCACTCACCGCGTTCAAGGGCCTGGTTGTATTTCTCCAGGGCGGCCGCCAGCTCTTGCCTCTCCCACAGGGTGTCCCCTTCGACCCACAGCCGGCGCGCTCGGCTCTCGGCTGGGAACCACTTGTCCAGCAGACTGCCCAGGACCACGTTGACCCGGAGGCCGGCGGAGGAGGAGGGCTGCGTCGCCGTGCCGGGGATGGGAGCGGCCGCCGAGGCGGGGGGGCGCCGGCCGGCGCAGCAACGGCCACAGTCCCCTCCGCCGCCCTGGGCGCAGCGCTTGCAGTGGGTGTGCCCGCAGTGCAGAGTCACCGGCTCGTGGAGGAGGCGCAGGCACGCCGGGCAGCCGAGCGGCTCCGGGGGACGGCAGCACGAGGGGTCCCCCAGCGGATCTGTCCCCTCCGGAGAGGAGCCTCCCCCGCTTCCAGGCCCCTGCCGGGGGGGCAGCCGCAGCTCTTTGTCGCGGATGGTGAGGGCGAAGCTCTCGGCCAGCTCGCGCAGCTCCTCCGGCCGCAGCCGGCCCAGCCGGGCGGCGGCGCTATACGAATCCAAAGCCTCGGCCATGCGCCCCGCGCGAGCCAGCGCGTCCCCTTGCCGGAGGCAGAGGCCCCGCTCGGGCTGCGGCAGCTCGGCCAGCTGCGAGCTCAGGATCTCGGCCGCCAGCGAGAACTGCCCGCCGCGGAAAGCCTCCTCGGCCACTTGCAGCATCTCCGGACAGGGACCCCCTCCTCCTCCGCCGCCGCCCAGAGGGGCCTGAGGGTGGTGGGGGCGCGGCTGCTGCGGCTGCTGCCTGGTGTCGGGCCCCAGCTCCATTTTGCGCTGAGGGACGACGGGCGAGGTGGGTGTGGTGGCGGTGGGCGCTGCTGCTGCTGCTATTGCTTCATCGTCGAGCTCAGCCTCTCCACGGTGGGCGGAGGAGGGACGGAGGCAGAGAGGAGGGAATCGCCCCGGCCCCCTCTCTCTACATGGCCGCCGCCGCCCTCATGCTCCCCGCCCGGTCGTCGCCAGCCGGGGGCTCGGACCCCTCCGCCAGAGAAAGGGGTTGTGCTCGGGGACGCGCAGCCCCAGCACTGGCTCCAGCCTCCCCGGAGGAGCGACCGCGCCGGGGTCAGGGGGAGGAGGACGGGGCGGCGCTAGCGCTTCTCCTCCCGGAGCGAGCGAGCAGGCACGGCGGAGAGACTATTCTGGGCTCGGGCGCTTATGCAACGCCGAGCGGTTGTATAACTCCGTCTCCCCGGCTGAGGGCAGCACCGCCCTTCGGAGCCTCCCAGTCGCTGGGCCTGGTGAGCGGAGCGCACATGCCGTCGCCCGCCAGCCGCTCCGCCCGCGGCGCACGTGTGTGGCCGGAGCCTGTTCGCCCGGCCGGCGGCGGCGGCGGCGGCGGCTCCTCCTGCGCGTCCTTGTTGTTTCGTGGAGGGGGTGTGTGTGGCAGAGAGCGAGGGGAGCAGACAAGGGGAACGGAGCTGATTTCCTCCGCGCCCGTTCTGGCTTCTCTGGGGCTTCACGGTCGCTCAGCCTTCAGTCTCCCGCCGCCTTCGCGG
Organism: Iguana delicatissima; assembly: GCA_948472985.1. Lineage (NCBI taxonomy): Eukaryota > Metazoa > Chordata > Lepidosauria > Squamata > Iguanidae > Iguana > Iguana delicatissima. The sequence goes on along the minus strand of CAOKZL010002419.1, from coordinate 142,870 downwards.
GGTTTTATGTAAATAGGGCGAACAGTGTTTATATAATACTCATTTTTAAACCATCAGATCCGAATGTATAGGGTTTTGTTATGTAAAGTTCCGTGGAACTTGCGGGGAGGGGTGCTTTAGACGTCGGCAAGTGGAGGGGCTGTCGAATTTAGTGTAAGAAAGGGACACGCCACTGGCTATTCGCGGGGGGAACAGTCGTGGCTTTTAAGAAGAATGACATATTTCTAGCAAGGACAGTGTCAGCTGCAGCGCAATCCTGTAATCGTCGAATTAGAAGAAGGTCTTATTGGAGTGCACTAGGCCTTTCGCCCAGATAAATGGGTACAGAATTCGGAATCTGTTGTTAACTCCAACAGCTACTCAGTAAGGATTGTTCATTTATTCATTTTTATTCGTTAAAATATTTTTAGCCCACCTTTTATCATGAGATCTCTGGGCGACAATCTGATAAAACAATATAAACAGTTCCGAAGTAAAATCAATAAATGATTACTTCGAGAGTCAGCATCAGGTAGTGGTTTGAGTGTTGGAGTAGGACTTTGGAGTCCAGGGTTTGAATACCTGCTCTGCCCTGGAAGTCCGCAGGGTGATCTTGGGGAAGTCAGGTTCCCCAAGCCTCACAGAAAGTCAAGAGCAAAGCCCCTCTGAACAAATCTTGCCAAGAAACCCCTGTGCCTTAAAGGTCACCATGTTGGAAATGACCTAAGGCACACAACAACAACAGCAGCAGTGGCACACAGATTATAATTTCTCTTTCTGTTGGTGGGGAGAATTGTATAGCTTTCTGGATTTTGTTGGATGCTCAGTGCTGAGGAAAGCCGGCAGTTGAAGTCTACATGCGTGAGAGCTGTACATTTTGCCTCTCTGATTTATGTTAGGATTATGGCGAGAAGCAATTCATCTTGGTTTCTTATAAATTCTATCATCATGTATTTAATTTTTTTAAAAGAACTGGAAGGAGCTTCTTAAACTATATGACTTTTGACTCACCTTGCTCCCAAGAACTTTGGTATGACGTCTCTCCCACGCAGGCTGCTCCTTTTCCGTATGATGCTTCAGGGAAGTGACTAATCATGGGAACATCTGCCATACTGATCAGCTAAGATCTAAACCCCAGGAAGTGCTATCACAGGGATGTAAACACTTTATGTTGTTAGACTGCAACTCCCATCATCCCCTCACCGTTGCAGCTTGGAGCTGGCAAGAGTGGTAGTCAAACAATTTTTGACGGGTCACATGTTCAATACCCCTAGGTTTCAGGGTATCTAAAACTGAGCCCCATTTGTGCTTCAGAGTCAGCACTCGCAGGGCAGCTTAACAGTAGAATTAAAACAGTTAAAAATATGTACTGAAGACCAACACATGTGCACACGGCCTGCCAACCTGTGGTAACCCCACAAATTTCATAGGCAAGGAATACTCAGAGATGGTTTTGCCAGTTCCTTTCTCTGAAATATGGCTTATAGCGCCTGGTATTTGTTAGTGGTCTCCCATCCAAGTACTAACATGAGTTGGTCCTGCATAGGTTCCAAGATCAGATGGGTTCTGGTGTCTTTAGGGTGTTTAGACCTTTTGCTTAGTGGTTACTGCTCATCTTATACCACTGGTTGCTTCTCCAGGAGACAGTTTGTTTCAAACACCACTGATTGAAAAAGCAGTTTTGTTCATTTTTTAAAAACCTACTGAGTCTCAGTGAGAATGCTGAGTGGTGGGTGCTGAAATTACAGTGTGTCTAACAAACAGCACATGGCAGCCTTTAACCAGAAGTAGTGGTCAGCCCTCACTTTAGTATGAGAATACCCCCACATACATAACTGTTGTGTTCACCATGTGGTTTAGCCACTATCAGGTGGGTTTGACTGATGAATAATAATTTCCTAAAGCATCCCAGTAAGTAAGTCTTTTTGTAAGTAAAGCTTTTGTTGCTCATTGAGGGTCTGAGCCTTGTCTAAATCCACCTCTTTATATATACAGAATATGATAATGTCTGGATCAAACAAATTGTCTAGATCCATTCCAATCTGGCTGGCTCCAGGAGCAGAGATGGTTTGGATTGGTTTAGTGGATTACCTATGCCAGGAACTGGATAGGGGAGTTCATTCAGCTGGACTTCAGAGCGGCTTTCATTACCATTAACCAGAGTATCCCTCTGGACTGCCTTGCTGGGATGGGACTTTGAGACTCTGTGTAAAGTGGTTTGAATGCTTCTTGCAAGGGTATACCCAGACATTGGTTCTGGGAGATTTTGGTTCAGTGCTGGCTGTTTGCCTGTGGGGTCCCTCAGGGTTCAGTCCTGCCCACTATACTGTTCAGCATATATGTGAAACCTTTGGAAGAAATTGTTTACAGTTTTTGGTTTGGTATTGCCAGTATACCAATGATACCTAATTCTATTTTTCCTTTCCATCTAATCCCAAGGAACTGTTTCAGTGCAAAACTGGTATGTGCTGTCAGTAATGGACTCAATGAGAGGGAACAAACTGAAGCTTAAATCAGAGAAGACAGAGGTGCTCCAGACTGGTGGAAAGACAAGTCAGGGAACATGGATTTAGCCTGTATTGTTACACTCCCCCTGAAATTTCAGGCTCATATCAGGAGTGTACTTAATTCTGTCCCAACTCTGATCCCCAGAATTCATCAGTGACCAGGAATGCATTTGCAGAGTTAAAATTAGGGTGGCTGTTCCTGGAGATGTCAGAACTGCATATGGTGACATGTGCTTTCATTACATTGTGTTTGGATTACTGTAAGACAGTGGTTCCTAACTTGAGGTCCATGGAGCCCTCAGAGGGTGTCCATATAGTGGTGTCATTCATCTGGGAAGACCTTTCCTCTACAGGAGACTAGACTCAGCCTCTCTCTGCTTTTTATTTAAACAAAAATTTGGCAATTACCTTGCTTGTGTGGAAAGGTAATTTATTGGACTAATGTGCTATATTTTTATGACTAACTGTTTTTTAAACACTTTTATGTTGTTTTAAATCATTGATGTTTTAATGTGATAATGCATTTAATTGTTTTTTTAAAAGTTTTGGTCTAGGCTTTTAGCTATGACCGGTTTTAATTTATGTTCTAAGTTATATTGGCTCCCATATCAGAAAAAAGTCAGAATGCAAATAAAATAAAATAACTGATAATGAAGTGGGTCAGGCCTGATGACCACAAGGAGTGTGAAAAAACAGAAAAATTGTCTTTGCAGATGCGGCCTTTCTCTGTGCTTGATGAAAACAATAGGACTCTGTAAACGCTGAATTATAATCTTGCTTTGCCTTGCAGTAGAAATGTAACCAGTTACTTAGTTGAAACATTTCAAGGTGAGCAGCAGAACAGTTCATTGTTCATTGTATGGGAAAAACGAAACTTATGTTGTAATGTGTGACACGTTTGTCGGAATGTATAAAGACTTGAACAATCTAAGAGACGGGGCCGGTTTCTTTGGGAGTGATCCCAACCGGTACAGCTTGCTGGCCAGAAGGAAAATAAAGAAAATCTTTTTTTCAAACCGAAGTCTGATCTCTGACTTACCACTTTAATAAGAGGCATATGCAGCCCTTTCTTATTTTTTTCTACTGACTTCACTGCAAAAGTAAACCTTTGGCCCTTTTCGCATGCATTTTTTTTGCGCGGGCGCCCCTTGAGCGTCGCGTGAATGGGAGCATCGCTCCGTACGATGCACTCCTACTTGCTCGATGCTCACAAGGCTAAAGTGGGGCGCACGCACATTTTTTTATTTTCCGCTGTAAGCCGAAAATGCTGTGTGTTTGTGCAATGCTTGTGGTGCCTTCGCACATTTACCTGCACGCGGTGCTTCGGCGAGCCGGGCTGGTCGCGCTTCCTTTCCCCAGCGCAGCCTACAGCTCCCAGACTGCATTGCGGAAGGAAGGGGCGGGGCGCTAGTGCAACGGTTGCACTACCAGGAAGCCGATGCAGGAGGCAGAAGGGCTGTCGTGAGTGGCGAGTGTGAGTGGCTGCTCGCGCAAGCGCTGCTCCCCACTGCCGCGATGAAGGTAAGGTGCGAAAAGGGCCTTTGATTCACTTAGTTGGGGGAATGATGGGTTAAATGCCTGTTACACATTTTCCAATGTGCCAAGCAGCATAAGATTCCATACCATAAATGTACAAATGCATAGGAGCACCATCCATCTCACTAAGGCTGCAATTCTACGTACGTTTAGTAAAGAACAGTAAACTCAACACAGTTGGGCAGTTCCTAAAACAGAATGCAGTGGGACAATTTCCAGATTATTTTCACCAAATGTGAATTAACTTGCCACTTTGTCACTATCTTAAATCCAATCTATGCATGCAAATAAATGAAGAGGTGCAGAATTTGGGGAATTGTACCATTTCAGACAGAGAGGGATCTGCTTTTTTCTGTTAAAAACAAATAGAAGGACAGTGTATCATGGAGGTTAGACTAGAGGTCTGTCCCTAACAAGCTAGCTTTCTTTCACCAAAAATATTTTGAGATGAGAGAACACTGAAATCTGTGATCCTAGTTGTAATCAGAAAAGTTATCTTTTCTGATTACAACTAGGATCACAGATTTCAGTGTTCTCTCATCTCAAAATATTTTTGGTGAAGAAAGCTAGCTTGTCCTGGAAACGCTAGATGAAGGTTTGGGCCCCAATGTGGTGGTAATATTATATGCTTTTCCCGTGGTATTAACAGTGGTAACTATAGTTTTATGCCTCACAAAGTATGATCCACCTTTACTTGAGAATAAACTTCACTGGCTTTGGCCAAACACACATCTTCATGCCTAAAATTGTATCCACGGCCTTTAATAATCTTTAATTTCATCTGCTAGAAGCATCTGTTCGTAGTTGATGTGGTTCTGCTATCGTTTCTCTCTAACTGAAATCATGGCCCTGTTGAAATAACTGAGTTTAATTGGGTTCGTATAAGAAACCTCTTTATGCCACCCAATCTTTCCACTGTTATTTTACACACAATCATTTCTAGGGTAGAATGAGGTTTGGTCTGAAATTTTGCAAAGTAGAATCCTCAGCTTTCTTTGTGTGTATTTGTGTGTGTGTAAAGGAGATTCCTAATGTTGCTGAAGTTTGATCATTTGGCAGCCATTTGACACACACACCTCAAGCTCCTTATCATCACAATTGACTTGACAAGCTCCTGGTCAATGCAATTGGCTTGACATTATGTTACATCATGTCATAGGTACTACACTAGCTAGTTTAAACTAGAAGGAGAAATACCTACTTGTATTGCAATACCACACTCAGCAGTCTTGTCTATACAACTGGTCTCAGATATTTGTTATTTCTCCTATTATCCCACCGGTATTTTTTATCCTTGTTCAGATGCTACCAATACATTTGTTAGTTATAGTTTCACTGGTGGATGACGTGTATATCCATGCTCATATATTACTAAGTGATATAATGAATTTTTCCTTCTAAGTATCCGCCATTAATTCTTGACAGAACTGGACAGGAAAAGCAAGCAAACAAGCAAGCAAGAAAAAGCCAATAGATGTTGATATAAGTTTGTTTGAATAAGAATTGTTTGCTGGTGACATCTAGTGGTAGGTCAGTATAGCACTTCACACTTCTTATAAACAAATAACTTTTTCAGACAGCCATGTTTATTTCTTACAATAAAGAAATCCAGGAAGAAAAAAAATCAGTCTTGTGGTATGACGGAAACTAAAAGATCTGTTATGAGCTTTCACTGATTACAGTCCACTTTTGCCACAAGACTAGTTTTCTGTGCCAGATTTTTTTAAAAAATAATAGCCTGTCAGTTTAGAACAAGAGTAGGAATTGTGTAGCCCTCCAGATGTTTTTGGACTTCATCTTCCAGCATTCCTCAGCACTGGCTAGGATGACTAGGCCTGATGGGAATTGTAGTCCAGCAACATCTGCATGACCACATTCACACCCCTGATCCAACAAATGGAACGTATTAGTTTTAATGGAAGCTGGTGAAGTATGCAATGACAGCAAAAGGATTCCTTCAAATGTGTTTTGCACTGTTTTGATTTATAAAGCATTCTAGGGTTTAGTGGGGTGGGGTTTGGAAACAGAAGGTGTAATCAATGGAGATATGCTACAAAGTAGAGGAAAACTGAGTTCAGAAACAGACCATCAAAGAGACATGTAAGAGGTGTGCCAGAAGATAAGTCAGGGCTCTCTATGCAATTCGTTACCATGACCATTTTAAAAGACTTCCTCTGCTTTGCAACATTTTCAGTTGGTTCTTTTTATACAGTCCTGATTAGTCAGCAGGACTCAAGAGGTTGTCACTCTCACTGCATTCAGACGTAACAGCAAACTATGATTTAGCACTTAGTGGTCAAACATTAGACTTCTGTTTCCTCTTTCAGCATGGCTACAAGGTTGGAAGGCTTTGTTTGCATTTTCAGATACTTCAGTTTATGGTTGTAGCTGGCACCTTAAACTGAGGTTAAGCCTAACTTTGATTTACTGAAATAAAACAGCTTCACAAGCATGATTTTCTTTTTCTAGTAAAATATGTATCGAGAAGAAGATACCTGCTTCAACCTCATCTACTCTATTACTGACCTTCCCTGTGTCAGTACATAAGGCCAGTAAAAGAGTGATAACTATTTTCAGCTGAACACATTTATACTGCAACAGCAGGGAACCCTTTAGCTGTGTTCCCTTGAGGCAATTACAACACCTTGGTTGATCAGCGGGACTGTAGTGCACATCCCTGGATCTTTCTACACATTTACAAACAACTAATACCAGAGCAGGGCTTGGGTCTGAACAGAATAAAGAACTGCAGTTAGTGAAAGCTACCGATCTGCTTGTGGCTGTTCCAGAGGTGAAGGAGGTTTGTTGTAGCTGATGAGCCTGAGTGTAAAACCATACCTTATTGCTATATCTGAATGGAAAAACAGCGTTGGAGGGCCAGTCTTCAAAGGGTCATACAGCCTTTGATTATGCATGATTGAGACTGCATTTATTTATTTTGCAAATGCATTAGGATTATTTGCCACCAAAAGTTTTGCTACATGAGTAAAAAATCATTTTAAACCTTATTCTTGAAAAATACTTCAATTGTGGAAAGTCTATTATGTTTTGTCTAGTTTTCTAGTTTTCAGATTGTTTATTTGTTTGGAACTGTGCAATGTTCAATAGATAACCATGTTAGGCCACCACAGGAAATGAGAATAATATAGAATCTTTATGCGCACAAGTGATTAAACTGCTTGTTTGTCTATAATAGACTTGTTTATGAAAGAAAGGAACGTTGTAAATGTCAGTCAGTGGATAATGCATTGACCTCCCACACATAGCACTCTCTTGTATATCTGGTTTTTTTAAAATATCCACCTTTGTGCAGTATTAGCATTAAGGAGGTGATGTTGAAATTTTCAGTTTCCTAGTCCCAACATACAAATCTTAGTGATTCATAATGTTTACGACAGTTATTTACTGCATTGTATTTGATTTATCTCCCTTCCTCCCAAAATTGGGGTGCAAGGCAATTCAAAATGTGATTAGGAAAAAAAGGTACAAATAAAAACAAAAACACAATTAAGAAAGCTGTATTGTAAAAATACAACAGAATTCAAAGGCATTCAAAAATGAAAAATACACTTACTCCTTAAAAGCCACATTCTCAGCAGTAAGCAACAGCAGTAAGCAAAAGCCCAACTGAACAGAAAGCAACACAAGGCAAGCAACATTCACTGAAATCATTTGTCCAGTGGTGGTGACTAGCAGAGATGGCAATGAAGAGATTGGGCTATAGCAGTGGCAACATGTGCCCTCCAGCACTGTTTTTGTGGGCCCCAGGGCCACAAAAGTGATTCGATTCAAAATGCTCCACAGCCAGGAGTTAAAATAGAGGTGAAGGGGTTAAAACCCCAACTTTATTTGCCTTACTGGCACTCAAACGTATCTTATTGGACACGAGAGGCAAATACATCTGCTGCCCTGTTTAACTAAGTTCCCGCAGGAGAAGAGGAGGATTTGAAGCCAACTTGGTCCATCTACCTCAACCCCGTCAAATGACTGGGAAAGGAAATTGATAGGATTCAAGAGTTATGTTTGCTTGGAATGAGAAAATTTCATTATGAGCAAAGACTTAGTTCTATTTTTTGTTATTTGTAAGGGCTGAAAACAAGCCAAAAAAAACTGCTGTTAACAGAATGAGAACTCGGCTCTTACATGAAAAAATCCTCCTATGTGGCTTGCTGAGCTTGCTCTGAAAACAAAAGAGAGTCACTGTAAATTACAGCACAATAAGGTTCTCTGAACCAACACTTCTGAAGCTACAAATAACAGTTATTCTGCATTTAGGCAGTGTGCCTTGAGGCTAACCTGGCTGTGGTATTGCCGTCTTGAAAAAAAAAAAAAGGCCTGACAAGCCTGAACAGGTACATAATACAGGCAAGCAGGTCAGAAGGAGACATTAATAAACCACTAAAATTGATTTTTCCACAACAGGAAGTAAATATATCCCATTCTAGAATGTGAACCTGGAGCATACTAGGCTACTTATTCTAAAGCAGAGTGGGAGTCATACAGTCTTCCAGCTGTTGTTGGATTGGAATGCCCTTCAACCCTAGCCATCATAGCCAATGGTGAAGAATTGTGGTGCTTAAAGTCCAAAGACATCTGGGGGACCATATCTTTCCTATCTTTACTCTGGAAATTCACTTCCACCCGCAACTAACGTTACATGACTGAAACATGAGCTTAAATCTAGGCGTTAATTCTGACTAGAGTTAGAGCCCTTGAATTGATGTAAACTTATGCTACTTCTTATAATTCAGTGTGTCTACTTTAACTAGACTTAGGCCTAGATGTCCCAGTGGACATGTTACATTATTTATCATTTGCCTTTGTGCCACAGACTTAATCGTGCCTATTTTCATACCACCAAGACATGATTATTCCTGTTCTACAGATGACAGTTGAAACCCTAAAATTATGGCTTCTTGAAGGCCCCACAGAGCGGAAATATCACTTAGTTTCTCAGAACTATGTGCAGCTGTCTAGCACCAAGATTGCAGGGTTGGAAAGTTACAACTCCTTTGCAAAGTAACTCCACCAAATAATAGTGAAATGTATTTTAGATTTTGGAGCTGAGACCCCCTATGCTGGATCATAGCTTTTGATCAGAGAGCCTGTAATGGTTTTAAGGTAGGCGAATTCAGTATTGCCAAGCAGGTTGCTGTCAATATTGACTACTTGCAAATCTGTTTTTACAAACCAGTGAAAACACAAAATACATTGGATTAAAGCAATCCTCCTCCTCCTCCTCCTCCCCGCATTGAAGTTGGTAACAGTCTGAGTATTATGAAAGTAACAGCAAAATATTGATGATTTATTATACTCCTAATTGATTATGTGTGAGAGGCTCAACTATACAGAAGTCTTAGTAGTCTGTATGTGGAAAATGAAAATACTGTGACATGGAAGATTCTGAAATTGATATGTATGTACGTATGTATGTATTTTATATGCCACCTTTTTCCTGGGTTAGGACCCAAAGCATCTCACAAAAAGAATTCACTAAAAAACAATATAGTTGTTAAATATGATATCACATTAAAATGATATATTAAAACAGTATAAAATCATTAGAAAGTGTTGTTGTTGTTGTTGTTGTGTGTCTTCAAGTTGTTTCCAATTTATGATGACTCTAAGGCAATCCTATCACAGGGTTTTCTTAGTCAGATTTGTTCACAGGGGGTTTGCCTTTGCCTTCTTCTGATGTGAAAATAAAATGTTGCAAGGAAAATTGCCAGAAAAGAGAAACATTATTTGGTTTTACAGTCGGCCCTCCACATCTGTGGGTTTGACTTTCACAGATCTGATCATTTGCAGGTTTCTCCAGCCTCTTCACCCTGACCTCAAGTGCTTCTTTTCCAGGGGAACTTCTCCTCTCAGTGGCTCCCATCAGGCAGTGCAGCCTTTTAAAAACCTGCTTCTGTCCTCCTCTTCTGCCGTGTGGCCAGCTACGGATGGTTTGCAGCCAAATTTCTCAGCAGCACAAACCCTCTGTCAAGCTCCCCCTCACACCCAAGGAAGGAGATGGCAGGAGAGAGGGCCACCATGCCAGTCCCCCTTCCTTCTCCTTTACCTGACCTGGTTAGACCCTGAGTGCCTGCTCTCCCCACCATGCTACAGTTCCCTTCCCACACATACACAGACACACACACATTTTAATATTTGCAATTTTTCCACTTTTGTGAGGGTCATGCCCCCAAAACTTAGTTAATGTGGAAAGCCAACCATATTTTTCTTTTAAATGGAACTACGGCAACAAGTACTGCCACCTCCTGAAACATTTACCACATAAGGAAGAGCTCAAAGTCACCTTAATTCAACTTGGCTTCTTTTTATCTCTGTGAACAACCCTGGCTTCTATAGCCTAATTGCCTCTCCCCTTTTGAAGCATGACTCATATGAAAAAGCCGAGCAGAAGAAACATCCTTGTTTAGCAGGAGCCAAACACTGAGAATTGGTTTTCACTTCCTTAAAAACTAAAACGTGATCTCCCTCTCACACACACTGTTCTCCAACCTAGAAGGCTATAATTTGGACTTGACTCACAGGGTGGAACATGGCAGCAATTTCACTTGCCCAAAAAATCTGTCAGACGCGGCAGCTAATTTCAGTGAATCACCAACACAGAGAATGCTGAGCGCTTGTCTGATGATGTGTCCAAGACGGTGTCGTGCTATTGGCAAAAGACAGGCTGAAACTGTACGGTCTTCCTGATTCACAGTAATGTCTTGCAGCTGTTAATTTCTTTACCTCATACCATGAAAAGAAATAAAATGGATGCTGACCAGAGTGATTTTGTTGTTGTGTGCCTTCAAGGCCATTTCCGCACTAAACTGTTACAGTGCTATTGGTCCACTTTCAACATCCTATGCAATCCTGGGGTTTGCAGTTTAGGGAGGGGCCATAACAGTCTAGTGTGGAAATGGCCCAAGTCATTTCTAACTTATGGCAATCTTAAGGCAAACCTATCATGGAAGATTCATTCAGAGGGGGTTTGCTATTGCCTTCCTCTGAGGCTGAGTGTATGTTGCCCAAGGTCACACAGTGCACTTCCATGGCCGAGTGGGGATTTGAATCCTGGTCTCCAGGATTGTAGTCCAAGTTCAAACCACTATACCATGACGATTGCTCAGTTACTAAATAATTACTAGGTGAGTTTTGGAGCTGAGAAGCCAAAAATATAAATTAGTCAATATTTTATCATTCTTCTGTTGATTAGCATTCTGTTACCATTGGTACTGCTTAGGAGACAGATAACAGTATTCATGGCAGACATATTTCGTTTACTGGAAAACTGTGTTTGTTTTTTTTAAATGGTTTATGTGATGCCCTGATTGCAGTGATTCCTTTTCAAGTATGACTAAATACAGCAATGGGTCCAACCTCCAGATCTACTGAAAGCAAGGCCCTGGAGCCATTCCAAAAACAGGACTTCCTTTCTGTGCATGTGTGATGTGTTCTAGGAGAGGTAACACTGAAATTAATCAATAAAATGAATAAATAATGAATGAAATAAAAAGTATAAAGTACAGCAACACAAAAATCTCTGTTTTTCAACTTTGCAACCATGAATGAGATCCACATTCTTGTCCCAGGGCTTTTTACTCAGATATTCAAGTAACACACATGTTGATAATAACACTGGCAGATTCAGGAAGGAGCTATGAAGAAGAAGAAACAAACTAGGTCTTTTTTTCTCCAGCACTGAGCCAGTGAAGGTTCTGAAGCAATTGCTCCAGTTGTACCGTTGATAATCCAGCCCTGACTGAAGGGGTTTGAGTTCATTCTCATAACTTCATTGCATTTCGGCAGCATGTTGTTCCTTGGACAAACAACTCTCTATTTCTCTTTGCTTTTCTCAAAACAAAAACAGGACTGAACATTACTGAGCTGTATGCAGCCTCAACTTCTATTAACAAATAACTAGAGGAAACACTCAGGAGTCTTGATGCCATGAGCCATTCAGCTGCTTAAGGCCTGTCTTAGAACAGCAGCACCTTCTGTGCAAGACAAACTGCTAATCATGATGGATTCATCGCTACATGTCTGGCTCTGGTGGCACCAGGCAGACAGTGCCTTGAGCAATTACAGCAGATGATAGCCGGGTGAGGCAGCAAATGGTCCTGATAAGGCCAGCACATCTTTAAAGGATGAAATCTGCCTAATGGGGTGTCAAACAGGTCAAAAACATTAAGGGGGAGACATTCAGATGTTCAAGTGTCATGTTTGTCAAGTATTTTAAATGGTTCCTTTGTCGATGATAGTATAATATACAAGAACACTGACTGCACTTGGCAACAATAACCTAAAAATACAACATATTTGTGTAACATATTGTACAGATAATTGTGTTCTAGGTATCACAGTTGTCTATCCTTCTGCATGATGGCCTATGAAGATAAGACACGGGGAGCTGTCTAAGTACTTAAATGCATATTGACCAATTTGAAACTGGAAAGGTAGCTAAGGATTTCAGGATGTTGGTTCTGGAAAATTACAAGTTCCTATTAGGAATACACAGTGGCCCTTCCAAATTCATAAGGGTTCAGGGCACAGAACTCTCATGGAAGTGGAAAAACCACAAATAACTCCCTCTCCACAATCCCCCTCCATTCCCTTCTGGAGCTCCCCCCTCCCATTCCCTTGCATCTGACCCGGGCGCTACCTGGGGGAAGAAAAAAACCAAGGACTTACTAGTACTTTCCCCTCAGATAGAGAAGAGCAAAGCACTGAGTTCTGGTGTTTGAGCTACTTCCAGTTGCCATCTTGAGAAAGACGATTCCTCCCAGAGGGGAGGGGTAGGAGCAAAGAGAGCACCTGATCAATCAGTGGCAATTACACAGCAGAATGTGCAGCCACGTGGCAGAGAGGATATGCCTCCAGCAGTGGGGGGGGGCCTTTGCTCACCCAAAGAGTGAAAAAACATCCATTTTAAATACAAGCCCCACAAGCCTGGGGTGAGGCATGCAAGGGAATAGGAAGAAGAGAATGGGAGGGAAGGCAAGCACGTGCCTCGCAAATAATCAAATTTGTGAAGGTCAAACCTGCAAATGTGGAGGGAGGACTGTACAGCAGATTTGAGTGTAGCTGCACATTGCTGGAAGTTTCACATTTGCTTAGATGTTCCAGTCCTAAGTAGCTGGCCATTATTAGGGTGTTGGTGGTTGCTTCAAGGATATTTGCAGACAGATAAAACTAGCACTAGTTACTACAAACTTTCTACATATATTGAATTAGTCATCCTATTTGGTACAAATTCAGCCTAAACAGTCTGCAGTAGTTACTGAATTAAATTTTAAATTTTGCTTCTTCCAAACAAATCCAGCCTAAACAGTCTTGATTCCTATTCAATTTGAGAGTTAAGTGGTAGATTGAAACTTTTATATAAGAGAATTGTTTTTATGAATGTCAAGCCTCCTAACCAAATATGACGTGATATGAAAAGCAAATAATCCCCTTAGGGATAGAGCTACTAGAGTCCCCCTCAGAATACAATGCTTTAATGGGACAAGAGAGATGCTTTTATTGTATTTACTATTTATTTAATTATTTATGCGATTTATTTCGTTCCAGCTTTCCTCCTGCAAAGAAAGAAGCAAAAAGCAACTAGGAATAACAGATTTATTTATTTTTTTGGCCTTCTTTTAAAACATTTAGTAGGAAATGATACTAGAAGTGTTTGAAACAAATAATTTAAGGAATGCTCACATCTTAACCGCAACCATGACAAATTAGGCTGGAAAGGTTCCATACAAAAAGGCCCATTCCAGTCTCTTAAAGGCCTTTTGAGCATCTAAGGAGAGAATTGCTAAAGATTTTTATTTCTCTTACTGTAATGGATGATATTCAGTATTCTTCTTATGGGATCTGAAATTTAATGATATCATAAAAATCCAGATTAGTCTGTGTTAATATATTTCATTATGAATTTATTTAATCTGCTAGCCATAATTGAGGCCAACAATTTGGCATACTGTTTTATCAAAGACATAGGCTGATACAAATGTAAGTCCTGGGGTCTTTATCTGATTTAGGTATCATAATTATATGATTTCCAAGGCTGTGGAAATTCAAAGATGCCTCCTTAAATTTTATTCTATTCTAGGCATCAGATTAAATTAAATGCTCTTAAATTTTAAAATGCAGTTTCTTTAGTTAAAGACAGCTGTGGAAATGTGATCAGGATTACACAGAAAATATTGGATATATTTAAAGAATATTATACCAATTTGTATTCTAGCACCTTACCACCTGTAGAACAAATAGATAGGTATATTGATGCAATACAGTAAAAACAGATAACTGAATCCAATAGAGAATCATTTAATGCACAAATTACTAATGATATACTAGCTACCATTAAGAAACTTAAAAACAGTAAGGTTCCTGGAGCTGATAATCCAACAGGGGAATTTTATAAGAAATTTCAAGATGTTTTGATTCCAGAAGTGATAAAAATTATTTAATGATATTCTTAAAGGGGACTTATTCCAGAAAATATAATTCAATGGCCAATTGGACCTGCAAAAGCTGAAACCAAAGCTAGCCAGTCTCTGCTTTTCATCTAGGCTGATACTGGCATCCTTACTAACAGCTGAAAGCAAAGCTACTGCTTGTTTTCCATCAGGGCTCCAAGTGGCATCTCCATCCATTTCACTGGAGACATACAAACTTGTCCCCTCCCCCTGCCACAATGCTGTTGCTCTCATGCCAGCAAGCGGCTTTTCAAAATGTTTTTGTTAATCTAAAACTGTGATTTACCTTTAGAGTAAATCATTTTGAGTATTGCCAGCAAGCGGCTTTTCAAAATGTTTTTGTTAATCTAAAACTGTGATTTACCTTTAGAGTAAATCATTTTGATACCTTTAGAGTAAAGGTATCAAAATGCAATAAAGACAGAATGCCATGTATTCCATGTGGGAACTAGCAATTGCTGCCATAGAACATATTCTGTCTAATGTGAGACTTTTTAAAGATGTGTAGGTTGTTCAAGTGGGAGAATAAGACTTGGAAATATTTAGATATTTAGGTAGTCACACTAATGAGGTACTAAAAACCCTTTGAAGACCAATTGCAGAAGCTCTCTGAGGTATGGAAATTGAATTTTATGCATGATACCTCTATCCAGTATTGGGGTGAATCAGTTTTTCATCTGGCTGCTATTGACATGTGGGATATTGAGACCACCTGTTCCGCCCTCTCCATTGGTCTGGTTGGAAGAATCCATGCCATTTAGCTCTTCTTCTCCCAGAACTACATCTTGCCAATTCCATTATGTAACTTATAAACAGTATGACAGTGATGATATTTGAGTGTGATTCCCCCCACCTTCCCTCTTCTCTTTTATACCATGTCTCAACAATTCCCTTCAATTGGCAGAAAGGCAAGATCCAAATGCAATAGATAAATACAGAAAACAAGAATGCCAAATTCTATGAATGACAAAGGTAAGCTAAAATAGGACAAATGCACAGTAACTCCAAACAGTGAAAGTATCTGAATATAAAGTTAATCAAAAGATATAAATTTAATTTGACTTATGTAAGGAACACCAGCAAATGAAAAAGACTATGTACCAAGGCATTCCCGTAAATATCGGGTCCCCTGGAATCTATACCAAAAACACACACATGCATGCATACCCAATAATATTCTAGGCATCAGATTAGAGAGAAGCAAAGGGAAATATACTTAATTTTATTATTATTATTATTAGAATTAGCTTTTAAGGCCTTAAACTGCCATACATTTCTCATACTGTTACATTTTACTTCAGCAGAGAGGTAACAATCAACTCATTAGTCCTGAAATGCATTAAACAATTATACTTTTCTAACACTTCATATAAAAATAACTGAGCTGTTACATGAAACATCATTTAAGACCTAATGTACCGCAGATACTGTAAATGAATCCCTCCCTCCAAAAGAATGACAAGAGCATTTCAGTCTTTGCCACCTTGGACATCTCTCTTGTTCACAACAGTAACACAGAGCAATTTCATATGTAATGAATTCCTTAACACAGGTATTACTTCTGTGTAGGAAAACTGAAAGTGCATCCATATGTGACAATATAGACAAGTACCCTACATAGAAGACAATTTATATGTGGTTTTCCTACACATACGTCAAGGAAATTGTCATATGCAAAACTCTTACATAAATTAAAGCCATGCTACACATTACACTTTGTAAAGAGGTAGAAATGGGGACTGTATAACTTCATACCACAGACAGGTAATGCTCTCCCACTTAAAAAGCTTCCTGAGCATAGAAAACTATCACCAGGAAGAGGTGAAACAGAACTTCCCTTTGCAATGTGCTACATTTTGAAGATCTTGTTACATGGTGAAATGGCAATCCAAACTAGAGTTCTACCACCTCAGTGTAACGTATAGAATGGCTCTTCATCTGGCTCATACAAGCTTTCTTTTCAGTAGGAAGCAGCAGTTTTTGGCACTGGTTTTCTTTTCTTTTTCAAGTTTACAAGTACAAAACACGTCCTTGAGAATTATACCTGTGGCCATATCCAAGAAATGAAATTCTTAATTTTATCCTTGCCAAGCAGGTGAAGCCACAATTACAAGATTCCAACATTTTGTTTTCAAAAGTGTTTTCCAAACCCAGCGTCTAACCACTTGACAGTTAAAATGCCAGTCATTCAACCCTCCTGGCAGCACTATGGAGCAAAGCTGATCAACAGGAGGTTTTTATTGCTGGTGAACAAAATTAAAAGCTGTCCATCATTCAGCAAAGATGACACAAGCATGATTACTGTTCTGTGTATTTGCATTTTGCTATTAAACCTCAAAAAATTATATACATACAAATGTTAACACCTCTTTGCACCCCTGCTTTATCAATTTGTTGGTGGTTTTATACCACAAATCAGCTTGTTGTGGGAAGAATGGAGGAAAATTCATGAATAAAAACTGAAATATATATTTTATGAAAAGATGAGGCATTTGGGCTTCCCCTTGCTGGAGTGACAGATTCTGCCCAGTGCAAGAGACAATGCACACATTTATGTATAAAGTATCATGCATGCTATGAGGCATAGGGTCACTTATGCCCCCATCATGCATATATCGTAACGTAGGACATACACACATATATCCATAGGCACCTACTTCTTGCTGTCTCTCCACCTCTTACAAATCCAATATATTAGGGCAACCCTTCCTCATATAATTTTATGGCTTATCTTATTATTAGGTTAGCCAGCACCATTAAGAAAATAAAGCAACCCATGGCAAAATGGAGAGGTTTGGCAATCCATCATGTAATGCACAGTAGATACTAGTGTGTCAAGTCACTCAAGCAAATGCAAGAAATAACCACATTTGTAGTTTTCCCAGCTGTTTGTTTCTCAGCTGGGATCTACAGTTTTACTTGCAGAGGATTTCTGATCACGTAGAAATTCGGAGGTTATCAGTTAGAAATATTCAACTGTATGGCCTGAATGAACAGCAGTGAGTATTTATCACAAGGTTATGGCAAAAGAACAAGAGAACAGTAACCAGATTCAATCTACATAAGAATCCAGAAGTGTTCTGCTGAACTATAAAATACTTACCATTTTTTTGGTCCCGTGTTGACCTCTAATTACCATACTCAGATCTATACAACATTTACATAAGAGAAAGCTAATGTAAAGCTTTTTTGCTTTCTTTCTCTCTCAATGTTCTATCTAGTGCATTCATTATTAAGTCCATTTACAGATTCTTGGTCCATTGGTAAGGGTAAGGGAAAGAGGAATGTTTGACATTTTCTATCTTAATAAGTTTTACTTGCAACATATTTCAGTGCCATGTATTAAAACTATTTTCAGTACCAATTTGCAGTCCCTAGTTGATCCTATGACAAATGTTCAAGAGATATAAGGAACAATTCTTCAAACCCAGAAAAAGAAGCACAGTATCATAAGCCTTTATTACACAGAAGATTAATTGTACATTTCAGTTTAAGCTACAAGACCCATTTATCCACAGCTCCTAGGTGTCAGTTTAGTAAGAAATCTGGCTCTTGGTAGCCAAAAAGATTAAAATCTCCTTCAAACCGGGCATAAAGGCGTCGTATATCTCTCTTGCTTATTCCTGAGAAATAGCGCTGTACCTTGGTCTTATTGTACACTGTTATGCCAGGTGGAATTGTGGGATAAGATACCAGATGGTCTATTCCTGCTTCTTTCAAGATATACGGTGCATCATCCTCCAGTGTTTCATGATGTCCAATAACACTGTACATTATTTCACAGGGGGCACAAAGTTCTACGTAGGTTACCCAATGAATTATGTGGTCTCCAAACTGTAAGTCTAGCCATCGATGATTTGGATCACCCAAGTAGCGCACAAAGTCCTCAAACTGCAGCCCCCTGGTTTCAGTGCGATCCTTTCTATATTTTCGAATAATGCCAGGAGCAATTTCATGACGATACCAGGGTTCAAATCGAGGATTGTGAACGAACTTATCTTTAAATGCAGAAATGAGCCTCTCAAATGGATCTCTTACAATAAAGAACTTGAAGTATAATTTCAGTCTGAACGGAAAAGAAAAAATGGAAACAAAATTGTAAGTGGCAATTTTTAAAAATTTCCTATCTACTAAGAATTTACACAGTTAATAAATATGAATTGTTTTACACAAACATGTCCCCAACTTGGTATCCGAAGAATCATAAGGGTTATCTGAATGTGTTCATAAGATATGGCACTAGAAATTGTCATGTGTTTATCAGTTTTCCATAGTATCATCAGCTTTTCTATGGTGTCTGTAATACTTTTAACCTCAGTAACCAACCAGTGGAAAATCAAGTGAATACAGACAGATACATGAACAAGATCTAAGATTCTCTTTTGCACTCCCAATAACAAACTTTTGCAGGAAACAAAATGTAAAATTTAATTCAGTAACTACTGCAGACTCTAAATTTAGATTACCGTGGAAAAATATTTATTTTTAAGCATTTTAATCACACTCTTCAGCGAATAAGGCTGATTGATTGAGTTTTTGTGGTTGTGGTTGTTTGCATTCAAGACATTTCTAATTTATGGCAACTCTAAGGCAAACCTATCATGGGGTTTTCAGAGGCTGAGAGTGTATAATGCACCCAAGATCACCCACTGGGTTTCCACGGCCGAGAAGGGAATCAAACCCAGGTCTCCACGGTATTAGTAGAACAGTCAAACCATTACACCACTTTGGCTCTCTCTTTAGTGTCTTATATATCTTACCGGTATATATGTTTAAACTAAGATAAAAACAAGATATAACTGAAATAGGTTTTTTTGCAGGGAGGCTTTAAATAGCATTCTTAGAGACTCCAATGATTTTTTTTTCTCCTCCTCCTGTTCCCAGGCTATTTTGTGAAAACACTGCTACATGGAGAATGATTGCGTACATGGAAACAGGTTTTATGCCTGTGCTTCTTAAGAGGCATGTTCTAAGAAGTGTATTTGGGGTCATGAATGCCATTCATATCTAATGCAATGCAGTCAGAGAGAGGACAGGGAGACAGAGGCACCAAGATCCACCACTGGATCCTGGCCTTTAAGAAGCACATAAAGCTATACTGTACAATTCACCCTGTTGTTGCTCTGGTGTAGAGTATACTATTTCTTTAAAAAAATGTTGGCCTAAATACCCTAAAGGCACCAGATCTTGTCTGATCTTGCAAGCTAAGCAGGGTCAGCCCTGGTTAGTACTTGGGTGCTGTAGGCTATATTTCAGATGATGGAATTGGCAAACCGCCTCTGAGTATTCCTTGCCTAAGGAAACCCTATGAAATTTATGGGGTCATCATAAGTCAACAGCCCATCTGAAGGTACATACATGGGTGTTGGTCTTCAGTGCTTATTTTTAACTCTTTTTAATTCTACTGTTAAACTGCCCTGGAAGTGGTGATTCTGAAGCATAAAATATGGAATCCCTAAATAAATAAATGAGTGTTTCACTATCAGTAACATCTTAAAACAGAAACATCAGTCAAACTGGTCAGTTTCAAATTTGTAATTATTTCCTAAATGACTATCTCTAGGAAACATTTATCACGCACTGTTCTTCCAGCATGGCAAAGACCAGTTTATATTAACAGCTTTCAATGCATTTATCTTTTTAATTTATATTTAATCAATAAATATAAGAGGAGTACATACTATTGAAGTATCTTGTCCTAAAATACTTACAACTACCCTTATTTTTTAAAATCCAAGTACAAGATTGTAGATAACTGTTAAGTCACATTAAGCATGATTCAACTGATAGTTCAGTGCAAATGCTTCTGGGTTTATTTAGTTCCCTCCCTCCCTCCCTTCTTATTTTTTGGAAAGGGAGGTATTTATTTAAAAAAATGAAAAAATAACAATGTACAATTTAAAGCTTCCAGTCATTCCTGCAGGAATAAGCACAGAAGGTGGTGCTGGGAGACTCCTGTTCGACTCCCTGGCTGTTGGCCTGTGGGGTGCCTCAGGGTTCTGTTTTCTCCCCCGTGCTGTTTAACATCTACATGAAACCACTGGGAGAGACCATTTAGAGTTTTGCAGTTTGATGTCACTAATACATTGATGACACCCAACTCTAGCTCTCCTTTCCATCTGATTCCAAGGAAGCTGTCTTGGTCCTGATCCAATGTTTGCTATCAGTAATGGACTAGATGAGGGCAACAAATTGAGGCTTAATTCAGACAAGACAGAGGTGCTCCTGGTCAGTCAAAAGGCAGATCAGGGACTAGGGACTTCAACTGTGCTGATAGGATTACACTCCCCCTGAAATCTCAGGCTTACAGTCTGGGTGTTCTCATGGATTCAACTCTTGAGCCTGGATGCCCAGGTCTCGGCAGTGGCCAGGAGTGCATTTGCACAGTTAAGACTTGTGCACCAGCTGTTCTCATTCCTTGAGATGTCAGATCTGGCTTCAGTGACATATGCCTTCATTACATCTTACTTGGACTACTGTTAACATGCTCTATGTGGGGCTGCCTTTGGAAACTGTTCAGAAACTTCAGCAGATACAAAATGCAGCAGCCAGAATGCTGACTGGGGCCAGCTACAGGGAGCATATAACTCCCTTGTTAAAACAGCTCCACTGGCTACCTGTTCATTTCCAGGCACAATTCAAAGTGCTGGTTATGGCCTATAAAGCCCTACTGCTTAGGTCCAGGCTATCTGAAAGACCATAGCTCCCTGTACCAACCAGCTACAGCCTTAAGATCTGCTGGGGAAGGCTTTCTCTCTGTCCTACCACCATTGCAGCTTGCCTGGTGAAGACACGGGAGAGAGCCTTCTTGGTGGCTGCTCCCAACCTGTGGAATGCTCTTCCACAGGAGACTAGGCAGGCCGCTCCCTGCTCTCCTTTCACTGGCAGGCAAAAACATTTCTTATTAAACAGGCTTTCATGTAAGCCAGGGAGCTTCATTGAGTAACTTGTTTTTAACAGAATATTGTTTTAGGTTTTTATGATTTTGTATGTTTTAAATGTTTTTAAATTGTTTTTAAATGTTCTGTTCTTTTAATTCTGTTGATGGAAGCCCCTTTGGGTCCCATGCTGGGAGAAATGTCGCATACAAATAGAATAAATATAAACAAACTTATTAAATGTAACTCAAATGTGCCAAATCAGATTCCAGCTGATTTAGGACATCACAAAATGTTCCAGAAAAATTTCAAATAATGGAACTGTTTAAGATTCATTGACTACAACAGTCCACGGTCCCAGAAATATGACTTGATCAATAAATACTCTTTAAAACATAGTTTCTTAAAAACAAATCTACCTTGCTTTTAGGCTAGTCTAAATCCACTTACTGTATGGTTCTTGACCATTCTTCTTCCCTCAACTCAAAGGGCATGAAATGTAAAACAATTCTACTTATGTATTTTAAAAGCAACCAGAGGATTCCACCTTGGTTCAAACAATGTTACTTCTTACCGTTTTTGAATCTCAGAGTCACTGAAGGAAGATAAACGTGGAAGACCATTCTTCTCATGGTCATGCACAATATTCTCTGGGATCTCTTCTATGGAAGAAAAAGCTCCTGAGGAAGTAAAGACACATTTTCATAAAGACATCTTTCAGATTTCTCGCTGTAAATGTCATATAATTGCTTATCTCTACTATAGAAATTTGCTTTTTTAAAAAAATGCAAAGAAACATTTTTTTCAGGATTCCAGAAAAATCTCCTCCCTGCTCAAGTTCTATGCAAAGTCTCTCTAAGTCTACAAGTGGTGCTTGTTGTCCAAAAATGTAACATTTTCAACATCTTTTCTACAAGTTATTCATACTGCCAGTACTATGGGCAGTACCAGTTTCTAAACCTGGAATTTAGACCTAGAGCCTGAGACCAGTGGCTACAGCTGCAGTACAACACATAAAAAATACTATTTTGTTGACCAAACATGGGCAGAAGGTCAACCTGCCACCACTGACCCCTAGCCTATTCACATTCACATTGTGATGTTGCAATAGTATCTTTAAACATGGGAAGGTGAATGGATTATCACAGCACAAAACTTAAAAACTTAAAAACTATCACATGTGCTAATTTGATCTTTACTAGCAAAGCTTATTACAATGAGAAGTGAAATAATGTAGGATTTGCAAAAGTGTTTAAAAGAGACTGATTATAAAAGTATAAGAAATGAATGGCTAGAATAAAAAATATCAGTTTCTGGAAGCAGCTGGTTTTTATATTAAACAATATAAAAACCAGCTGCTTCCAGAATTTTTAAAACGTTCCCTATCCAAGCAAATACATTCTTCAGACTCTAAAAGTGAGCAAGTACCATTTAAAACGATCAAGACTTTCTTCCACTGAGTATTGCCAACTTTTGGAGTTTGACAGAAGAGGATCTTGTGCTTGTCACATACAAATATTCTATCCAAAACAAACTTTGAAACAGTAGTATGAGTGAGGTTTTTCAGTGATGCATCTTGGCACACATTCCTGAGAAGCTCAAGCCTTTCCATATGGACCAGAGGTTGATGCACAAGGTCTTCAGACAGAGCCTTTCCTAGAGTCTTAATAAAAAATCAGACATCATGAGGAAGGAGAAAAGAAAAGAGAACCAGGGAGATTTTTACTTCTCATTTCACATTTTAAAGGAGGTGACACATTCAAGAAGATACATTATTTATATAGAAACTAATGGCTAAATCCAATGTTGGTTCTAATTAAAAAGAACCAGAGAAATAAAGGAGACATTTTAGTCATAAGTTCCATTGATTTCAGTGGGCCTACTCTAGTTGAGACTAACATTTCCAACTTCTTCTCTATGAAAATAACAAGCAGCAGACCAAAGTTGTATTTTATCTGTTACAGCATTTAATTGTTGCAAAACAAATAGCTGTTTGTTTAAAGAACTCTCAGTACAGTGCAGAATAATGTGGTCTCAAAAGTAAAGTAATAAAACCAAGTTTTAGGCATTACATGAAATACTTTTTCATTCCATATTCAGACAAATTTGAAATTTTTTCAATGAAAACAGAAAACACAAACACATACCAAACTGCATTTTAATTTTGGGCTGACCATAATATAAACAGAAAAAAGTTGTTCGTGGTACAATAATAACAATTAAAAGTTCACAATATTTAAGCAGTTTAAATCTGAAAAGTTTCAATTTTTTAAAAAAGAATCTTGATTAGATATTTAAACTACTGAAGCAAACAATTTCATAGCTAACAATACCTAAGACTTCCAAATGAGTTCTAAGAACTGTCCAATAGGACATATTGCCCAGTAAGCATGTACTGCATGCAAGTTTGCAGTCTTGATAACATTAAACAATGCCTAATTATGTAAGCCTTTATTAGAAAATGTGTATCAGTAATGCAGCATAAATTCTGTGAAAATCCTCCATCACAAAACTCAGCAAATGCTATCCAACAGATTTCCCCACACAGCACTGCTCTAACCTTTCCTATCTGCTTCTTGTAGAAGTTTGCTTTAAGAACCAGTTCACTTGATGGCAATTCTTATTTTAAGTGCCCTGGCCTAGAGTCATCCAAGTCCCCAGTGGTGGTGCCTCTAATGCCTGCCCGTCATTTGAACTCTACCATTGAAGCTGATCACTTGGCTCATTACAGAAGTCACAGCCAGTACACACAGCTCACATCAGCTCACTTGCAAGCCCAGTTCTGGACCCACATGCATCCAAGGTGCTGCCTGAAGTTGTGAAATATCCCTAAATATTGCATTCTCCGCACTACTTGTCAGTTTTGTTTCAAGTTGAAAAAAAGCTGATTTTGTACAACTACTTGAATATTCTATTTCAGTGAATGGTGGATGAAAGAGGGTGTCTGTGGGCATAGGCGAATTATCACATTTTGTTTTCACTGCTTTTTGTTCTGAGAGACTGAGAAGCAAGAAACTTTGTGAAACACAAACAAGTTTAGCAGCACATTCATCTGTTAGTTTGTTCCTCTGAGCATTAGGGTATGTCAATGGTTAGCTCTTTAGAAGAAAAACCAGAAGCTCATATCCTACAGTTAGCCAATCTAAAACAATTTAATTGTGTGTGTTTCCACTGAAAAATACAGCACAGGAAAAAAAATTTCACCCCATATCTCTGGAAAGGAATACTAAAACAGACGGGTATATATTCTAACAGCCTTAATGATTAATCCCTGCAAGATTAAGCTGTTTGGATTTAAAAATTCAGCAAGCAAGCTGCTACTGCTTCTTGTGGAAAACACCACACTATGTGACTTCTTTGGAGTATGCGATACGGCCAGGGAATTGTGGTGGGTAGGATATAGTACAACAGTTTAAACTGCATGACGTGACAAGATCCTTGATTCTAAATAAAGCAATGACCTAATTCAGTGGTGCTAAACTACTTTATGCTCTCACTCAGCTATTCGCATTTCCTGATTGTGCACACATATGAAACACTACATCAATGAAAACAAAATGTTATCTAGAGGGAAGACCTATTCAAGTTTACAATAATCTTCTCATTCCAATTGCCATTGTAAGTACACTTACTTAAAACGTGTCATTTAAAAAGAACATGAAAATAATGCATTAAAACTAATACCTTCATTCATAATACTTTTTCAAAAATTGAATCCCAGCTTTATTATTTTATGAGGCTTTAAAAAGAATGAGCAAACTATCCATTTTGGGGGATAAGAAGAAACTCATGCTTCCACAACATTGTCTCGTGCTGGGGTGAGGGATTAGGGAGATACTCTTGATGACAACTTCAACAACAACAACAACAGTTACTTCTTCTTGCTCCCCCTACCCCTACTCCACCCCTCTTCTTTTTTCTCTTCTTAAACCACACATTGGAAACCTCTTTGGACCTCTTTGGCTAAATGACCACCACTAGTACCTGATGGGGACTACACCAGTTGATGTTCCCCAGAACAGAATCTACTATAGTGGTGAAAACTAACCTTTATTTACAATCAGAACTGAAGTACAGAACATCCACGAGCCTTGCTTCTAATAGAAGGTCTATTTACCTTGTTTACAAGCTTATAAACACTTCTGGGAGGCTTCCTGGAATATTATTATTTTTGTAAAGAAGCTGCATGTGTCCTGAATCCTATCCAACTTACATTTTGGTTGTAAAGAAAGAAAATAAGGTTAGCTTTTACTGCTGCCATTGTGGCAGGTTTGGTCGCAAAGGTGAAATGTAACCCATAAGGGAGATTTGCAGGACATTTAAAAATATGAAAAGCAGACAACTGGGAGTTTAAATCAAGTGAGATGTTCCTTAAGAGAGGCAAAGATCTTTATTGGCATCAAATCTCATCTTATCTTGGGAGCTAAGCAGGATCAGCTCTCGTTAGAAGATGGATGGGAGACTGCCAATGAATACCAGATGCTCTAGGCTATATTTCAGAGGAAGGAAATGGCAAGACCACCTCTGAGTATTCCTTGCCTATAAAAACCCTATGAAATTATGGGGTCACTATAAGTGGACAAGCAACTTGAAGGCACATACACACAGTATATGGTATCTTTATATATGATACTTGTAAAAATTATGAACAGTAAAAAACAAAAGATCCTTTTCCCTTTACTTATAGTGCTAGAACCTGTAGTCATTACCCAATAGAATTAACAGACACAATGCTCAGAACAGAAAACACAAACTACCTTTCCACCACTACAAGATAGGGAGACGTCCACCAACTTGGATGTCACTGAAAAACCAGGGAAATAAGCTAATGGAAAACAAATGAAAAGATATCAGCTATAACAGCTAAGTGGACTCACTGGTTTCAATACAGAGTCCTTCTGAATACCAGCTGCTAGGAATAGGGGAAGACCACTATCTACCTGCCTTGGTTGTAAAATTCTGGAGGAAACTGGGTATCAAAAACTTAAGGCCAGATGAGTTGGAACCCCTTGGTATGATGTGTTAAGGCAGTGTTTACACACCTCTGATCCAACTTCAATTAAAGAATATACAGGCCAGTTAGGATTTTACAGGAAGTTTTCTTGGAGTACAAACTGCCATCTCAAATAATGTCATCGGGATCTCAGCGCCATGGGCATGGCGCTCAGTGCCATTTCTGCAGGCTTAGGACCTCTCCCAGATCTCCCACTGCTGAAAAGTTTACAAAATCAAGAATTTCACTATCAGAGGAGCACTGCTATTATTAAACAAACCTCTCAGTTTTAGCCAAAAACCCATCACATTTTCTGGAAAATGGAAGTGACCTGTTTCCAGTCTCATTAGAAGAGACTGGCGCAGCTGATGGGAATCAGAGAAGACTGAAAAAGAGCCCCAGATCCTCTACAGTTGCCAGCCCCTGCTGTAAAGGTAAGTATTCCAAAGATAGCAGGCTTCCTGGTTTAGTCCAAGACGCGCATGCATTGAATTGCTTTAACACTGTTCTCAAGTACTGTGGAAACAAAATGTGTGCAGTAAATACCATCCTTTTACAGTTTCTTTTCTGTTTCAGCAACACATACCTGAAGCTCTCCAGGCAACTTCTTGCCTTTTGTCACCTGCATTTTTTCTATCTCAGTTACAGCTGTCAGTATTAATTGCTCTTGCTTGGCACCATACACTAGGCAAGAAGAAAATGGAGTAATTGGTAGAAAGCCAGCAATTAAAAAAAAAAATCAAACAGTATCACCCGTCTCTGGCAACTCTTACTGTAATCAAGTCTATAGTTAAAGATGGTTGTGAAAGCTAGCAGTTTATTATTTCTGTACAACAATAGCCACAATGTTTCCCTACTGTGGTAATGGTCTAACACAGGCAAATGGTCCACTATACAAATATAAAAGAAAGAGCAGAAAAGAGACTGGCACCAAGAAAAGAGAAGAAAGACTGCTAAATTAGTAAAGTGTCTTTGTCCAAGGTTCAGGGAACAATAATCTCCCTGCATAGCACTGCCTACTCCTTAAGCAATATTCCTTACACCTTTGTGTAGGTGTCTACAATCATCATCATCATCATCATCATCATCATCATCATCATTATTATTATTATTATTATGATTATTATTATTACTGAGAGCTAGAGGCACAAACTTTGGAAGAAAGGGAAAGGAAGTAGCTTTCATATGTCCCATTGCACATACCAAAATCTAGATACATCCCAAGGTTAAATACCTAAATTCCTAAAACTAGCACCTTAAATATAATTGAATCCACTTGACATTTGCTACATTATTCCAGACACTAGTAAACAATGTTTTAATTATACTCAGAATACTTAAAATGATGGGAACTGGACAGCAAAAGAATGTATTATTCAGTGAATCCAACCTACAGCAGCAGAATGGGTAAACTTGGTATTCATTTTATGAAGAAGTTATTTGACCATCCTACATGAGCTTGGGAAAATGTAATTAATTAATTAATGAGCAAGAGCTCTGGTGGCACAGTGGTTAAATGCTAATACTGCAGCCACGGCATTGTGAGTTCGATCCTGCAGGGCTCCAGGTTGACTCAGCCTTCCATCCTTCTGCAGGCCAGTACAATGAGTATCCAGCTTGTTGGCAGCAAATAGCTCACAACATTGTAAACCACTTAGGGAGTGCTTAGCACTGATAAGTGGTATAGAAATGTAACTACTATTTCTATTGCTATTAATTTAATTGGTGGGATGATGCCGCTGGGTACCAGTCAAGAGACATTTTAAAGAAACTGTTGTGGTTCTTGCATGCCTTCAGGTCATTTCTGACTTACAGTAACCCTATCATGGGGCTTCCTTGGCAAGATTTGTTCAAATGGTTTGCCATTGCCTTCCTCTGAGACTGAGAGAGTGTGACTTGCCCAAGGTCACCCAGTGGGTTTCTGTAACTGAATGGGGGCTTGAATTCTGGTCTCCACAGTCATAGTCCCAACTCTCAAACCATCACACCATGCTGGCTTCCTGAAGAAACTGATATCAACACAATTATGCAAGACAAAACTATTGCATGGGTACTACAGTTATCCGTCCACACTCACCAGGGTTAGGGGCACAGGACCCCCATGAAAGTGGGAAAAAGGGGAACAACTGTAGGCCCTCCCAAACCATATTTAACACACAACAAAGTATGATCACCATATTCAACCCACTATGGATCCCTTTGAGGTATCAGGGTTCCTTCAGAAGGCAGAAGTGGGTGGCTGGTGGGGCTTACTGTCATCTCCACTGCTGCCCCCCACCATTTTTAATACGGTGTTACAAGCCTCATTCCCAGTTTCTCAGTCTCACAAGGCTTGCAGTCCCTATTAAAAATGGCATAGGGAGGCAGCAAGGGTGACAGCAAATAATCCATGAATAATCAAATCTGAAAAAGTGAAACCCGCAAAAGTGGAGGGCTGAGTGTAATCCTTTCCCTAAGTCATATAGCAGCATCAGCTCTTAGTTACAACTGTACAATATCAGAAAACCAATGGACTGCAGGGTCTGACAACTCAGAAAATATACTCAGTATGTCAGCTTCATTCTTGAACCCAACTTTCTAGCTCTGATGATTACAGAGGACAAGCAGCATAGGAACATGCCAATAAGAGCTTTGAAACTATTAGAAAGCTATTTGTGCATTTGTTAAATTTGTGTCTCACCACTTCATTAAATGGTGCTGAAGGTCACTGGCAGAAAATATGAAGTAAATAATTTTTAAAAAAGAACAAGTAGAGAAAAAAAAGATAAAATATGAAAAATCTTAAGTAAAGGCACCACCAGAACCCATAAAGAACAAGAACTCATGGGCCCCTTCCGCATGGAGGGGGAAATGGGGGAAAACATACTAAAACGGAGCTTACCGGCAGCCGGGTAAGTCCGTCGCCATGTGGAGCTTCGGCATCCAAAATGGCAGCTTCCAGTTGGTGGAGGCTCTCCACCAACCGGAGAAGCTCGCCAGCCTAAAGCCCGCCCCCAGCAGATCTGCAGGCACGCACTAGTGCGCACCTGCAAATCTGCACTGGAACACGGCGACGGAGCTGCATGGGGCTGCGCGCTCCGTGCTTTTAAAAACCTCTGAAAAGAGGTTTTTAAAAAACACCCTGCGCCACCAGTTCTGGTCGCTTTGGAGCGAACTGAGGTGCAGAACTACAAAAAGTAGTCCGCCCCAGTCCACTCTACGGTGCAGAAGACCTCTGTCGGAGGTCACTCTGCACCGTTTTAATACCCCGGTGCAGAAAGGGCCATTGAACAAATTGTGATATCTATGTAAGCCACAACAGTCAGCTCATGAAACCAAAGGCCTGTCCATACAAACAAGTCTTTGTTATCTCCTCTTAGCTGAGTCTTTGCTAACAAGCTCCAAACACTACAAACACGTTCAATCTTGAAGGAAGAATTACACACAGGTATTATTTGTATATAAATTGCATTATATAATCTGTAGAACAGGGGTTTTCAACCCTTAGTCCTCCAGCTGTTTTGGACTTCAACTCCCAGAAGTCTCAGCCAACACAGACAATTATCAGGGAATTGGAAAGTTTAAGTTCAAATCATATGGAGTACCAAAGACTGTGAACCACTGCTCTAGAATCTGGAATTCTTTAGGGGCAAATTTTGCAGAAAAGTAACATTATTTCTAGCTTTAAAATACATTCTCAATAATTGTTGAGGTTTTCTATCTCAATGAGTGTCATGTTTCATATAATGGCACAGTTCACACATCTAAAAAGTCAGCTATTTTTGTATAATTTCATTAAATGCAGAGGGGAAAATGGTCTTGCTATTCCATCTCTACACATTAAAAACAGACTAGGAAAATATGCAGACTCGGGAGCCTAACACAGAAAAGCTTCACTTGACCCACTCCAACATACAGGCATGTGAGGGGAGGGATACAGGTATGTACATCTTCGAATGAAAGGTAAGTATTTTATTGAAAAGAGAGAGCAGGAGGAAAGGCAAGAGATAGTGACAGATGACCCTACTGCCAGGTCTGTTCTTGGCACCTGCAAATGGGGCAAAGCAATTTTTTCTACTTCCTCCTTCCTGAAAATCTGCTCCAGAACTTTGGAGAACCCTTGAGACTAATGTGAGGTGCTGCAAGGGAATGTGGATGAAAATTCACTTGCTCATGGCTATTTGCAGAAGTCATTTACAGAAGCCGCCTCTATGAATGGAAGACAGCTTTGGATTGAACCTACAGTCAGTCTATAGTCTTCATTTTATAATCACATCAATGATCATTTCAAAAAAGACAAAAATCAGTTTCAAAAAAGTTCATTTTAGCCACTGGTAAGTAGGGCTCTAATGTGCATAGACCATGAGTGTGATGGGGTTAGGGGAAACAGCCTTGTTGCAGGGCAAATAACTGTGCTTCCATGTGCCATTATTCAGATTAAGTCTGGGAAGATGTCCTTTCACTACAAGGATTGTACCGTAGGTGGCAGGAGGCAAAAATATTCTAGGGACTAAGGATTTAGGCATAAGGAAGTTTAAAAAAAACCCTCAAGTCTCAGGTTTCACAAAATCAATGAAGTTGCTAATTACCTTAACAACTAAACAGAAAGGACTACTGTGTTTTGAGTGACTGCAAAACATGTCCCTTCCAGAGCAATAATGCTACCGTGAGTAAGCATCATTTTGCTGTATCCAGCAAATGGGAGAGAAAGAGGTGGAGGATCCTGGCCTGCATTTATTCTAGGGACAAGTCATACAGCCAAGACCAAAGTTAACCAGTGTTAGTTCTCCTCTTTATCACACCTGGAATTAGAGTGCAGACACTTGATACATTAGAGTGCAGACACATTTAGCAATGTGAGTGTCACTAACTTTAAAGGCATATTGTTACGACAGAAAATGCAGAAATTGACCCTGTTGAGACCTATTTATTTATATATTTATTTATTGTATCTGTCTCTCAATACTGGGTCCCAATACTGAGACTGCAACCAAAAACATAAGTTCTAATGTTACAACACAACTAAGTAGATTGTAATATTAAAAGAACAAACCAGTAAAAGCAACATTTAAAAAATCAAAGTGAAGAAAAGAAGTGTAACTCCCTCAGCAACTAGCCAGCTTCCTGCCTGAATAGAAAAAGGCACTGGCTGCCAGGGGGAGGGCACAGGGAGTGGGCCTGCATAATGTTCCTTGGATGTCAATTCCACACCCTGGGAGAAACCACCTACCCACCCACTTTTTTCATGATACATTATAAAGAAACTTCAGCCTGGTCTCTTAAGACATCTGCAGATCAACAGAACAAAGAGATTACGATGCCACCAAAAAGATTTAAAGTCATTTTGAAACAGACTAGACTAAGCAAAAGCCTAGATATTATTATTTCAGTTCAACAGTTGAGCAAAAATGAGTGGGTACGCCAAGTTTAGGATAAGCACAAAACACTATTTTAGCACATAGTTCTGGGGTCCCCATTAAGTGTCTTTAAAAGAGAGGTTTATATGCTGCAAAGCACAGCACCAATTGCCAAAGCCACCTCTATTTCCAAGAATGCTTCTGGACTCTACATGTGCAGCAAAGCCATTTTTAGAAAATAAAAACTGGGCAACTTTAGCCCACTACTTATCCCAAATTACACAGAAAGAAAAAAGAAAGGGGAACAATAAGGCTATTTAGTTTGTGTTGCGTGTATATGCTTTGCTTCTTTGGGGGAGAAAAGAATGTTAGATTAATTTGTTTTCCTGAGGTATGAATTTGCCTGTGTTTATACATATGTGTTTGTGTGTGTCTGTGCCTATCTGCCTTTTGCTGTTTTGCCTGGTGGTGGTATTGTATGTACTGCCTGTTTTGTGGGTGTGTTGCCTTTGTGTGTCCAAGCATCACCAAGGTGCCTTCAGTAAAGTAAGTATTTTGTTGTGCACTGTAGGAGTAAACATGGGAGATCACTTTTGGAGCTCAAGCTACATCTCTGTCTGATACTCAGTTTCTCAGCCAAGTTACTTGCCTCCAAGGCATTTCTTTTAACATTCTGAGAAGTGAATGTTGCAAGCAGGAAAAAAAAATACAAAACAGTTCCATGTGAATGTTGGGGGTTTTGAAGCTCATAACCTTCTTCTGTTCCAAAATACATCTGTACTTAGATTCTCTCGTGAGTTACTTTCCTTTTAGCTTTCCCAGTTTGCCTTTTAGCATTCCATGATTCACTATATTCATCAAAACAGTCAGTTTATAAATTGAGCCTCTAGACCTTTGGATAGCACCTGTGATGCTTGCTCAAATTCTAAATATGCTCATTGTTCAAAGCACACGATGACCTGCAAATACTTGAAAAGGAAGTGTATTGTCACTGATAAAAATGCATGCACAGTACCATATTAAAAAAATTCAGCATTTCTACTTTTAATTTTTTTAAAGAAAAACCATGATGCATATAAAATCTTTACATCAAACTCTGTCATTTGTGCATTAAAGGAGGGAAATTAGATTCCCGTCAGTTAGAACCTTCAACTAAAGAAGGTTGCTCAGTGTCAGCAAAAACAAGCAAGAAAGAGTTGAGATCTTTATCCTATTGCAACTTGCCAAATAATTTAGGAGGCAAACATACATTTCTACAGAACACTGTTTCAAACCAGAGATATGCAGCTTTGTAGAAAACTTTCATTTAGACAAACCATTACTTACCCTAAAATCAACTCGCATAATGAAAGGGGCAGAGGAGAAAGACAGGAAAGTCAGAAGATTCATTCATTATCTCTCTAATATTTCCTAATATATATTGAATCGGATGCTGAATTTACAGCACCTTAAACTTCTTTGTCTGAGAAAGCAGGACGTAGTTGTAGACCAAAAATATTATCTGTCCTTTTAAAAAAAGGAATGAGGTTATTTATTTATTTATTTATTGGCGAGGAACCACACTATGAAAGTCAAAGCATCATCAGTCATCAATTATTTTTTCAGTCCATTGTTCCCTTCTGAGAAGCTGGTAATAACACAAGTAGTAGCAGATCAAGAAATGTTCCAGACACAACACTGCCACTTTTTTAAAAAAAAAATACTGTTCAATAACTTGCATCTGAAACAATAAAATTAGGTCCACTTACCATCAGGATCTTTGAAGGTCAACGTGATGAATTTGCTAGCAACCATGAACATGAATATTACCCAAAAGCATGCAGCTAACAGCAGCCACCGGTGGTGCATGATGTCAGATGTGAGCCATATAACTTCTGTCGGTTCCTGCTTTACAAAAGCCACAAAAAAGTTAATATATACTGGGGGGAGGAAGGTTCTGAGTAGTAGTCTCTTTTATAACTAATGAAGCATTTTGTTCAACTGCAGCCCACGTGAATAAAAGGATTTCCAATACAGCTTTTAAACAGCATAGTCTACAGCCTTTTTTAAAAAAAAAATCTTTATAAAGTAATAAGAGATTTCTATAATCCCAAAGAGATTTTAACCAACTAGGATAAGATCTTTCATATGCTAGCATCTCCATAGATATATGGATCTGAGTATTAGTAAATTCTTAAAATAGAAAATTAAGCCCAAGGTTTTTTTTTAAAGGTCCTTTTTTTAAAAGGGCCAAAGGCAACATACAGCAGCTGAGAGAGCTTGTATAGCGTTAGACTAAGAAAATCTGTATTCAAATCTCTTCTTTGTTTTGAACCTCTCCGTGACCTTGGCCAGCCACAGACACACACATTAAGCTGTCCCACAGGGCTGTAGCTACAGTATACGCCATCTCAAGCTCCCACCAGCGAGGGCAGAATAAAAACTGAAATAAATAAACACACTGGAGAAGTAGAGGGCATGAGCAACTGTGCCAGATGGTAGCCTTAGGCACATTTGTTTGGGGGCAATTCCTTATGAATCCTTGGAATGCTCGATAAAAAGGAACAGCTAAACTTGGATCAACACTCATGCTCAAGGTAATTCAGCTCTTTACAAGATTTCAAGGGTTTTTACAGCCAAATTTAATTAACAAGTACAAAATCCTGCTCAAAGTATAAGTTGCATTTATGAATACATACACATGTTATGTTTGTAAAGATAACTTTTCAATATCCTCAGAATATAACAATTTTAAAGTTATACCTTCAAAACTGCTGTGTTCACAAAGGCCAGTCCTAGTAAATCTGCAGAGTCTAATAGCCTATTCTTAATGTGCTAATATATTTTTTAAACTTCCAAATGCACACCACTTCAGAACAGCAAGCAGAGCTGCTTGCTGCTGCTGTTGCAAGAAAGAGCAAACCTTTTGCATTCAGAAAACAGATATAATCAATATTAATACATTTTTCTGAATTACGAATTGTTGCAACTTTAATTATTAAAGCTTCACAGAACTCTTGTCAGATAGATTGATTGCTAGTATCCCACGTGAAACCAAAATAAAAAGAACAAATTAACTCTGGAGGTATCCATCACATGCTGCCTCCACAGAGGTCGCCTATTTATCACCTTGGGCTGAGTTTTTCAAAACGTGTATGATAAACCAACAGACAGAGGCCATTTCTGCACGGGCTAATAGAAACAGTGCAGAGCGTCCTACAGAGAGGATGTCTGCACCTGGGAGCAGACTGGGTTGAACCTACTTAACGTAGATCCGCACCTCAGCCTGATCCGGAATGACCCCAAGTGGTCGTCAAGCGTGCTTTTGAAAGACCGCTTAAAACAGGTCTTTCAAAAGCACGGAGCGCACCATTCCGTCCCCGCTCTCTGGTGCAGATTTGCAGGCTCGCACCAGTGCGAGCCTGCGATCTGCCGGGGGTGGGCTTTAGGCTGGCGAGCTTCAGTGGTTGGTTGAGACCCTTTTTTTGCCACTATTTTTGTCCCTGGAACAGTGCAGAGCGACAAGCAAGCACTGCTCCGGAGCAGCACGGACCGGACCGGGGAGCCAAGAAGCCAAGAAGTCCGGTAAGTAGCGGCACGGGGCGATTCCCTTGCCCTGTGCAGAAATGGCCAGAGAGGGAATCCACAACAGTGCTCAAAACTAAGTCCACAAGGATTATGATGGCCATGCGCTAAGGCTTCACAATGACCTGTACAGGCAGACGTAAGCCAAGAACAGGTTGCCTGGTTGTTTACAGCTTTGGCCAGAACTCTGACAGGAATGGCATTGGCCTGCCTAGGCTGCTAAAAGGGCACAGCTGTGAAATGCTAATATCAAGCTGTGTGTTCAACTGAACTACAAATGTGCCAACTGAAGCAGATCCAGGTTACACAAAAAACTTGAAAGCAGAGATTTGGGTGACAGAAAATACTCACTGCTCACAAAAGTAGTACTTATTTTGATGTAATTTTCAGGAACTTAAAATTCTCATCCCCCCCAAAAAAATACTTCAGACTATGCCTATGCCCCCTTTGTATGCCAGACAGAATCCTGGCAGATCTATGGCTTGGTAGATCTTTGGCAATACGGCCGAAACTTGAAGACATGATTTTTTACATCTTATGTGGTCCTTTGCACAAGACACCTGGAGAAAGAAATCTATCATGTATACATTCTGAGTCACTAAGTCTGCTATGATTTGCAACAGGAACTAAATGAGTATGTGACTTATAGGACACTATAATTACATGTAGCAGCTCCGACTCCTACCCACCTCAAAACAACCAGAATTCAAGGTCAAATCAACTGCTGCAATGTAATGACTTTCTTCTCGGTTCTAGTTGTTATGAGGTGGGTAGGAGTTGGAGCTGCCACATCTAATTACAGTGTCCTATAAGTTGTATGTTTGCCTGGTTCATATAGTAAATCTTTGCTGAAGCTGTATTGTGACAATGTATAATTTTTTTAAAAAATAAAGACACAAGATTATTAAATGAGTGCTTGAACTTCAACAATATTTGATTATATGCCAAGATGTGTCCATACCTAGCCAGCCAACCTACCTAATTTTTACTAATGCCATGACCAAACATATTAAACTGTGGGGGTGGGAGAACACTGAATTCTTCTTCATGCAGAGTTTGGCTATCTCTTAAGCACATTCTATAAAAACTATTCAGACAGTGCAGGAAACAGTTGCTTCTTCTATGTAATAGGCACATTATATATGTTTCATGTTGTTCAGGTCATATGGTTAGCTAATGCTGTTTCATGACTTGCATTTTTCATCAATTTTTCCCATTTTCATTTTGGCAACACAGGTAACAATACCCATAGCTGTGTTCTGACATCATGATAAACCATGATTTATTGCAAGAAGTGGGAAAAGTGCAGGCCTCATGAGCTTCCCCACCCCAGTTTGCCTGAAAATCACACCCATAGCCCTCCACATGTATAAAAAGTGCAAACAAACAAAAAACAGGCTCACCAACCATCTCAGAACCCCCTCGATACCTCGTTTTCCCTTCACTTTTCCCCCAAAATGGTGACTGGAAGTCATGCAATGTCATTTCCAGATGCATGCTATTTTTGTGCACTTGGAAGGGATGAATCCCACCCCCTACCCCCACCCCCATACAGTTTTCCACCCTGGTAATAGGGGTAAGCCTAGGGAAACCTCCAGTTATGCACTCCTTGAAGATGTAAAATCTCTGGAAATGCTGAAGCCATGGGTGAAAAAATCTACCCTTTTTTCTCTGAAAAAGAAAAAAAGGAAAAAAAATGAAAAAATTGACATACTTACTTACATATCAAAGCCAAACCTCTTACTGCTTTAGCAACATAAAATTCTTAATTCATAATTTAGTTAACCTATAAAATTGAGAGATTTGGCATATTTATGGAATTTAAAAAATGGTAAGTTAATATATCCTTAAGAGAGTGGTAAACTGCTGTACTCTATGCCACCTGAGGGCACATATCTTTAATCTGTGCCAAAAAGTGGAAACAGAAACCACAAATGTGGTAAATGAACAAACTAAAGTATGTTATTTAGACAGTGGCAGACACAATGTTAACAATTAAAGCCACTATATATTTGGATAAAGCTCAACTCAGTGCTGAAAATATTGAATTCTTTAACAGTGTATCATCAAGAGCAATAAAGCTTCCCCTTTGGTGCTCCTCTCATGAAAATGGCAGGGCACAGTAGGTACAGAAATGCACCCTGGATACAAGATATTATTCTTATGTATTACAAGTCTTCACACTACACAGTTCTTGACATACTGAGTGAGCAAATTTTGAAAAGCATTTCACTAGCTCCTAAAGAAAATATTCTTTTCTATGAATTCTTTTCTATGTACCCAAGTTTCTATGTTTTTTTCCACTAAAAAAAAATGAAAGTCTGTCTTTGAGAATAAAGTATGTCTATTTCCCCCTAATTTTTCTAGGTATTTTCCCCTGGACACTTTCCAAATGCCTCCTTTCCTCTGACAGTCACAAAAAGTATGAAAAAAAAAATTACCACTGTATTTGATTAATTGTTTGTTTAGTCATCTGAAGACAGATACTTTATTCTACTCAGGAAGCTACTGTGTACAAATAGCAAACTTAATCAAAATGATAAATACAGTTGGCCTTCCATGTTCACAAGTTCAGCACTTGCGGATTTGATTATCCACTGGTTTTTATTTATTTATTTATTTTAAAAATTTCTTAATCTATTTGCCCTTGCCACAGAAAATATATGTTTTCTCTAGGAACCTCTAGGTCCTCCAGTATGATTCTATGGTCCACTTCTGCTAGAGCAGTAGTGCTGGAGGACCTAAAGGTTCCTAGTGAACCTTCTCTAGGTATTGCTAGCTCCTCCAAAATGACCTGCATCGGAAGAATCAACCAGTAGGACCTAGAGATTCCTAGAGAAGTGTTTGCAGCATAAGAAAAATAGCATTTGTGATTTTTATTTTTATTTATGTTTTTTCCATTTTCATGGGGGTCTTGCGCTCCTAACCCCACAAAAGTGGGGGGCTCACTATAGCTAAGTACAGTCATTCTCAAGTAATAAAACTTCTGATAAAGAGGCTCCGTTCAAAAAGTTATGCCCCCAGACCCGTTATTCCTTTTTGTCCACTGTTTATCTGGAAGGTTGGTTGGCTGGCTGGTTGGTTTTAGCAGCATCAGCACTGTGAGAATGGTGAAGGAAAGCTGGACAAACACAGACTATCAGCGACAGATTGCGGCAGTGTGACTGCAGCACAATAAAGCTTTAGCTGGGAAATAATGGGATTCTTTTCTAACAGAATCTACTGTAGCTGTGTGGGCCTGCCTGAAATAGGCAAGAGAAACAGCAGCTGCCTTCAGAATTCCTTACCAAGCATGCATAAACAACAAAGCAGAGAGAAAAACGGAAGCAGTCTTGCCTTCCCATCTACCACCAGCATGTTAAACAAGGCTAGATCTATTAAGTTTGGGCACCAAAATGGAAATCATAAGAAAAATGGAGGTTTATGAAAGAAAAAAAAAACCAGGATGCAATTTGGAAGAAGCTTTCAAGTAGTCTCTAAAAAGCTCCAAATGTTTTCGTTTACTTATGCAAGGCTTGCCTGACTTGGTTGCTTGTTTTCACATTTGTGTACTGTTAGTTTTGAACAAAAAGTTCATTAAAACATGTCTCATTGCCCTTCTTTTTTGTGATGTAGGAACTTATTGCTATTCTTTCCATGTTATTTTTGCCTCTGGTAGCAAATTTTCTATCATAGAAGTAATGTCCAGGTACAAATATCTACTTTGTTAATTGAGGCTGGCCAAGGAGTAGAGTCTGGGGGAGAAATCACTCCATGAATTTCTCCTGAGCACACATAAGTGATTTCAGTGGATGTTGCTCTGTGATAATGCAGGAATTCTCACTCATGTCACTGACGATTCCCCAAGAAAATTCCCAGTGGACTGTGCTCACATGAATTTTTCTTTCAGCAAAGCTTCTCTGAATCTTTAGCATAATATGCCCTTATTCAGAACTGGTTTGTGGGCAATGCTATAGATTTTTGTAACTTTTCCCTGGATAAGCCAGTCCTTTTTTGCCATACATGCCACGGTCTGCAATTTGCTTCAAACATCCTATTAAATGGGTGAGAGACAAAGGAAGTTCAGTCATTCCATAATCAATGAGTCCAGGAGGCTACATCATCATCATCATCATCATCATCATCATCATCATCATCATCATCATCATTATTATTATTATTATTATTATTTTGTATGAATCTCATGGCCATATACAAGACAGCATCACAGAAGCTTGGGCCTGAATTCTCTTTCAAACTTTTAATATATACTTGTGCATCTCATATCAAGACCAATTCAGGAAAGAACAAACAGTTGTTCCCCCACATTCCCCCTGAAATTCTAACAAACCATTAGCAGTCATTTTACTAAATACTTCCCCACATCACAAACATTTATTTTGAAGAGTTTTCAAAGTTATACCAAGATGACAAAACAACTCTTTGTTAATTCAGGGATAACATCATGAAAAGTTAGAGCAGCTCCACAACTTTTACACCAAACCTCGTTTTTCATTGTAGATTTGTTAGATAGAGAGACACAGATCCACACAACGTGGGTTATCAGCATGCACACATTGGAAGAAAATGAGGGAGAGAAAAGAAACCAAGCGGCACTTTTAAGACAGATTTATTTTAGCATGAGCTTTTATAGATTCCAGTCCACTTCCTTCAGTCCATATGAGGAAACACAAAAGTTCGTGACAAAATAAATTAAAATAAATGAAGTGCTGCTACAGTCCTTCTCATTCTTTTTCATGCTGAAACAGGCTAAGATGGCTATCTCTTAGAAAAATACATACATTTGAGAACTCTGGCTCAGAAAGAGATGGGCACAGATTTCCAGTCATACCTTAACTGACCAGAAAAGCATATGTATAAAGTATGAGTATACCATGAGTGGTCAGTTTCCATAGTCTGGTGGGGTGCACACTGCTCCCCTTGAACCTACAGGAACTTGCTGGCCACTGTGTTCAAATTGGTTGATTGCCCTGCCCACATTTTATTTTTAAGGCATTTTATCAATAAAGGATCCATTTCTCCATTAAAACAAGCCACATAGAACCCACGTACCTTGTTTAGCAACAAATTAGTGCTTCTAAGAGGCTTATGGGAGTGGCAATCTGTTGGTAAACAAAGAGGGTGGAGACACATATCATTTTCTTGTGTAGAAATGGCTCATTTAAAAGTAAAATACTACTTTCTTTCAGTACTTTATCACAGGTATTTGGTGCACAATGTGCGGAGCTGCATTACTCTTTCCAGCCTGAGATAGGCAGAATCAAGAATATCATTTATTAAACTTACTGCCTCAGATTAGTCTTGCATTAATTACTCTAATACAGCCAAAAGCAAAGAGACCAAAATCTAACATATTGTGGAAAATGCATTATTATCAATCTAAATTACACATCTCCCTTCAGGTTATCTTTTTTCTGGAATGGTAGGATCTACCAAGATTAACTGCTTCCTTTTTCCCTAAGCTAGTTCTTATGAGATTGCTAAACCATTAAAAGACAGTTGTTTAAAACACTTTAATTTGTTTTTCAGCATCTGTAATTATTTTTTTTTAAAAAGTCTTGGGCCCAATCACATTTATATGAAGCAGCATGAGAACCATTTCCCCCATGGGATAATCCCATCCCATACCTCCAAAATATACATAAAGACATTATGAGTCTAACTACACGTTATGTGAGATGTTATTGCAAGGTTGAATCCAATGTCATTCCTACAGAGGTGAGACCCACACTGAAATCAATGGGATTTAAGTTGGTCATGACTAACAAAGCCCATTCATGTAGTATTCAACTAACATAGCTGTGTTAGGCTGTTGCAGCATGAGAAGCTATAAAAGAATCATGTAGCACCTTTGCAATTCTAATGAAGTAGACTGGAGCCCAGGCAAACTTATGCTAGATATTTATTTTTTCTCATCTCCACTCTATGGGGTTCATTTAAATCTGATTCATATAAACCAGTCTAATAATAACAACAACAACTTAACCATTGTGTCTCTCATTCTTAAAAGTACCTCTCCTGATCATCAACTGCAAAGAGAGACCACTGCACCACCAGAATGCCAGGGAAGTGATGCCAGCCCTTACTGAGCATCCACACAACAGGGTGTGACGAAGGAAAGGCTAGCTGGGAATCCTAACCATCATGAGATCTCAGCCCAGATCTCACAGGACATCAAGCGTCTCAGTGAGTTTCATCAAATGTAATGCTATTTTACTCAGCCTAGGTTGAGGAAAGTCTCAGTGGTGATAAAATCCCAATATGAATAGCATACCATACGGTGGGAAACTACAGCTGGGGACCTTTTTCTCCCACATGGCAGGTTATGGTTGTGCATTTTGACCACGTACCCCAGATGTGATTGGATGTCTTCTTCCAGTTCGCATTTCTGAGTGCATTGTCTAATTTTTAGATTTTGGAAGGGGGGGTAATTTTCAGATGTTTGGTGACTGGAACACCAGACACATTGTGAAGCCTAAGCGTTTCAGTGGTATCTGAGTGCATTTCATGGATTTTTTTGTTCTGTTTTGTTCTGAGGGACTTAAAGAAGCAACAAAAAAAGACGTCATGTACAGCCCATGAACTGCATCTTCCCCACCCCCTGCTACAGGTAAATGGCACATTAACTATGTACAGAATAAGACTTCATTTGTCAATTGCATGTGTGAAAGAACATCAGAACTGCCTTGCTGGATCAGATTTAGTTCATCTACATCAGTCAATCAAGGCCACTAGCAGGAATCTTTCTGGTGGAGGCAGCTACATAGCAGTATTTGAGCATAAATTCACATACTGCCACAACACATGTAACCAATTTTTTGTGGGTTTTTGTGAAGATACACTTTGATCCCTGCTGTCACATTTAATAACATTTTAAGCCTACAAAGAATGGAAGGGAAATGGTCAAAACCTGTGATTTGACAGAGCTAATGCAAATGCAAATAGTATTATGAACTCCAACAAACCTTTCTGTAAAATAAAGGTTTTTTATTTATTTACTTATTTCTAAAGAACATTTAGAAGTAAGGGAGAGGGGTCCTGAACAACAGCAGGCTACTTTGCAAGGCTAACATAACTTATAGCCTCTCAGCCACAGACCTATGATGGATTAATAATGATGGATTTTTTTAAAAAAAAATCTTATATGGAACTGTACATCCCAGCAGTTTTACATTATCATGGCAATTCTAAGGTATTCAAGTCTTGCAAAAGAAACATCATTAGATCAGAGCAAGGAGCTGTCAGCTGAGCTGTCTGCTGGTCCAGGAAAGCTCTTCTCTAGATAGTGCAGACAGTCCAAGTCTTACAGCTGGACAAACCACAGAAGATAATTCTCACCACTCTGTGCTGTTTGTGACCTGTTGGAAACTGTTTAAATGGGTCAGAGTGCTAGAGGGCTCTTCTTATGACCTTTTTGGTTTGTTAAAGCTTTTTGGTTTGTTAACGAAAAGCCTAACAGAAGACGTGGATGTTGCAAACAAAGAAGCTAGGAAGGCATTTTTTTCTTGCTGAGTGAAAAAACTTGGAATCACCCAATGAAACTGATTAATAGTGGACTGAAGATAGGCATCAGGAAGCATTTAACACAGTGCATAATCAACTTCTCAGATAAATTAGATGTAGTAGTAGTTTTAAAAATACGTCACAATGATCCAGCCATGGTTATTAACTGCAACAACTACAAGGAGCATTCAAGTTAAGGGGTTGCATATGAGTGCCAGATGTTGGGGACAGACCAAAAAGCAGTGGTTCCCAAACTTTGTTCATCTAGCTGGTTTGGACTTCAGCTCCCAGAAGCTCCATCAAGCTTGGCTAGTAGTCAGGAATTCTGGGAGCTGAAGTCCAAAATGGTTGGAGGACCAACCTTTGGAAACCACTGCCATAACAGATGCTATACGCTGCCTGTGACTCTTGGGGACCTGTGGCTGACCAATATTGGCTACACAGGCATCCGTGGGGAAGAGGAGTCTTGTAACACTTTAAAACAGAAACAAGAAACATTTTGGCATGCCAAGCATTCATTGGGTAATATCCCTGTAACCAAAGACATTTCCAAGCACTTGATAAAGTGGATAAAGTAGATTTCAGTCTTAGACCATAATACATTTGGTAGTCTTTGCTAGACTTGTTTCTGATTTTATTGGTGCTGGTGTGTCATGTTGTTTACACCTTATGGTGACCCGAAGGCAAACCTATCATGGGGTTTTCTTGGCAAGACTTGCTCAGAGGGGGTTTGCCTTTGCCTTCCTGAGGCTGAGAGTGTGACTTGCCCAAGGTCATCCAGTGGATTTCCATGGCCGAGCAGCAACCCAAGCCCTGATAATTTTATGCTGCAATGCTAAACTGGAGACAGAGAAAGCTCCTTGAAAACTCTGGGACTTGCCCATCTCAGCACTAAGCCTGCACTGCATATTGCTTTATTAAGTAAGGATGACTACCTTGCAACAGACTGATTGCCCTGAAGGATTACCAAACGGCACTGCCATACTTGCAGCTCTATCTTCCTATTAATTCCAATACTGAATTTGCCAGTTTCACCACTGCAGCATCCTAGTTTGACAAACGCACCGACCCCGAGGTTCCTTTCCCCAAAAGTCAATGTCACGCTTACGAACCCACCCAGCCCAACACACACACACACACACACAGGCCAGCCAAGTAGAGCCAGTACTTTTTGTCCTCACGTCCAGCACTTAGGAGAGCGTGCACCAAGTTACAATGAAGGCCTCGCACCTGCCCTCCGCGCACCCCGTGAGCCCCACCCGGCTGAAAGGGCCCTCTTCGCATCTGCAGCAGCGCGCAAACGCACAAGGATCGCACCTCCCGCTTCACCTACGGCGCGGGCATTGCTCTCGGCGAGAGAACTTGGTCACCCTCGGACCCCTGAGCCTCTCGTCCTGACCACCCGACCGCCCTGCCCTCCGCCTCGGCAGCGCGGCTTGGAGAGCCGAGGCACTTACTGCGCCCGGGGCTCCTCGGGCTCCTCAGCCTGTCAAGCGCGCAAGCCCCTCCGGCAGGTGGGGGCGAGCCCTCCGCTCTCCAGGGCCAAAGGCGGGCGACTCCCAAAGACCGGGCCTCCTTCCAGATTACTGTCTCCACGGCCGCAGTTTACATCCCTGCCGGGCTAGCGAGCAGGCCGCCTCCGCCAAACGGAGCAGCCCCTCCACGGAGCGGCGGCGGCGGCGGCGCCCCGCCAGGCTGAGAAGCCTCCCTTCAGCGGGCCGGAGTTGCCCAGCAACCCCGCGCCGCGTGCACCCGGGCCCCGAGCATGGCCCGCCCAGCCTGCCCCCGGCGCCGCCCCGACCGCCGGGCCCTGCGGGTGCAACGGAGCCGGGG
The DNA here is from genome assembly GCA_948472985.1 of Iguana delicatissima. NCBI lineage: Eukaryota > Metazoa > Chordata > Lepidosauria > Squamata > Iguanidae > Iguana > Iguana delicatissima. Next base: position 98,275 of record CAOKZL010002419.1, on the reverse strand, counting down.
AAAGGGCTTTCCGTCAGGAGGCAGCCGGGCGCAGCGGCATCGCCCTTCTCCGCTCCACTGGCCTCCTCTCCCTCCGCGGCGACCAGCCACGGGACCGCCCAGCCGTGCTTTCCCTCTAGCTTCGGTTTCCAGGCCCTGACGAAGCGTCGGCAGATTCTCCCTCCATTTCCGCGGCGGCGGCGGCCGGCGAGCGGCAAAGGAGGCGGGAAGGAGAGAGGCTGGGCGGCGGCGGCGGCGGCGGCGGCGCCCCGGGAGGCTGAGCAGCGGCTTCCCAGGCGCAGTGCTGGTTCAGCCCCAAAGGGGGCGGCCGAGGGAGGGAAGGCGATGGAGGGTGGCCGCGGAGGGGATTCTTCTTGACGCACCTTAAGAAGACTAGCAGATAGATTGTGGAGCCCCAGCTGCGTCTGGTGGACGACGGAGCGCACCTCGGCCAGGCTCCCGCTAATGACAACAGAGTAGGTGCAATCCTGCACGAGCCTGCTCGAGAGTAAGCCCCGTTGAGTCTAATGTAGAGGATTGCCGAGTATTTCTGTATTAAGTGCCACACGTATAGATTCCTTTTTTGGCTTTCTTTGTGGGTGCACTACCCGTAGTAGAGGAGGATCGGGCCTATGGTTCTGTCGCAGTAATCTTAGGCCATTTCCGCACTAGACTTTTATAGGACTATGATTCCACTTTCAACATCCTATGGAATCCTGGGGTTTGCAGTTTCTGCAAACCCCAGGATTCCATAGGCTGTTGAAAGTGGAATCATAGCGCTATTACAGTCTAGTGCGGAAATGGCTTTAGTTGTCATCTCAGCCATCCTAACCTCCCATGGAGGGGGAGCTAGCAGCTCTTATACAATGGGGTGAGGTGTCTCCTTTTACTGCCCCATTTCTCTGTCCCTGTTCAGAATAACAAGGACTGGTCTACTCAGTCCTGTGTGTATTTCAGGGCATCCCATTTCCACAGTGTGTCCTTTGTTGCTTACTTGTAACCTGGGTGCAGACATCATTCTTCATCAAGAAGAAAATCTGGTGGGCTATAAAGATTCAGGCCTAGGAGGTGCCGGAGGACAAAGGAAGAGAAAGCCAGCCTTTTCACACTACACAATTAAACCACTGTGCTCCTACTTTGACAGCCATGGCTGCATCCAATGCAGTCCTGGGTCTTGTAGCTTGGTGAGACACTACAGGAACTCTCTGGCTGAGAATTCTTCTGCCAGTCAGAGGATTCTATTGGATGGAAGCATGGCACTTAAATTAGAATCATATTGCTATAATTGTGTATGATGAAAGGACTACAGATGTGAACATCTGCAAAATGCATTCAAGGGCCAAGTTACAAAACCAAACTGATATGTAGAATCAACCAGAGTTTGCTTTCAGCTTGAGTAGAAGCCAGCTTCTGATTACTTCACACAAAGGTACCTTGGAACTGACAGTGACATATCACCATGGCTGGTTGGTTTTGTCTTGGTGCGTTGTGTTGAAATCTAGATATGTACTCAATAGCTGCTTTGCAATTGTGACCATTCATGATTGCTTTGCCATGGCTCTGCCAACATCCCTGAGGAACCACAACCAGGCACTAGTTTGACTTGCCTGTATACCTGCTTCTGCATTCTTATCATGTCCCTCTTTGTATATACCTGAATAAACAGACCACTACAGAGATGCCTGATCATCCACTACACAATTACAGCCCTGCAATTCTACTTTTAACAGCTATAGCTGCATCCTATGGAATCCTGAGGCTTGTATTTTGGTCAGAGACCTAGACTTCTCTGAATTAGAATTCTAACTATTCTTTGCTAAACTGCAAATCCCAGAATGGAACCATGACAGTTAAAGTGGAATTATAGCACTATATTTCTGTAGAGTAAAATGTATGGAAAAATACTACTCTCACAGAATTTGTTGCATCAGAGAACCAACAGGGTGGCATTTATGGATTATTGATTTGTTTGAGCACATTTATCAATGGAGCTCAAGGTAGCTTATATCATCCCTCCCAACCTATTTTATCATGCAATAACCATGTGAAATAGGTTACTCTGAGTGATAGTGGCACCTGTGGTTGCCTCTCTACCACCACAATTTTGTCTTCACAGTAACCTGGTGTGGCCAGTTATTCTGTAAGTCTAACCAGTCCGAGTGAGCTTCACAGGTCTTCTTGGTCAAACACTTTAACCTGACCAGCATATTGCACTGACTTTCCCAAAGGAAGTTGAAAAGGCATCAGGTAAAAGAGTGCTAGGAAGTTTACCTGTCTAATTTTAATATTTAAGTTAGAGTGAAAGGGGAAGGAAGGTAGGAGCAGTCCTGCTACCAAATAAAATCCTTCTCACCACATACTTGCTCCAAAGTAACTGACTGAATAGCCAACTTTGCATGGCATTTTTTTCCTTATAAAGAATATTTGTTCTAAAATTTCTCAGGTCAGTAGGATGAATAAATGATATGCTTGTCTGAAATGAAGTGCATCTTTCCCTTGAATGAGAACTGCATTGTTCCATTTCCTGGTTGTCTTTTAAACTCTTATAGCATTAATTTACAAACGCATTATCTTTTTTTAAAAGAAGCCTAATATAACCTAATTTAAACTGTCTATTTTACATTTCAGGACTGAATGCACCATACAGTTTGGCATAAGTGCTGAACAATCTAAACTGGAAGGAATCTTGATTGATTTTGGACTACTGTTCACAGTGTCTACAGTACCATTCTACTGAAGCACACATCTGCATAAATTAGAAAATCTAAGCCCTTGGATTGCCAGAAATCAATCTATACAAATTTTGTACCCTGTACCAGTCACATGCTTCCATTTTGCTTCTTCTCAAATCAGGGTAAAAATAAGTATTTACCAAACAGATATTTTCATTTTTAAGCTAAAATAGGAATTTCAGATATGCCAACATCTGTGCAATTCAATTATGTTCACTGCATGCATGAGCATATTATATTATCTATCATGCACAGTCAATTAGAAGTTACAGACTTCTTCAACTCTTCCTCGTTAGAAGGTTTTGCCACCATCAAAAGCATTTGCTGCTCTGCAGTGAGATGTGAGACTGTGAATAATTTGTGGTCATTTCCCCTCCTCTCTTTGGTATTGATAAAGAACATTAAACTGATCTTTTTGGTGTTTGCTTGTTAATGGATGCCATGAAGTAAATTCAAGAATCCTGAATAATGAAGTATGCACCTGCTCTTTATTACTGCATCTGGTACATCCATCCAGGTTGGGGGCCTACTGGATTCCATTACACTATACTACCATTAAAATAGTTGTGCAAGAGTTGTGCTTTCTTAGAGGTTACATAAATCTAGTCCCTAGTACAATCAATCATTCTGCACAAGTGTGTGCACGCGCACGCATACACACACCACTCTCTTTCCCCATTTTGATTGAATGGGTTAAGAGTGAGGAGAATTTAATCATTGCACAATGAATGAACTAAAAGCTTTGGCTCTGATTATACAATCAGTTGTACAGCTATAGATCTAGAACAACGATGCTTACAGATATTTATGCAATGCTTAAAGTGGACAAACTCTTGGCCTAGTAGATCTCTTTTCCAAATCTTTTATTATCATTGATGGATTTATAAGCATAGTGTCTTTTGAAATAATTTTTTTAAAATTATTTTTATTGAAATAAACATTATTACATTTTTTAAAAATGAAATCATCAAACATACAAACACAATCATTCTTAACCTTTCATTATTTATTACATACATTGACTTCCTCCTGACAAAGTTTGGGTTTATGCTAACTGTGAGTTCTGTATCCTTTCATTTCTTATTGTCTATTATAACAAATGCTATAAGTCAGAAACTACTTGTCATTAATTGAGGTATTGCCTCATCTCCTCAGCCTCAATCATTTTTAACTCAGTCCTATATATATTTGCTCAGGTCAGGTAAACTGAGGCTACAATCCCATATCCAGGTGTAATAAGACTTAGTTTTGAATAGGCATGAACAGGATTGTGTTGTGAGAAATCTAGGTGTGCCTAGGACTTTAGCCTTAACAGTTTGGCATCTTTTATGGTAGAGTACTGAGGCTGAAATTTCTGTCCCTGCTGGGAGCATATTGGCCTATGCCAATGATACCTTTGAGTCATGGCTTTGGTCATCCAGGGCCCCAGTCAGGAAAATTAACAGGAAAAAGCTCAAATGCTGACCGGCTTGTCACATTCTGAAGTGAATTAAGTAATACACATTAGTGCTTAAAGAGGTCCGATGGCTGTGCTAAGTCCAGAGTCTAAAATTACCGCTGCATCAAAGACTAGCCCACTTCTAAAATACTATTTTAAAAACCAAAATATAAAATAAGATTCCTCAATAAACTTGACAGTACTCTGTATTGACAATATTGTACAGACACCTCAGAGAATATCTTTCTTTATTAAAACAATCTCTCTTGACATTTGCATTCCTTCTGATCTGTGAAACTGTCAGACTGAGAGAAAGACTTGTTATAATCTGAAACAAGTCTTTCTTAGCAACAAAACCAAAGTGCAGGGACTGAATCTCTAAGTGGAACATAATTCCTTGTACAGATCACTGTTTGCAGAAATAAACAGACATCTAATTTGGTGAAGTTTATAAGGTTATACATAATAATGATTTAAATATTTTCATGCAAAATTAATACCTGGATAGAATAAATTTTCTTTTCCAAAATTTTGAACTGACATTTTAATCTGCCTTTATGTTGCTCAGTTTTTTCACCTTACTTCAGTGAGACATCATCTTTGACATACTGCAGCACCAAATGACTAGAATCTAGTCCTTTTGTAGAAATTTCAAAGGAAATCAGAGAAAATTTCTCCATACATTTTTACATCCTAGTATCATTATGTGATGGGAATTCCCTGTGGAGAAAATAATCTGTTTCTACCACTCCTCATCTGAGAGAGGAAATTCTGCAGAAGAGCAGATCTGAGAATAATAATAGTCTTCCATAGGAGGTACTCCTTTAAGTTTTCATCTGTAAAACTGGACTTGGGAATGTCCTTCATCTATTCTTGTTTTCTTGGTTATTGTCTGTCTTTGCTGCAATGAAATTCCCCACAGGACTAACTGTGGGTGATGACATTAATAAGGTTAGCTGGCCTGCCTGTGAAATAGTGGTCTCCAAAAATAACCTGTTTGACTGGTCCTTCATGCCTCAGTTTAACTATGACGTATTTGGGAGAACGTAAAAAACCTTCTGCAAGATTTTTGATGCAGAAAAATTGTGACCCTAGTGTCACATCAAGAGGAGACAGCCTAAAGCAGAAACTGCAACCCTCCAATACAGAAAGAAAATTGAAGAAAACATTTCCTATCCAATATCCTATTAAATATCCATGTAGCCTGTGAATAATATTAGCAAACACAACAAATATCAAAACACTTCCTTCCAAAATTTAAACTAGAATTTAATATCAAATAATAATGTATCAACCAGAGGTTATAAGGAAATAATTGACTCAGTTACGTAGCATTCTCAGCCTGAACTGACATAACTGAAGGAGCAAGTGACTGAAACAGAAAAAATGAGGAAGGCTGGATTCTGTTGCACAAAAATAGTGCCTCATTAGATCATATTGTGAGAAGGCTTCAACCTGAGTTGCCACATTATTGCAAAAGTGTAGAATATGTGGCCATTTAGATTTTGTTCAAATGCAACTTCCATTAGCCCTTGGTAGCATCACTTGGAAATCCTATAAAAGAAGGAAAATTCTACATTTCCGCCGAAGGCTCAGAGCTGAGGCCTACAAAAGGTATTGGAACAAAACCCACAATCATCCTCAGGAAAGCCATCCTGAGTAAGGATGATTGGAGCAATAGTCCAACATCTCTGAAAGATTAACCTATCTTGTGTGATCCATCCAAATCATCTTCTGTCTTATAATTCCTTATAAATACTATTCAGGATTCATCAACTGTATTCTGTCTTACGCCATTCATTAATCCCTATAGTAGACTGCAGCTGGCACTCACACTTTTCATTTTTGAAGTATACACTGATCTTATCCATGCCTACATTCTACTCTGTAGGACTGGCTTCCAGGTGAGTGGGTCTGCAACCTTGGATGTACAACTGAAAGAGTCTCCCACCCCACAGCAACCTCGATGTGGTTGAGATGGCTTTTGGCTGAATGATGAAGCATGGCATCATGCATCACTGAGACCTGGTGGGATAAGTCTCATGACTGGAATATAGGAATAGAGGGGTATAGCCTATTTTATAAAAATAGACCAAACAAGAAAGGAGGAGGAGTAGCCTTGTATGTCAAGGATGTTTTCACCTGTGAGGAGATCCTTGACTTAAACCCAGTAAGCCAAGTCGAGAGCATTTGGGTTAGAATTAAGGGAGCGAGAAACAATAGGGATATTCTGGTGGGGGTTTACTACAGACCTCCAACCCAGGCTGAGGACTTTGATGATGCCTTCCTCAATCAAATGACGGCACATTCAAGGAGGAGAGATACTGTAATAATAGGAGATTTCAATTACTCAGATATATGCTGGTAGTCAAACTCTGCCAAGACAGCAAGGTCCAGCAAGTTTCTTGCTTGTCTTGCAGACAGCTTCATGGTCCAGAAGGTGGAAGAGGCCACAAGGGGATCAAATATTCTAGACCTGATCCTGACCAACAGAGATAACCTTGTTAATGAGGAAGAAGTGGTTGGATCTTTAGGGGGGAGTGACCATGCCCTATTGGAATTTGGCATTCAGTGGGAAGGAGAAGATAAGGGTAGCCAGACACTCATCTTAGATTTTAAAAAAGCGGACTTCTGTAAACTTAGGGAGCTGCTGGCTGGAATTCCATGGTCAAGAATAGTGAAAGAGAAAGGAGTTCAGGAGGCATGGGAGTTCCTTAAAAGGGAGATACTGAAGGCACAGGCTAAAACTGTGCCAATAAGAAGGAAAAATGGAAGGCAGCTGAAGAAACCAGAATGGTTGACTAAAGAACTCTCAGCTGAGCTCAGTGTTAAAAGAAACATGTATAGGAAATGGAAGAAGGGGAAACCACCAAAGAAGAATTTAAGCAAGTGGCCCGGAGATGTAGGGAGGAGGTCAGAAAGGCTAAAGCAAAGAACGAACTTAGGCTGGCCAGAGACATTAAAAACAATAAAAAGGGCTTTTTTAAATACGTCCGCAGCAAAAGGAAAAAGAAGGAGACGATAGGGTCGCTGCGCAGAGAAGATGGAGAACTACTCACAGGGGGAAGGGAAAAGGTAGAACTACTTAACACCTTCTTTGTCTCAGTTTTTTCCCAGAAGGATACAAGCACTCAACCTGGCGGTTGGGGAGCAGGTGAGGAAGCAGGGGAAATGAGGCATGTAATAGGTAGAGGGGTGGTACAGGAATACCTGGCCACACTGGATGAATTCAAGTCTCCAGGGCCAGATGAATTGCATCCTAGGATATTAAAAGAGCTGGCAGAGGTCATTTCGGAACCGCTTGCTATAATCTTTGAGAAATCTTGGAGGACAGGAGAAGTTCCAGCAGACTGGAAGAGGGCAAATGTTGTCCCCATCTTCAAGAAGGGAAAAAAAGAGGACCCAAATAATTATCGCCCAGTCAGCCTGACATCAGTACCCGGAAAGATCCTGGAGCAGATCGTTAAGCAGTCAGTTTCTAATCACTTAGAAAGAAGGCGATAATCACGAGAAGTCAACATGGATTTCTCAAAAATAAGTCATGCCAGACTAATCTTATCTCTTTTTATGATAGAGTTACTAGCTTGATAGATGAAGGGAATGCTGTGGATGTAGCATACCTCGATTTCAGTAAGGCCTTTGACAAAGTTCCCCATGACATTCTTGCAAAGGAACCAGTAAAATGCGGGCTGGACAGGGCTACTGTTAGTTGGATTTGTAATTGGTTGACCGACCGAACCCAAAGAGTGATCACGAATGGCTGCTTCTCATCCTGGAGAGAAGTGACTAGTGGGGTGCCACAGGGTTCTGTCCTGGGCCCAGTGCTGTTCAATATTTTTATCAACGACTTGGATGAAGGAATAGAGGGCATGCTCATCAAATTCGCAGATGACACCAAATTGGGAGGGGTTGCTAATACGCCAGAGGACAGGATCAAAATTCAAAATGACCTGGATAGATTGGAGAGCTGGGCCAAGGCTAACAAAATGAAATTCAACAGAGAGAAGTGTAAGGTCCTACACTTAGGTAGAAAAAATGGAATACAGAAATATAGGATGGGGGACAAGTGGCTGGATAGCAGTACGTGTGAAAGGGATCTAGGAGTCTTCATAGACCACAAGCTGAACATGAGTCAGCAGTGTGATGCGGCAGCCAAGAAAGCCAATGCAATTCTCGGCTGCATCAATAGGAGTATGGTGTCTAGATCGAGGGAGGTACTGGTACCACTCTACTCTGCTTTGGTTAGACCTCATCTTGAATACTGTGTCCAGTTCTGGGCACCCCAATTCAAGAAGGACATGGTCAAGCTGGAGCAAGTCCAGAGGAGGGCGACCAAAATGGTGAGAGGCCTGGAAGACATGCCCTAAGAGGATAGACTTAGAGAGCTGGGTATGTTTAGTCTGCAGAAGAGAAGGTTAAGAGGGGACATGATAGCTATGTTTAAATATTTGAAGGGATGCCATATAGAGGAAGGAGAGGGCTTGTTTTCTGCCGCTCCAGAGACCAGGACAAGGAGCAATGGATTCAAGCTGCAGGAAAGGAGATTCCACCTGAACCTCAGGAAGAACTTCCTGACAGTCAGGGCTGTCCGGCAGTGGAATATGCTGCCTCGGAGTGTAGTGGAGTCTCCTTCCTTTGAGGTTTTTAAGCAGAGGCTAGATGGCCATCTGTCGGGAATGCTTTGAGGGTGTTCCTGCATAGCAGGGGGTTGGACTGGATGGCCCGTGTGGTCTCTTCCAACTCTACATTTCTAAGATTCTATGGGAAATATGCAGCTCCAGAGATGCTGCCAGAATGCAACTCTCATCAGCCTGAGCCAATGCTGACTGGTGGCTTCCATGCCAGTGGAATGGTGAATCCATTCTGGATTTCAATCCATCTTTGAAGGAGCTATCCAGGGTGCCAAACCTTAAGTTCAAAATAATGTCAGTGCCTTAGAGAGCTTCTTTCAGGTTCAGGCTAAAACTTGAAGTGTATTCACTGCCCCACTGACATGGAAGCCTCCTATCCAGCAGAGCCAGTGGTGATGGGTAAAGGGAACAACAGTCTAGTGAGAGGATGTCAGAACAGGAGACTGAAAATTATAGCTAAAGTACTATCCTAAAAGCTAAAGAAATACAGCTGGCCTTCCACATTTGCTAGGGTTAGAGGTGCAGGAACCCCACAAAAGTAGAAAAATCTCAAATATAAAAATGTATCTGTCTGTGGGAAGAGGGGCTGAGGCATGGTGGGGAGAACAGGCATCCAAACCAGGTCAGGGGAAGGAGACGAAAAGAAGGTGGTGTTACCCTGTTCCCTGGGGGTCCCGGGAGGGACACCTAAATAAACAATGAAACACAATTTTGGGGAAAATTAGCTGGAGCACTCACTTAAGCTAGCAAGAAACAGGGTAACTTAGAGCAGTGGTTCTCAACCTGTGGGTCCCCAGATGTTTTTGGACTTCAGCTCCCAGAAGCCCTGAGCATTGACCATAGTGGCTGGGGCTTCTGGGAGCTGAAGTCCACAAATATCTGGGGACCCACAGGTTGAGAACCACTGACTTAGAGAGATCTTGCAACCCAGGGTCTACTGGGTCAGGTCAGTCAAGCAGTCAGATGGGTTTAAAGTAATAAAATGATGTTTTATTGGATACAGACAAATATTAAAGACACCACAGTCACACAGCTAGCTAAGAAATTAGAGGTTGAATTAAGGATAGGGACTTTCAGGGGGAAATGGGTGATACGACACCTGCCTCATCGTCCTGGACCTTGGGAGAGAAGCCGGGGGTGCAGAGAAGAAGCTCAGCTCGATTAGCTGAGGGGAGCTCGCCAAGCAACGCAGCAGCAAGACGGGATGAAACTCAGGAGCGATCCAAGGAAGGTCTCGGAATCAGGGGTTTTCATAGGGTGAGTTGGGACTGCAAACTATGCCTTACTCAGGAAAAACAATGAGTTCTGGGTGCGAGGCAATGTCTTGGAAAGTTCACAACTTTGCATGATGGAAACAGAGCCGAATAAACAATAGTGAGGCCAGTATGCAAATGTGCAGCGCTTACCAGTGGACAGCACAACCTTTGTCCAGTAGCCTGCTCGGGGCAGGAAGCCTTTGTTAGTATCGCGCATATGTAATAAGGTGTTTGCCGGAGAGGTCCCTGAAGCGACGAATGGGCTGTGTCTGGCCTGCCTGGCTGGAGAATGGAATGTCCAGCAATTACCGGCCGCGCCTGTTTGTGTGCTTGTCCGGTGGCCTCGCAAACACGGGGAGCGGGGTGGCAGGGGAAAGCCGAATTGTTTGATATCAAAGTGATATCGGGTGCTATCTCCGGGCAGGCCTAGACTTCAGTAACAGTAGGTCTGCATGGTAGCCCTATACTTCCTCTCTCTTGTCCATTTCCTTCCTTGGGTGTGTGTGGGGCATCGGGAGAGGGTTTGGAGTATTGAGAAATCAGGCGGCAATCCATCCTCAGCTGGCCGGGCAGTGGCTGGGGTTGGAGGAGGAGAACCAGAGGCAGGTTTTTAAAGGGCTGCGTGGCCTGATCAGAGCTGCTGAGAGGGAAGGTTCCCCAGGAAACGAAGTGTCTGAGGTTGGGAGGGAGATTGGTGAAACTCACAAATAATCATATCCATGAATGTTAAACCTGTGAATATGGAAGGCTGACTGCAGTAAGCTTAAACAGATGTAAAATATCTTGATAACAGCAATACATAGTCTTTTCTAAACTTTTCCTTTTCAAATACCATGGTGGTATAAAAGTTAACCAATCTCCCATTGAAATAATAAGTTCTCTGGCAAGTACTTGAATGTGTTGTGGCCAAGGTCTTGCTGACATCAGCTGTTAATCTATCTGTTTCCCACTGTTTCATGTAATGATCAAGCCCTGCTTCTGGCCAGTGCCTTGCTGCTAAGCTGGAATGGAAAACCTCCTCACTATGGCTGTCTATTTTCAGACAGTTCTTTCTGGCCAGTGCTTTCATACACAGTTCACATTTTTCTAGCATATATTTTGCCTAGCAGTAAGATAGAAGAATAAAATAATTATACAAAGTAACTGAATAGCACAGAATTAATTACAATTTAGTAACATCCACAACTTCTCCTTACTGTTATATTATTTTACACATTAAGACATAAACAAACAAAAAGCTCAGCAGAGCTAATTTGGGAATTCTCCTGTCAGCCTGGTTCATGCTGTTTGGGGGATTCTGGGTGTTAGATTCTGGGTGTTAGATGATGATGATGATGATGATGATGATGATGATTTCCAGGTTCTATAAAGTAACAAACCTGAGTTTGCTCACTCAAACAATGAACCACAGGCAATCTTGAATGTGGGCATGTGCACAGTATATATATGCTTTAAAACATTAATTTGCTGCACTCACACTTTTCATTTCTGAAGTATACACTGACTATACATATGTCTACATTCTACTATGTAGAGTCTGCTTCCAGGTGAGGTAGAACTGCAACCTTAGAGGCACAACTGAAAGGCTCTCATACTCCACAGCAGTCCCAACATGGCTGAAATGTCTTTTGGCTGAATGATGAAGCATCAGGAAAAGGAAAGTGAAGCACACACACATACACAAACAAGTTAAGAATCTTTGTAAGGAAGCTGTCAGTGCTGCCATTTAATTTAATTTAATTTAATTTAATTTATACATTATTAGTTGACGTCAAATCAAGGAAGCTAACACCTAAGGGTATAATTTTTCAGAAACTTAGATTAACACATTAATTGTCATGGGTCCCTCCTACAGAATCTAGGCATTTATAGTTTAGTGATAGCATTAGAATTTTCTGCTATAGAGCTCTAGTTCACTTCTCTGAATTATACAACTATTACTTTGTAGCAGTGAATAAAAATTGTTGAATAAAAATTCTAACTGCTTATATAAAAAGGTCCTTGCCAGTGGAAGAACAAAGGGCAGTAAAATTTGGGGGGGGGAGACAGGGCAGCAAGCTGAATTCCTTTGGCAGGGAAATTTACAGTCATTGAGAATGCTGTCTCTACCGTCACACCAAAAATGTAAAGCGGGAGGAAATAAATTTATATAAACCTTGGTGAACCTCAGCTGGTGGTGACAACTCAAGAATGAGATCTTAGGATTGTGGAAGGGAGATAGCAATGTCAACTCTGTGTGTGGCCACAGCTAAAAAAGGCAAATTCCATGTCAGGGATAATCATAAAAATGGGGTAAAACCTGCTCATATCATACTTCTTCTTGCTGTGTGCCTTCAAGTTGTTTCCAACTTATAGCGACCCTAAGGCAAATCTATCACAGTGTTCCTTGCCAAGATTAGTTCAGAAGGCGATTTGCCTTTGCTTTCCTCTGAGGCTGCCAGAGTGGGACTTACAAACCACTGATGTGACCCCACATGGGATACTGTGTACAGTTCTGCTCCCTGCACCTGAAAAAGGATATCTTTGTACTAGAAACTGGCAAATTAAAATTATCAAAGAACTGGGGCAACTTTCTATAGTAAGAACAAAAGTAAGTAACAACTTTAGGCACATAAAAAAAAATAAGTGAGAGGAGTATGACAGAAAAGGATAAAAATACGCACAGTGAAGAGAAGATGGGTGGGGGAAAAGTTTTGTCTTTTACTCATAGTACAAGCACACAGAGTCATCCACTGAAGTGAAAAGTGAGAGACATTACTTCATGCAATGCTCAGTTAAACTATGTAGTTTGCTAACATAAGATGTAGTGACGGCCACCAACATGAACAACTTTAAAAAGAAACTGTACAAACCCGTGCAGGATGAGGTCATCAGTGGTTCCTGGGCAAGAGTAGTACATTTCAACATCAGAGACAGAGAGTCCTCTGTATACAGGGTTGCTGGGGAATGTGAACAGGAAGGGGGTATCGCACACTGGCTTTCTTTCTAATGAAAATCTCATTGCTTCCCATAAACACCACCACTTTAAAATATCATTAGATATGGGAAGTGGTGTAGAAACTGATTGAATAATAGAAAGAACAAGAAGAATAAGAACAACTGTTTGGCCCTTTCACATGGACAGAATGCTGGACAAAATAGGGCCTATGTCTGACCCAGCATGACTCTTCTAATGCTCTTCTCATCAACTTGATTATGATTTTGAAAACCTCTTGTTTTGTTTTATCAGTCTGATCAACAACACAAGGGTGCAACGTTTCCATCAATAACCCCAAAGTGTTTACTGTATTGTTCGCAAACTTTCCCATTATTTATTTGGTCAACATTTACTTAGGCAATTGTTTATTGGCAAAATATAGTACGTAGAATCACTTAGCTGGGGAAAACTGTTAAGCAGAATCTGTCAGTTACTACAACATTACTATATAAATGAAGACGCTGTGGGGGAAAAACTTATTGTCCAGCCACTTCCTTGCTCTTTTAAACCTACTCCATTTGTCCTTCTTACAATGCTGTTGGCATCTTTACACATTAGGCTTAGTAATGGGAAAGTTCAACCACTCTGATATTTGTCGAAGTCAAACTCTGACAAGAATATAAAGTCCAACAAATCTCTCACTGTTCTTGCAGACAATTTCATTGTACAAAAAGTGGGGGAAGCAGCTAGAGGATCAGCTCTTTTGGATTTGATCGTAACTAACAGAGATAAACTGGGCCATGAGGTGGGATTCTTGGGTGGGAGAGATCATGTCTTCTTGAGATCTGTTATACAAAAGAAAAGGGAAGCCAAATGTAGTCAGGACTTCAAGAAAGCTGATTTCAGTCAATTTAGAGAAATACTGGATGAAATCCTATGGTCTGAAATGCTGAAAGAGAAGAGTGCTTAAAATGCTCAGGAGTTTCTTAAAGGTGACATACTCAAGACACAGCTAGGAAAAAATGCCAATGAAGAAAAAAGTAAGAGGTGTCTAAAGAAACCAGAATGGATATACAAAGAGCTTTCAGAGGAGTTGAAACTTAAAAGAGATGCGCATAAGAAATGGAAGGGGGCAACCACCAAAAAGGAATACAAATGAATAGCCAATACTTGTACAGAAAAAGTCAGAAAAGCTAAAGCTCAAAATGAACTCCAACTTGCTCTATTATTTAAAATAATACAAAGGGGTTTTATAGCAATGCTCAGAGCAAGAAGAAGAAAAAGGAAATAGTAGGGCCGCTGCACAGAGAAGATGGTGAAATGCTAACAGGAGACAGAGAGAAGGCCAAATTGTTAATACATTTGTTCCAGCCTTCTCCCAAAAGGAAAACAGTGCTTTAGTTGGTGAAAGTAGAATAAATCATTCAGTAAAAGGACTACTGCCCAGAATAAGTAAAAAGGTAGTAAAGGAATATGTAGCTACTCTAAATGAATCCAAGTCTTCAGGGCCAGATGAACTGCATCCAAAAGTACTAAAAGGAACTTGCAAATGAAACCTCAGAGCTACTGTCAATCATCTTTGGGAATTCTTGAAGATCAGGAGAGGTCCCACCAGACTGCAGGAGGGAAAATGTTCCCATCTTCAAAAAAGACAAGAAAGAGGATCCAAGCAACTACTGACTAGTCAGCTTGATGTTAATACCAGGAGAGGTTCTAAGAGCCACTAAGAGCCAGTGTGGGTTTCTCAAAAACAAGTCATGCCAAACTAATAATCTCTCTCTCTCTCTCTATTTTTTTTAAATAGAATTACAAGTATTGTAGATCAGAGAAGTGCTGTGGATACAGCATATCTTGATTTCAGTAAGGCTTTTGACAAGGTTCTCCATGAAGTTCTTGCAAACAAGTTGGTGAACCATGGCCTAGACAGTAATATAATTAGGTGTATCTAGGTGGTTGACAGATTGAACCCAGAGACTGTTCACCTATGGTTGCCCTTCATCCTACAGAGAAGTGACTATTGAGGTGCTCAGGGTTCTGTCCTGAGTCTGATGTTGTTTAAAATCTTTATAAATGACTAGACAGTAGAATAGAAGGCAAACCTATAAAATTTGCAGATGACACTAAATTTGGGGGCAGGGTAGCAGCTATATTGGACAGGATCAATATTCAAAATGACCTTGACAGATTGGATAGCTGGGTCAACACTAACAAAATGAATTTCAACAGGGATAGAAGTAAGAAACAAAAACTAGGCAGTAAAAATAAAATTCACCAATATAGAATTGGTGACATCTGGCTTATAAGCAGTACAAGTGAAAAGAATCAGAGGAGGGATCTTAGTAGACCACAAGTTAAATGCAAGTCAGCAGTGTGATATGACAGCCAAAAATGCTAATGCATTGGAAGGAGTATATTGTCCAGATCAAGGGACATAGTATAACTACTCTATTCTGCTTTAGTCAGATCTCACCTGTAATACTATATCTAGTTCTGGGCACATTTCAAGCTGAAGCACATCCAGAGAAGGGTGACCAAGATACTGAAAAACCTAAAAACCAAGCCGTAGGTGTTACTCCAAAATGTAGGTGCCACAAGGGCCACCTGTGATGAAGTTCCTCTGTACAAAAGGGGGGAATTAATTAGCTCAAAGAGGAGGGTTGTGAGAGGGGGGTAAATTAACGAGACTCTTCTACCAATGTTTACAGGCTCACTCAGGAAAAGAACCAGCCAGAGATTCAAAAGTAAGCTAAAAATATGTTTTATTGAGGGGAAGTCATGCATGCACGCACACAAGATACATACCGTTACACATTCACACAAGAGCTAACTGAAGGATAAAGGGAGGAAAAATTATGTATAGAGAGGCTGAGGGTTTTGGAGTTTATAATTACCAGTCCAAAAGACTAGTGAAGAAGTTGAAATGTGGCTTAGACGTCTAAGGGCAGATGGTTCAGGATTCAGAGCGACATAGTGGGATCTAGCATTTCATCTGACTGCATCTGACTTCTCAAAACCAAGGGTTGAATACTTTATTTTCCTCCTTGAAGGGGTGTGAATTGATTGCTCTCCCAGCCTAGTGGACAATGGGAGTTGCAACACAGACAATGGGGTCTGGATGGTTCTCATGGTTTCAATGTCTTGGTTGAGTGGGGGTTTCTGGGCCAAGCTGCGGTAGGATATGCATACCACAGGGTATGCCTCTGCACCTAGGCGCCTTATTGTTTTCTGAGGTTGGCAGCTGATAGGATTAGCTCAAAGCCATTAAGTCAGGCTTTCATGATTAATTTCAGCAAACTTTTGACCTGGCCACACTGGGGTTACCTTTTGGTCTGTTGATTTCTATCTTTAAATTGATTTCCTGAAAGCATTTTCTACTCTTATTATGTCTAAAGATGATGATGATGGTGATGATGACGACGACGACTATTCAGTTTTTAATCTACCTTCTTCATTATAGCTCAGTGTGGTAGAAAATCTGAATAAAAAACACAGTTAAAATTTGCTGTTGTTGTGTGCCTTCGAGTTATTTCCAGCTTAGGACAACCCTAAGACAAATGTATCATGCGGTTTTCTTGACAAGATTTGTTCAGTGGGAATTTGCCATTGCCTTCTTCTAAGACCCAGAGAGAGTTATTTTCCCACTGCATCCCCGTGTCTGAGTGAAGAGACCTGGTTTTCCAGAGTTGTAGACTAACTAGACTAAACTACAACACCATACTGGCTCTCTGATTAAAATTACAAATATCTAAAATAACAAATATATCAAATATAAATTGTCTGCTAAAATGTTCTAAAGGTAAAAGAAAGCAGCAGCAGAAAAGGACATATTAAATATTTGTTCATTTCCTTGAAGGCTTGTACAAGTACAAAATTGATGTTTTTAACTGGTGTATCAAAATCAAAATCAGAAGTGCACAGGACAACTGGATCTCTGACAGATGCAACTGAGGTGTCGCCGCCATAGGTATCCCAATGCTGTCAAAACACAGAAGGAATGGAATGTTAATTTTGTGGAAAACCACACACTTCACATTCAGATCTGGACTATTAATTTGCTTCCTCTCATTTTGTGTATATCAGACAGACTAGAATGGTTTCAAAGCATTTTTTTTAACTACCCTTGATTATATTTCTGCATTTTGTTGGCCATGTGTTTACCATCATTATTTATTGTATTTTAATTAAAGATTAATACCACACCAACACCGGCTTTCAGTATCCCTCTCCTCCTGCCAAACTAGACAGGTGGCTGAAATGCCTGCTGGTTGACTTAGAATGCTGCATTACTATTTAAAAAAAAGAAAAGGTACAAACTTGCTTTCATTCACACAGGACTTTCTAACTTTGAGGCAAACCACTAGACTTCCAACAGAAGGATGGATACATGGTTTACTGATGCTGTAAGCAGAGCTTTCCAAACTTTTCACGTTGGTGACACACTTTTTTACGAAGACATGCATCATTGCACGACACAGTAATTCAGCTTTATTAGCAAACTTAAATTGACCCCTTATAAGAAACACAGACATACATAGACTGTAATAATAAAATGTGTGGGACACAGCATTTCTCACGAAAACCCTTCATATATTTTTAAAAATATATGATTTATAAATAATATATATTTCCAAGATCGTAGGCGACACACTAAAGCGTCAGGGCACACCATTTGGAAAGCCCTGGTGTAGAGGTCTGAGTGTTGGACACTAGGAGACTGGAGCCATTTCCACACGAGGCTGTTATAGCGCTATGATCCCACTCTCAACATCCTATGGAATCCTGGGGTTTGCAATTTCGGTAAACCTGCAAACCCCAGGATTCCATAGGATGTTGAGAGTGGGATCATAGCGCTATAATAGTCTCATGTGGAAATGGGTGAGGTTGTGCGAGTCACTCTCTCTCGGCCTCAGAGAAAGGCCTTCTCTCAACAAAGAACTCCGTGAGTGGGCGCCATGACTTGACGGCACACAGCAACAATTGATACAGATCGTCTTCAGGGAAACTTCACCTCCTTCCCCAGCCCTCTCCACGCCTCGAGGCCCCCTTCGCCCCGAGTACTTTTCTTGGACTAATTGCTGAGGCGGCTTGGCGCCGCACGTCGACGGGGCGGCGCACTCGCCTCCTCGATCGAGACGCAGCTGGACGCTTAATGAGAAAGCGAGGGAGCTGCGAAGTGCTGATTGGTTCTCCGGCCAAGGGGCCGCAATTTGGCGCGAATAAAGACACCGCCAGACAAAAGGCAGGGCAGCTTCTTCGCCGGACTTGCGGGCTTGGAGGGAAGATGGGGAAGCTCCGGGCGAGTAACCGGACCCTGTCTGGGCTGCTGAAGACGAAAGAGCGCCCTCCTCCCTTCCCGTTGCTCTTCCTGATCTACTGCGTTTGCACCGGGCGGTACGCCGCAGGTAAGTGGCTCGTTTGTTACTGCACATGCTGAAGACATGTCGTTGTTCCTCGTATACTTCCCTGGACAGGTTTCAATCAGCATCAAAAACTGTAAGTACCGCGCTTTAGAGGGTTCTTCTTCTTTTTAGCTAGGCTCGAACTCAAGATCATACCGTAAGGGGAGCGGGGTCGCTAGACCACCTTCTTTTTAAAATTCTCTTTAGAATTCAGGGGCTGGACTGGTGTTTTAGGATCATTTGTTGCTGTAAAAATATAAAAGATTGCGTTCTTTATCTCTCGTCTTGCAGTCAAGGAAATGGGGGAAGGTGAACACGGGATGTTAACCTGCACTGTAATGTTGTCGTTATTAACTTTATATCTTGTTCCCCCCCCATTGGAACTCCAGGCGGCTGAAAAATTAAAACGCAATAATGTTCAGATTTTCAAAAAATCAAGCGTAAAATGGAATTAAGCTACCGTCAGCATTTTAAAACATTTTAAAATAGTTGAAAGGAGCTTTGAAAAATGACAGTGAAAACAGTTGTGAAGAATTTGGAAAATGTCCCTGTTTTGTATTTGTTATCAAGAACGGGCACCACCTGAGATGCCTGGGTGGGAGCGGATGGCTATTAGTCTGTTTTAAGAAACTCAGGCCATTTCCACACTAGATTGTTATAGCGCGATTATTCCACTTGCAACATCCTATGGAATCCTGGGGTTTGCAGTTTCGGGAGGGGCCCCTCGGCCCCTCCCGAAACTGCAAACCCCAGGATTCCATAGGATGTTGCAAGTGGAATAATTGCGCTATAACAGTCTAGTGTAGAAATGGTCTCAGTCCAAGAATCTCAGGCCAGTCATGGAAAACTAGCAAGTTAGGCTTCTATGCACCAGATCCGTACCTTCATCTCTTGAAGCAGGCTGCAGGCATGAAAGCTTACGTCTGTTTCTACAAGTTCCACAAGATATTTTTTTCATTCTAGAATCTAGATGTATTTATCTAAGCTTTCTTTCACACTGCACAGTTATAGCACTCTAATTCCACTTTAACTGCCAGGAGTGCATCCTATGGACTTCTGGGGTTTTTAGTTTGGGGAGACATGAGAGCTTTCTGGCTGTGAATTCTAAATACCTGTCCTGAAACTTCAGATTCAGGGATTCCACAGGATGTTGCCACGGCAGTTGAAACATAATCACAGTGTTATAATTTGAAGGATGAAAGGAATGCAAAATTGCTCCTGCTGTGGAACATCTATAGCATGGAACTGGTCAGAGTATATATGGCATGCGACTGGGTCTCCTCTTCTCACTTCTTTTCTAGAGGTGCACTCTGAGAAAGGGGAAAAAGTGTAAATGGGAAAGTGGCCAGTCCCTTATAGGATGTAAAAAAAGAATTAAAACCTCTCTAGAAGTTTAGAGACTAAATGTTCACTCTAGATAATCAGAGAGGCCATTATGTGCAGTTAAACAGCACCAGACTGGATAAATAGCCACTACGTGTGACACTCTCCAAAGCTCTGAAACAAGCATGGTTGCACCATTAAATGGCATACAAGATACACCATTTAATTGACATAGAAATGGTAGTGGGGAATGGACCTATGAAGATAAACCCACAGAGTAGGAAAAGAGGCCAAACAAAACCCCACTGCGTTTAAATATTTGTTGCACGTATTTGTTATCTATATTAAATTGGCTGCCCTTCTTTTTGAGAAGCCCATCTCCAGCTGCATCATTATAAGTTTGTTAGTGTCATCCTTTTCTTATGGTTGCCTTTTCTTTAATGTTAAGCAATAGCAGTGGATAGTTTTCCCTCGAGAATATTGTTTTGAATTCCTAAATTCAGGTGCATCATTCCAAGGAAAGGCATTGATTTGATTTTCTTGTGTGTCTTGTGCTGTTTATACCTGGTAGTTTAGGACTTGTCCCAAATTTCTTAATTAACTCTTGTCTTTACACCCGTTATTTTTGTTTGCATTAAAATATGTTTTATTATATCTAATAATGTATATACTATTTTATTTCGACAGGTTTTCCTCAACCTTTTGCTGGCTATCTAAGTGAATCAGACATCCCTAAAAGTGAGGTACATAACTTTTCAAATAATCTTCTGTGTGTTTGCTGAAAACAGATACCAAAACAATATGAACTCCCATGGAAAGGATGGATTCTACTCCTGCTATGGGGGAGTAGAAGGTTTGTAAGGGGTAATCACTTGAGGTGTGTGCCCCCTCTGTTCATGCAACCGTAAGGATGCACTGTGGCATTCTTATGTTGACTGCAGGAGCAAAATCTACTAGAGTAAAATATATACAAGCTTAGTCTTCAGAGAATGTTATAAACCTCAGAAAGTCCAGTCATAAGCTTTGGTGTAAACTACAGGCTTCACTATGCATCTGATTTTCCTTTCTTTTTAAAAACCTCTGTTATAGAGACTGGCACTGTGTTTCAGTCAGTGGATAGAACTGTCTAACCAGCCTCAGGTAAAAAACAATGTTGTGAGTAATTTTGAATTGTATTAATACTTCTCAGTGACGGCAACTGTGTGGGTTCAGGGTTAATGGTAAAGAATACAAATGTTTTGTACATTGTCTGAGCCACAAGCAAATAAATTTGTGGTTTTTTTCTATGTGCCATTTTAAAGCATATATCTCAGTTGAAGACACATACCCAAGATTTGGTTTCTTATCTCTAGATCATATAGATTTAATTACACCATCACTTCCACCTCCATGATTATTTTTTTAAAAAATATTTGTCTTGTAGGTCTCCAGTTCTGTTTTGGACCTTTGTAATTCTATGTTTAATAGCCTGCAGATAGATGAGGTAAGATTTGATCATTTTATTTCCAAAGAAAGTACAATATTTACCTAGTTATCATTAATTATGGGTAATTAATGTCATCATCATTATCCTCACTAGGAAAATAATCAGGAAATATATAAAAGGGTAAGTATTTACTTTTCTTAGTGATAAACATTATATGCATAATGCATCTTTGTCTAAACAATGTAAGATACTAAAATAGCTTTTTCTGTGCAGTTTCTATTTCACTACTCCAGAGCTCAAGATCCAACATATCCACTTAAAGATGGGGTTAGTATTTTAACATACATATTATATGTTGTGCATACACAGTGGTATAGAACAGAAGACAGTCAATTTGTCTTAAATCCAAAGGTGGTATACTTAATACCTTAAAACATATGAATAGAATCAAATAGCAAAATTTCCTCTCAACCTATATTTTATATATGCCTTAGTTAGGTTCTAAAGAGTCATCAAACCAGTTTAATAAGCCCAATGGGGCTTTAGACAAAATTCTTTCTGTATCAAAAGTAGTTTGTGCTATGACTTAAAGGTCAACTGATAAAGATCAAACTTTTTAAAAAATAATTTAGGTTAACACAAGCTGATTTTGAGCATTCTTGAAGATTTCTTTTAGATTACTGTACTTAATAGCTAATGATTTCATCCATAAGAAAGCTTAAAACTACTAAAATTCTCTTTGTATATAACTAATACTTTGCAAAAGTAAAAACACATGTGTTTGTGTACACATTCCATCTCTTCTGATAGTGGTGATTCATTTTATTAAAGAAAACAAATGCTCTGAAATATATTTATACATGAATTTTTTGTGTAAATCCCACTTATAGCAATGGGACTAAGTCACTAGTGAACATGTTAGGGTACAGCATGGGTGACCCAATCCTAATGATGCAGAATTCTTGTGGTACCACAACATGACCAATAGGACTGAACTTGCATTTGCATTAACTAAGAAATGTTATTGCTGTTTCTATGATAGAAGCAATAATGCACAGGTATCACATTAGCTTCTTTGTAGTTCTGCTAAAGGCAGAGACAGAAGTGAGAAAAGCCATGGGCCGAGCCCCAATATGATGTCTGAGGAAGTATCTAATCTTTATTACCAGCCTTAGTTTTGAATTTGCTAATTTGAATGACCCATTGCTATATACATTCTTCCCTTTTGAAGTATGGTTGTTGATACATTAGGAACATTAGTCTGTCAAAACCAAGGTGACTAGGCTTCAGAATTTTCCTTTTTCTAATGTTCATCACAATATAAAACTAGTGTTCATGATATCTCTTTGTTATAGTCTTTCCCTGTGCATCCTTTAATGAACCTTGCTCCAAAGCTCTCGGAGAGAAGAACGAAAAGAATCCTTGATCCAGTATGCACTTATTATTTTCTTAGTATTTTGTGACACTCAAATGTCATCTCAACTGTTGTTGTCCTTTAAAAAACCATTGTGCCAGTGTTAAATTGTGAGCTTTTAATATGGCAAAAGCACCACCATTGCCCACTTCCCTTTCCTTCTTCTCTCCTTGCTTTATTTTGGTGTATTCTCATCCTTCCATGATTTTCATACAAATGTTTCTAAGATTCGTTAGAACTCAGTCACAACAATAACTGCTGACCATACAGAGTTAGCTAATATTAGTACTCAGCACTGTATGGAAAATGGCTTCCCTGTCAGTAAAGTGATAAATCTACTCCAAGTTTTACTCTTAACTGTAAAGGAATTGTCCAAGGTGCTGAACCTATTTAAAATTCCAACTAAAAGTCCACTGACATGGAATCTACCACCAGTTGCTAGGGTTGTAGTGGCAACACTGTCCATACACATCATACAGTATCACTGTTGCTCAGCCAATGATTACTCAGGTTTGAAGTTTATTTGCAAAAGTGTTAGAATGCAAGAGCTATTGCTCTGTCACTTTCTTGAAGTAATCAGTTTCTGCATATCAGCTCGAAGGAATAGTTCTGCTGACTGCCATCCACAGAAGACTTGAACACACATGTGTGTGTGCATGTGTGTGTCTGTGCTGCATTGTAAATTACCAGCTGTGGCTTGTGACTGGGTTAAAATATTTATGAAAAAAATGTAAAGAGTGGCAGAAACAATGTTTCAGCCAAAATAAAATAATCCTCTCAAAAAATCAGCACTAGAATTCTACTTTTGATATAAGCATTTTTATTGTACTCAAGAGCATGAGTGTACCAGAGACTGAAGCATGCATTCTCTATGTAGCTTAGTCAAAGAAAGACCTCAGCAAAACTAAAGAAGCTATCAGCTGTCGTTCTCTTTGCTTTAACACTGACGTTTTGTGTTTTAAATGCTCCAATACACTGCATTATTCTACTAAATTCTGTTTCAAGGCTGCAGTGTACAAGCATGTGAGTGAGATGAACTTAACATTGTGCTATCACCTTGCAGGAATCGCAGGTGGCTGCTGCTGAATTCACAAAGAAGGTAAGCTAAACCTGCTGATTATGACTGACAAGGTGGCAGGGTGGAATTGAGGTAGAAAAGCTCAAAGAGGGAATGTTCATGGAGTTTTTGAAACAAGGGAGTTGAGATGGGATGAGCAGCTGTGTAGCCGTTTCTCACATATGGATCCTCTCCAAGTGACCAACACTTGCAGCCTTTCAAAAATTGGGAGGGGGATAGTCTAAAGGAACTACAGGGGATATGGCTTATCTGAAGCCAGAATTGCACACTGGGTGGCTTCTGGACACAATGCTCCATTTTAGATCATTTTTTTAAAAAGATAAAATGAGTTCTGGGGTGGCTGGGAAGGCCTGGGAGTTGCACAGATGGTTTTCAAGGACCACATGGGACCCAAGGGATGAATGATCCCCATTTCTGAGAATTAGGAATAGTTTTTCCTTCCCGTCACCCAGAAAACCAAACAACCCCCAATATAACTCATTAAACTTCCCAGGTCTTTGCACAGTATAGTTAAAATATTCAAGTGTCCCAGCTTTGGTCTGGAATGTCCTTTCATATATTTTGATGTCAGTCAATGACACAATTTGCATCTTTTAAAAATGTAATTTCTTCAAACCTGGTTGTAATGATAAAGAAATGATCTGAACATCTGCTAGAGGAGAATCTTGCAGAATTCCTCCTCTCTGCCAAAAAGATATCCAAAAAGGGAGAAAGAGGTGCATTCAGACACAGTTGTCTAATACCCACACAATGAATCATGGGAGTATTAGAGGGAGGAGAATTCCTCTTCCTCCCAGAGATTTCTTGCATACGCAGTAGCAGACATCTGGATTTTTAATTAAATTCAGAAGTTTGGGTTCAACAAAATAAACTTTTCCACGTTCAGTGCTGGATTGAGGACATGACTTTCTCCCCCACCACTAAATTCAACATTGTTTTATAATATTTAAGATTTACATGCAATGGGCAGGAGGAGAGCCCTGAATTCTGTAAGGGTTGGGAAAGGGATACTGTTTATATCAGTGTTTCTCTATTTTTTTTTAAAACTAAGCTTTCTTTTACCTTCTATACTTCCCTTCCCTCAAGTGCCATCTGATGTAATTTAACTCAGATCTTTGAGTAGGTCACAGAACAGAAAATTTTACATCCTTTCCCTCTGGTTCCTGGCATCTCTGCTCACCAAAAGTTCTGTTTGGAAGGTCAAGGAGCCTTCCCAGATATATAGGATAGAGTATGAGAGTCTGGTAGGGGAGGTGGGAATCTTCCAAAGTCAGGAAGGTCCCCAGCTCTTCTGTTTGCCTTTAACATCTTTAAGTTGACACAGGTAAATGCCCAAGCCTTTCTCCACCCCAAGCACAGTTGTATGCATTATGCAAAACCCTTGCTGAGAGAGTGTTCAGTCTAGATTGCTACTTCACTAGAAAAGAATGAGATTGGATATTCTGTCATTCCTTCCTCCTTGAGGATTCCATGGGCATCTGAGCTGTTTTGGTGGCCTCTCCAACCAGGAGTGAGAATTCTGTGGGTTTCCAGATGTTGTTGAACCAAAGCTCCTAATATGCTGGCTAGGGCAGATGGGAGTTGCAGATAAGCAGCATCTGGGGACCATACGATGCATACCTCTGCTATAGACAGCTGAGAGAAAGCCCCATTTAATTAAATGGGAATTACTTCTGAGTAGGAATATAAAAGATTACATTATATACCTCTCTTCCAGGGAGGAAAGTTCTTTAGACTCTCCTTGCTGCAGGATCAGCTTCCTCCTTCGGTCAGTCTTGCTGCTTCCATGTTATATCTTGTTAGACAGGTGCTGGTCTATGTCAAGATTAGAACTTACTAACTACTTTATTTCTTTTATTTTACAGGATGGCTTGGATGCATTGGGACGACCCTTTTTTCTTTTTCGGGTATCTAATTTTTCCCTTCCCTTTGAAAACAACCTTTCCCCACCTGGAGTTTGTACTTTGGCAGTAGAGCTCTCTGATGAAAATTCTGAAGGTCTGTCTCTAAACTGGAAATCCCAGGATTCCATAGAATGGAACCATGGCAGTCATAGTAAACTAACAGTGCTATAATCATTAAAAGTCTCAGAGACCTGTTGGTTAGTCCTAACCAGAGTAGCCTTATTGAATCAATTGTTGACTAGTGAATGAACACTTAGATAAATCCCACTGATTCAACTGGTCAGCTCTAGTTAGGGCTAACAGTTGTATCTGATTAATAAAATAAATATGGAAACAATGTTTTTATTTCAGTTAACTGCAACTAATTTGAACCATCAGTCTCACTGGAATTTTAAACAGATCCAAAGCAGTCAAATTCATTTTTATACTTGAGTTGAAAAGCTTCGTGCTTGTTCTAAATAGACACAAGCTCTTTGTTTCCTTCAGGTCCAAATGCCTATGAGAGAGATGTATGATCATTCTCTTGGCCAACTTACCTCAAAAATGTAGTTAGAAGCTTTCTAATTACAATTCACAATTCCTTGAAGCAGTCATAAAGATTTTCAGATGTTTAATTAAAAAAGAAATCAATAAGCCTCCCAGCCACCTCTGCTAAAGGTAAGGTAAACCAATACACACCAACATTTCGAAGACATTGTCCTTCTCCTCAAAGTGGCTAAAAATCTCCCCATTAACAGGTGAAACTCGGTCCCATGAAAGGTACTGGGGTTTTCAGTATGGGTTTTATTCAGATTATCGTACCACTGAGTTTAAAGTTAGTTAAATGCAGTAAGTGTGCTTATATTGCAGCGTTTCTATACTACTGAAGAACTGAAAGGAGTGCATTTTATAAGAGAATCCTTATGATTTTCACTAACATTTAGTTCTACTAAAAGACAATAAAAATAGTCACCTGTTCAGAATGAGTTGGGATTTCTGATTAGCTAGGATCACTTGGAAGGCCAGCTCAGGAAATTTTGCCATCATGGTTAACAGGTTTTATTTGCATTTAATTAAGTCATTCCACTTCCAAACTCAGTAGGATCTGAATCTCATTGTTAATCCCAACCAGACAAATCCATTAAATCAATGGGAGTTATCTATGTGTGCAGCCAACAATTGATTCAGTGGGTCTGCTCTAACTAGGACTAATAAAAAATTCAGGCCATTTGCTGCAGTGTGTCGTCATATCAACTACATAATATCTGGTCATTGGGAGTTATTTGATGCAGAAGACCTAACAAGAAAAATTGTGCCAAGATTGGCATGCTTACTTACTTTCATTCCCAACACCTCTGGGCTTGCAGACTTAAGCAGATGTATAATATTTAGCATGAAGTTGCCACCACCCTTATGACTGATGGGATAAATGATGTGCCTATGTAAAGAAAAGGGTGTGAACACTTGGGGCCATTTGTGCACATAGCAGCACCCTGTGGTGTGGAAAGAAGGCTTAGAGTTAAGCATAGATTCACATCCCCACTCAAATCCTTTCATTTCTGATCAATAAGTACCTGATGTACTGACAAAGTCAGATCTACATGTGTTCTCTTCTAATGTTCAGTTTGAATTCACAGTACTCTCATTATTTATCAGATTTAGTTCACAGTGGTATTATAATATTTGTCTGCATATTGTATTTGCAGCCTAGGAATGGAAGAACCTTGGATAATGGAGGCGAATAGGCCAAGCAAAAGGTGATATTTATCATCATCGCTATTCTGTTTGCTTATGCATATAGCAGTATTGACTTATCAGGTAGAGATATCCATCCTCCTTTAAGTTAAAGAAAATTTGTCACGGATATGGCAAGGAAATGTGGCCTAAATCCAAATACTATTTCTAGCTAGATTGGATGTATTGAATGAGTTTTACATAGGTGTTGACTTGCCATCAAGAGAATGATTGAATTGACCTACTTGGGACTTAGCAACTGGATTTAGGTCAATACTTTGACAGATCTCTTGACTTCACTGTAGTGATTCACACACATACCATTTTTTCACACTTCACCTGCTCCCAGCAGTAGTCTGTGTTACCACACTGAACAGCACCAAAGAAGTGTCTGAGGGTATGAAAGAGTGGCTTTATTTTACTTTTTCAAACATATGGTAAACACAGAGCTTGGAAATCTTACATTTTTTTTTATTAAAGCTACAAGAATTGTGCTGTTAGCATGCTTGGCTCAGGGATCCTGGGAGTTGTATTCCTGCAAAAGTTACTTTTTCAAGCTCTAGGTCAGGACCATCAAAATTCACAGTGCTTATCATCCAGCTGGGATGGTGCATAGGTTTCATGTTGCCAGATTCAGAGAGATCAAGCGGTTTCTCCATGTCTCGTAAGAGTAATGGTTAGTGGGAAATGTTAATCTTTACTAAAAAACAGCACCATTGATAAACAATTAAAACAAATTTTAAATTGCTCTTAAAATTGCTTTTTTTAAGAAATAAGACTATTAAAATAATTTTTCTCATCAACCATTCTCAAACACTGTAAAAAAGAAGGGTCTGATCCAGACCCTCCTCTGTACCATCCGGAAGTCTGTACAACAGCAGTCTTGCAAGTTCCACTTTGTGCACAGAGAGGAGAACCAAAAGAAGCTGAATTTGCAGAAGTCACTTTTCTTGACTGGAACTCCCAGAACTCCCTAGCCAGGACGGGAATTGTAATCCAAAAAGCGACTTTCGCAAGCTGCGGACACTCTACTCAGCAAGGGAAAGCTGCAGCAGTGGACCATACCTACAGTGTTTATGTTCCTCTAAAAGACAAAAACACCTTTTAAAATGTAGCATTTTTTTTTCCAGATTCCAGTGGAACCTGAAATCCTTGGCTTAGCCTCTATGTTCCGTCACTTTATAGCACAAAAAGAAATGTTGGACTATGATTAGTCCCCTGTTTTAAGAGACATGCTTCTCTACTATGTGAAATCATATATAATAAACTTGCAACCATGAATTATGCTTGTATATTTTCTCTGTGCTTTTGCACCTTGTCTTTTATTCATTTATGTCCGTCACATTCTCACTCAGATGGAACCCAGGTAGGGTTCCCCCCCCAAAAAGAAAATCTATTAGAATTTACATTCCTCATGGCTTAATTAATATTCCATCAAATTCCTCCAACCTCACTTGTGGCTTTTTAAAAGGGTCATGCAGACTTCTTAATAAAGCCTTCACGAAGATTTATAAGGGAACCACTCATGAAGGTGTGGCTTGTCTCACTCATCATTCATGTCTTTTACTGACTAACTGAATACTCACAACATTGTACAGTCACGTTCAGTTCTCAAGGATCACAGTTTACATGTTTTCTAGCATTCTGTGGGTGAGGAAGAATTATATTTACCCAGGTAAGGAAAAAAAGAGTTGGGGTACTTGGGGGAAATAGAATATTTCCTAACAGCATCACTACTTTGATACTACCTACTTGTAAGCTGGCAGACTGTTATAAATGCAGTTGTATAACGAGGGAAAACTGTGGCTCTCCAGATGTTCTTGGACTCCAGCTTTTCTCAGCCCCTATTGAGAGCTTATGGTGAAGAATAAATGAGATTCGCATTTATACGTAAGCAATATACCAGCAGAGTGTGTGAAGCAACCATAAAGGTCAGGAATAAGGACTGTTCTTCTAATTATTTATGTGCTTAGTGACCAAACAACATGCAGTCATTAAGTGAACTAAGCCATTTTGTTCTAAGTAAACTAAATCACTAAGTGAGACCCCGCATGATGTACAGTTGTGAGTTTGGAACTGGGACTCTAGGGTCTGAATCTCTGCATAGTCACAGAAACCTACTAGGTGGCCTTGGACAAGTTGCACTCTCTTAGCCTTTGAGGAAAACAATGGCAAACCCCCTCTGAATAAATCTTGCCAAGAAAACTCCAGGATAGAGTTACCAGTAACTGAGAATCAGCTTGAAGATGTGCAACAACCATAATATCAAATGAAAAGTTAGTCTTAAGCAATCTTCCCTGACTTGGTTTTCTCAAAAGTATATTGGCTGGAGGCCCCTGAAACAAGTACTTTTTTTTTAATTCATGTTGCCTAGTGCAACCCAGGACTTCAGTCAAAGGCTAGGCTGAGATGCAGAACAAATTTTCCTATCAGCTTTTTAGTAACAAATTATGGACTAATTAACACTCAAAATAATGCCGTTTTAACAGTTGTATGATACAGCAACCCATCAGTCTTCTCTTTGGAGTAACTATAGTGTTTCACAATTTAGGCCATTTCTGCACGGGGCGAGGGAATCGCCCCGTGCTGCTACTTACCGGATCTTCTGGCTCCCCGGTCCAGTCCAGGCTGCTCCGGAGCAGTGTGTGGCCGTCGCTCCGCACTGCTCCGGTGTCCAAAATGGCGGCTTCCAGTTGGTCATGAATCTCGACCAACCGCTGAAGCTCGCCAGCCTAAAGCCTGCCCTCTGCAGATCGCAGGCTCGCATTGGTGCGAGCCTGTGAATCTGCATGGGAGAGCAGGCATGCAATGGTGCGCACCGGCTTTTTGAAAAACCTGAAAAATCAGGTTTTCCAAAAACACGCTGGAGGACCACTTGGGGTTGCTCCGGAGCGGACTGAGATGCGGATCTACACTAAGTAGTCTGGACCCAGTCTGCTCCAAGGTGCAGACGTCCTCTGTGGAGGGCGCACTGCACCATTTTATTTAACCCGTGCGGAAATGGCCTTAGTGTTTCACAATGGTTTGGACTCCAGTTTTCTCAAGGCCCAACTATCATATCTGGGATTATGTGAGTTGTAATCCAAAACATTCAGATGGCACCAGCTATACTACTACTAAGGCAATTTCTGCACTACACTGTTACAGTGCGCTTATTCCACTTTCAACATCCTATGGAATCCTGGGGTTTGCAGTTTAGGGAGGGCATGTTAGGCATCAGTAAACTACAAATCCCAGAATTCCACAGGATATTGAAAGTGGAATAGCAGCTTTGTAACAATGTAGTGCGGAAATGGCCTACTAGTAATGCGTCAGCTATGCCCAAACATATATCCTCTAGATTTTCCTGCTAAATGCACAATGAAATAGAAATAATTACCTGGTGAAGGGGTCTATTTGTACAATAATAAACATTGTTGGTACTCAGAATGCCTGGAGAAAGCAGTGACTGTCCACTACCACCCCAGAAATGAATATGTGAACTGCTTATATGGACACAGAACTTAGCTGCTTCTAAATACATTAGAGAATTTGCCTTTTATTTTAACATTTTAAAAATAGTGATATATTTTACACTACACGAAGGTATGATGCTATTTTATATTAGAAAGCACACACTTAATTTCTGCATTTATAACTCAAAACTAAGATTCTCATAAATATTACCAGAGTCCATTCTTGTGAAACAATAACACTTTAGCAGGCTTTAGAATTCCTGTGACCGAGCATCTTCTCCAACCTCCTTAGCTGTCATAGTCTTTTTTGGGAGAAGCTGGGCTAGGATATTGGGCAGAACTCCTCCTTCAGCAATAGTCACTCCCTCAAACAACTTGTTTAGTTCTTCATCATTCCTCACTGCCAGCTGGATGTGTCGCGGCCCAATCCTCAGCTTCTTGTTTTCATGAGCAGCCGTTCCTGCCAGTTCCACTATCTCCACTGTCAGATACTCCAACACAGCTGCCAGGTACACTGAAGCTCCAGGACTTACTCTGTCAGCATAGTGACCCTCCCTCAGGTACCGCCCAATGCGGCCCACCGGGAACTGCAAGCCAGCTTTGGCACTTCTGTTTTTCGGAGAGCAGCATCAGGCTTTGCAGGCTTCTTGCTACGTCCAGACATTATATCTCCTATTAAAAAGAGAGAAATATTCCTTGAATGCTACTCTTTAATTGGCTTTGTCCGCTCGCATACCATCCAACATGTCACAGATAAAACCCAGAACGCATATGGCCAAGCAACATCGAAGTGTGGTCACGATGGCAAAAGTTATTAAGAAGAACACACAAGCTGAGAGGCAACCCCTCCTTTCCTCCTCACAAGTTAACTGAGTCCAAAACTACTTTTTCACTTTGAATTCAATTTACATCAGTGGAATAGCCAAGTACAAAGGGAAACAGCGGGAGGAGGAGGAGGAGAAGAGAGAGAACTGGGGCATTTTGAAAGCAGGTTAAAAAGTAAGGCTACGGAGAATTAGTTGGAACTGCTCCCGCCAAACTGGGACAGTTGGATGATATGGTATAGCAGAGGCCTAACTGACTTCCTTGCTAGCATTTGGAAGAATAGCAATCAAAGCATGAACTTCTGAATGTTATGGCAAGCCTTATTATCTAGATCACCTTCCTTATGTGTTAAATTACAGTATGTATTATGCACAGGCCCCCACTAGGTTAAATCATTACCCTAAAATCATAAGGACCACAATTTTTTAGAAAATGGAGGGGGAATCCTGGGGATAGAAAGCTGGCCCCCAAACCTTCCTCACTCTTGTGCTAGGTTGACTTAAATCTTTGAATGCATATCACTTATGTTTCCCGTCGCTCAAATCAACTCAGGATGACCACCAGTAAATTTTATACAAATATAAACAAACACCAGAACTTCTTTTTAAAAGATACCTTACTTTTAAAGGGGTGTATTAAAGATTTCTTCCATTAACTTGTTTATGAGTCAGCATAAGCTCTTGTAAAGTAGTAATATGAAGATGTACTTTCTATAGGAATTTACTACATATGTTGTGTTAAGGAAATAGATACAGACGTACGCACACAAATCAAATGTTTATGTAAACTTGTATTATACAGCTCAAGACAGAACAATTAAATTGAACAGCAACTTACTTCTTGAGAGATATCCCAAAATGCAGAAAAAGATTTCTGTTATCCAGATCTTTCTTTCAATCACTTCACCTGTTTTAACATAAATTATGCCTCTCTCTGAGCTTTACAGTACCAGCAGCAGAAAATGTGCTTCCTATCAAGCAACCAAACGACCCTACTGAGCACCAAATAAAAGGAATAAATGAAAATACATTTGCTTTGAGATATTATCTTAAAACACTGCAAAGTCTTTCTCTTGAAAGTATCACTTGCCTGCTATTTTGCTTTTAAACTCTCGCTTGTAGCAAGCTCATTAAGTTCCTTTCAGCTGAAATCACCTCAATACTTTGATTTAATCAACCTCCCAATTAGGTGGACAGATAAGTACGCTCTAGAGAGATGTCAACTGTTTTGTTTTGCAGTAGGTCAGTTATCTGCTCAGTGATAAATGTCACTGTATATTCCAACCTACTTATTTATCTGATTTCACTGTTGTTTCACAGAGGACTCTACATTCAAGTCAATACATACACAGCTGATAGGCCTGTCAAACTGTATGATTCTTTGGATATGTTGGACACTTACTTCTGCCAGCTTCAGAACAACATGGCCAAATGACCAGAAATAATTGGAGCAATAGTCCAACATAGTGGTTCCCAAATTTTGATCCTCCAGATGTTTTGGACTTCAATACCCAGAAGCCCTAGCCAGCCAGTTCAACAGTCAGGAACTGAGAGAGTTGAGGTACAAAGCATATGGAAGACCAGTTTGTAACCCACAACGACACTTAGACAGCCAAAGACTCTGCAAACCTGTGGGCAGAATTAATCTCCTACATCTTGATTCAGAGCCTGCATATTTTTCACTCTAAGCATCTTATGATGATGATAGTAGAAAGTAAGAATCTGACCTTTCCTTTAGGCCTTTGGATAGCAAAGAGCTAAAGGTGTTCCTTCCATAGTCATGGATAACTTCAAGTAATTGTACTTGCTTAAATTAGCACTGTTTTAATACAGGCAGATATTAAAATTTAGTATGTAATATGCTTGGGTGAAATCTGTAAGAGGAAGAGTTTGAGATATAGCCAGCGAATGAAAATAAAGTTTACATTTTGCAGCTGGATGACCAAAAATTGTGTTTTGTGGAGCTTGAAGGACATATTTACTTTTGAGGAACTGGCGCTTCTGTTGTTGCTGTGGGGACCTACCTACCTCCCCATACTCATCATAAGTTTCTGAATAAACAGTGAGCCAACCATATTAAGAAATTCTTTAGTGTAAATAAGTGGTGCTTGTAAATAATGTGACTTTTGTCAGGAATTTGGGAACTACAGAAGAGATCACTTCATAATAAGACAGTACTGAGAATCCTGTATCCTTCCAGATGTTGTTGGACTACAATTCCCATGTGCCCTAATTAATATTGTCAATGCTGAATAATTCCTGGAACTGCCGTCCAACAGTATCTGGTGTGTGGGTGGGTGTGCCTTCAAGTTGTCTGTCAGCTTATGGTGACCCCATGAATTTCATAAAGCCTTCTTAGACCAGGAATCCTTTGGGGTGGTTTGCCATCACCTTTCTGTGAAAAGTAGCCTACACCAACCAAGGAGGTAATAAAGGATACAAGCAAACAAGTTCAACTTTAGCACTTGGGTCTCTCTCCCTTTTAAAGGGGCTTTGTGACTAGATCAGATGTGTAACTCACCACTGGACCTTTATACAGGTGAAATGCATTTGGTATTAGTGAAAAGGGGTATTAGCATATTAGGGTATTAGTGAAACCCCTAAGCAGCAGTTAAGTGATAAGGAGCAATATTGGAAACATGAGAGATCTGTGGCTCAAACTGCTGCCCTGGGAAATTAATTCAAAAAGGGGTGGTGGTTGTAAGGAATCCAGAGGAACTTGTAGTGTATGTGTTTGTTTTAATGATTCAGTAACAGCTGAAGTTGTAAGAGTTTTTTAGTTATAGTAACAAAATATTTTGCTCACATTCAGCATAGTTCCCTTGTTTTAGAGGCCCCATTCCTTTTTAGCAGTAGCTTTGTATTATGTTCCATAACATGTGAGACTGGCACCAAGGGGGTAGAACATCAAGTTCCCTCTTTCTGTCTCATTTTTTTTTTTTTTTTGCTGGTATGAACATAGAGGCGCTTAGGCTTAAAGCTTTCTGAGGATGCTTTGGATTTTGTTCATGCTTTTTCCAGGTAGTTTTCAAAGGAAAGTACCAGCTGATGGGCAGGAAGGAGGGAAGAGAAATTCCCCCACAGGAATGCAACAGCCAAAAAAACAAGTGGCTTCTTGCTTAGAAACACGTATTTGTGCAGAATGACCTAGTGAAACTGGAATTTGCTTCTGACCCCAGTCTTAAGCAATGGAAGAACATTTTGGATTTCTGGAACTATAGGACCATTTTTCTCTGGCATTCGTAAGGTCTGTTGTTATGCTGCTTTACAACAAAAACACACAGAGTGGGTGGAAGTCATGAAAATCATTGTTTGAACCCACTATAACTTCAAACCTTGCAGCTGGGTGGTGTGTATGAACAGCATGCAGTGTGCTTAGAGTAAGGTGTTTGGAAACAGTAGTCATTTAATACAGTTATTTAACACATGGAGAAGGAGTTCTGCACCAAGCAGCTTTCTATGAAAAAAAAAAAAAAAAGGGCCCGTGACTGCCAGGGGTCCTTTCATACTACATAGTTATAACACTGTAATTCTACTGTAACTGCCATGACAACTTCCTATGGAATCCTAGGATTTGTAGTCTAGCGAGGCACTAGGGTTCTCTGGTTAGAATTTTTAACACCTATCCCTAAACTCTAAATCCCAGAATTCCATAGGAGGAAGCAACAGCAGTTAAAGTGGAATCAAGGCAGTGTAATTGTGTAGTGTGAAAGGGCCCCAATGACCCATCAATCCAGAGAGAATGCTTTGCTTTCCTTACCCAACCCAGTCTTCCAACCCTGAGCATGCAGCTGAGCAAGTGAGGTGTCTCCCTTTTATAGCCCTTTCAATGCAGATGTGATGAGAGACTTTGTATTTCCCTCTAGAAAATAATGGTGTACAACTACTTTACTAAAGCCTATAGAAGCTTTCTCTGAGCATTGTGTGGCCAGACCATGATAATGTGGCAAGCACTGCAGAGAAAACACACTTACCCTATCACACGCAAGTATAGTTGCATGCAGAAAGACTCTGCTTGTGCTATAAACCCCCAGTTTGCTTAGCTTTTTAAGACGCTGGTCAGGTTTTATATTCAGGAATTTTATTTTAATTTTACTACAAAACACAATAAAAAGTGCTTCTTTCAAATGCTAACTCAAGAGACCAACATCCTTTTTAAAGCAATCAGTAATGCCATAAAAATCACACGAGATTAGAGACTGGATTGGCTTGGTCCTTCCTTGGGAGCAGCCAAGTATTCCGTCTTCTTAGGGAGAAGCTGGGCTTGGATATTGGGCAGCACTCCTCCTTCTGCAATGGTCACACTGGCAAACAACTTGTTCAGCTCGTCGTCATTCCTCACCCCCAACTGGATGTGTCGTGGCCCAATCCGTTGCTTCTTGTTTCCATGAGCAGCGTTGCCTGCCAGTTCCAGTATCTCTGCAGTCAGGTACTCTAAGACGGCTGTCAGGTACACAGAGGCACCAGCACCTATTCGTTCAGCATAGTTCCCTTGTTTTAGGTACCGGGCGATGCGGCCCACAGGGAACTGCAGGCCGGCTATTGAGCTCTTGGTTTTCCGGAGAGCAGCTGAGGGCTTTGCTGGTTTCTTGCCACGTCCAGACATGATGGCTCCTACAAACAGAGGAGAAAATCTCCCTTCATTGCCCCAGTTTAATTGGTTTTGCTGCACACAAAAAGCCTAATTAGCTGCTTTGCTAGAAAGCCAGATAAATTGTATTTAATTAATTAATTAATGCCCCACCTTTCTCTCAGTACAGGAGCCTTTCTCTCAGTACAGGCTTGTAACAAATGGTCATGAAAAGCATAAACACCAAAGAATTAATGCAGGCCTTGTCCTAAATCCTTCCAGTGGTGTTGCACTATAACATCCATCACTGGGGATGATGGGAGTTTTAAAAATTTGTCCCATCTATGAACCACCAGGCTGGGGAAGGCCACACTAGATTGTCAAATTTTTGGGGGGGAGGGGTCTTTCATAGTAGACAAATTTGTGTTGAGTACACATTTTAGAGCAACCTCCACACCCTATGGCAAGAAGGTACCTTAGAAAAACTGGAGAGCTTTGCCATTGAGACCACAAGTTCAGTTAATGGAAAAGCAAAGGGACAGTAGGGAAGGTATTTAAAAGGATCTAGATGTGCCATGAGGGCTCCCAGGTATAATTGGAGGCATCTCTACAAAGATGACAGCTGTAATCCTTGTCCTGCCCCACATGTTGCATCTGCCAGGACTTTTTTTTTTATAGAATACTGCATGGTATTCAGCCAGTGCAGGAACTCCCCAGCTGCATCCTCTTCAGCCCTGTTCCACTCAGTACAACTTACCAAATAAACCATACTTGTTTCTTCTGTAGAATACCTGCCATGGAGTATCTGTATGATGTGTACCCAGGCTGAACAACAGAATTTTTCCTAGATTTTATCAGCTATATTTCTAATGTATACAAGGAGGACACCCATTACATTAGCCCTTGAACCTTTAACAGTACTTGTTATAGAGATATAAAAAGGCAAGAGCATCTCCAAATGCTGTGAAAACCCACTGGCTGTATATTAAGAAAGTTACTGATTTGTGTTTCTGGTCTATTGACAGGCTTATGTATTTCCAAGATATTTTACTAACAATTTTATACAGTTCTCTAAAGAAAATAATAACATCTTTCATTTACATACATAACTTGCTATTAAAATATAATGTATTATAATTTACATTATAAACTAACAGCTGTTAAAGCACTACTGCATTTCACAAAACAACCCAACTCACTTTTTAATTTTTAACTGTAATATTCTTCTCCAGATAGCCAGCAATTGCCTACTAACTGGCTATGGATGTTGCCTCTTTTTAACACCCCCTAGTTAGACCTAAGTTGAGGTTCATTCAGCTGCATCCACTTGACCAGTAGCTCTGACCTGAATTCTGCTAGTTTCACCTTGATTATGTAGGCTGCAAAATCCAATTTTCTTGCTCTGGAGAAGTCTCATTGTGACCAATAAAATATGTTGTGCTTTACTACCGATATCACACCTTCAGAAAACTCACTTTCACTTTGAGAGTGGCAACTACATGATAAACATTAAAGAAATACAAACTGTTTCTTCCTTCATCAGAAGTGAGACATTTTCATTCAAAAGAGAGTGGTGCATTCAAGTAAGATTTTATTTATACAATGCAATCAGTGTATGTCTTCAATGAATTTTTCAGTTGTCTTCTTCTTTTCACCTGAGGGGAGAATGCATAGCTTTTTCTATTGTTTTAAGCGTCTGCTCAGCAGTAAGTCCCACTGATTTCAACAGGGTGTGTGCGTGTGTGTGTTCACACTGTTGCCTGTTGAGTTATGGTGACCCCATAATTTCCATAGGGTTTTCTTAGGCATGGAATACTCAGAGGTGGTTTAACCAGTTCCTTCCTTTGAACTATAGCCTACAGCACCTGATATTCATTGGTAGTCTCCCATCCAAATACTAACAACAGCTGACCCTATTTAGCTTCCAAGATAACAAAAGGTTTGGTGCATTGAGAGGTTTTTAGGTTTACTCTTAGGTAAGTTGTGCATCTAGGATTGCAGTTTCCTAGGACTGCACTTGGCATGATGTTTATCCTATAACAAATGCTTAAAAATGTTGAAAGAATAAATATTCTGAGGGTACTGTAGATCCTCCACATCTGCAGGAATTTGGTTCCAGGACACACACACCAACGGCAAAAAATGTGATTAACTATGTCTCATATTCTAAAATGGCAGCGATGCTTCAGCACATCCATGTTCCCATCGCCATGAGGACGCAACACTCCGCAGTCACTGGAAATCACAGATCCAGGGTTCACAGATACAGAGGGTCCACCGTACATAATATTTAGATAGTTTGTTTAGAAAACAAGTACATTTGTTCCTTCTATATTTCTGATATTCAGATGTAAGAGGTTCTGTAGCTAAAGCAGCATACACAGGAACTTAAAATGTTACTTTTTTGGACTCTGGCTCCCAGAATCTCTGACTCAGCCTGGACAGCCAGACTCTGTCCAAACTCTGGGCATGCATAACAGGGATATATAAACAGATTCATCAAGACAATCCTGAAGTATGCAGAAGCATAAACAGCCTTTCATGGTGGAGACCATATGGGAGGAACCCTCAACAAGAATGCTCATTGGCCCCAATACTTTCAATACCTTTGCAGAGTTGGGAGATCAAGTTGGAGGGTAGATGGAATGGAATCTCTTAGCAGAGGATACGGCTGGCTGAACAAAAGCATTTCACATTGGAGTGTTTTACTGCAGACTACACACATCTGTTTATGTTGCTTGCGAAGGGAATTTTACTAATGTTTGACCAGCACAGTATTTCTGATCTACCTCTCTTTAAATAAGTATATTTATGCATATGTGTGTTAACCATGCTGATAATCTTCTACCCATGAATTGCTATCTCATAACCTCTGTAGATATGATACACCAAGTAGATGTGAGATAAGAGTGCTGCCATCCCCACAGCAGCCAAAACAGCATTTGTGTGATATTTCATAAACCACTCACCTGTGACTGACAGGCCAAGATATTTTTGGCAGGCTGTACACCATGCCCTCTGTGAGGGAGGAATCTCCCAGGATCTTCTGTGACAATCCACAGGACTGGAGTTTGCATGGCAAGGGAGATTGGCCAAAAAGGTTGATAAAATGAGAGAGAGATGATAGATAGATAGATAGATAGATAGATAGATAGATAGATAGATAGATAGATAGGTAGGTAGGTAGGTAGGTAGGTAGGACAGGTCTCCATTCACATGAGCTCAATATATAGCTTCACTATTTTGATGATGCAGAGGAGAGTAAAGTCCATTATACTGCAATTGTTGGAATGCTGCCCTGGGTTTTAAGAGGGTTAGCTTAAAGTCCCAAATGAGGCATGAAACTGACTGATGATCTTGAGCCATGTCATGCTTTCTTTATCCTTGACAGAATTGTTATAAGGATGAAGTAGGAGCAGGAGAGCCATGTGCAGCACCTTGAGCTCATTGATTGAAAGCTGGGCCATACTTGTAAAAAAAACCCTAACTAATATCTTCCATCTATTCTTGAAAGACTTGTTAAAAAGGAAGGACATTTTACCAGACCAGCAAAATGCATCTGAAGAAAGTGCCACCTTTATCACATATTGGAATCCTGTAACTTCATGAGTAATATATTAACAATTGGATATTCTTTTCTCATTTTAAACACCCCCCATTTTACTGAGTTTTTTCCCCTATAACTGTGATGCTGCCTGGCTGTGTCATAACTTTGTAATTGTCCTAAAAGTACTGTGAACGCCCAGGCCAGGGGGGTAACTACGCATGGGGTGCAAAATGAGAGCATTTTCCTTCAGTCCCCAAATTTATAGCATTGATTAACTTAACACTTCAATTAACACTTCAAGTGAGCATTCAGAAATCGAGTTTAGGTACTTGAAGCAAAAGGACGAGCAAAATGACCAAGGGAATGTGAACGTAGTAAACATGAGTTCTAGGTCTGAATAATTATCAGTGTCTCCCTCTCTGCAATGTTGGATATTTAGGGGCTGATGGCAAATTTCACTTGGGTGGCAGAATTCTTATTTGGAGAGGCAATGCATTCGTTTTGTCCCATGCCAGCTACAATCACCTTGGCTAGGGGTGATTTGCAAATGGGTTTGTGCATATTTTAACTGCAGAACTTGAAGGAAAAGTTAAATATAACTCTTAGAACCCCCTCAGTGTTACACAAAGTGATCATCTGTGGATTGGTGCCCATCCCTGAGTCATAGGCTACTGGCTCTTTTAGCAGTCTGCAGTATCCATAGAACCAGCACGACATTTCAAAGGAGCTAGTTTTATTCCCATCGGTTTTCTTTACCGTCCAGCTTTCACAACCACACATAGGAATTGGAACTATGATGGCATGGTTTAGTACTAACTTTAGTACTCAATGACATATCTAGACACTTAAGGATCTTGTCTAGTTCCTTCATAGCTGCCCTTCCAAGCCCTAGTCTTCTGATTTCTTGACTGCAGTCTCCATTCTGATTAATGACTGACCAAATATATGGAAAAATCTTGAACTGTTTCAGAATCTCCATCATTTACTTCAGTTATCTGAATGATCTGTAGGAGCCAGCGTGGTGTAGTGGTTTGAGCGTTTGACTCTGGAGCCCAGAGTTTGAATCCTTGCTTGGCTATGGAAACGACTAGATGACTCTGGCCAAATCACATTCTCTCAGCCTCGGGGGAAGGCACAGACACACCACCTCTGAACAAATCTTGCCAAGAAAAGCCTGCCATAGGGTCGTTCTCAATCAGAAAATACTTGAAGAAACACGCAACAACAAAATAACCTGTGGTCACTTTTGTTTCTTAACGTTCAGCTGTAAACCTGCCTTTGCACTTTCTTCCTTAATTTCCTTCTGGAACATTCGGGGGAAAAAATGACTTGCCAATCCCCCTCCTTAAATAGTTATTATGAGTAGCGTTGCGCTAGCCAGCATGACTCCAGAGGGGAGGCCTAGTCTAAAGAAAGGTAGCTTTTCCGGGCTCTTTTTTATTGTATGCCTGTGCGTGCCCTCGGTTTGCCTGTTGATAGTAGGCCCCTGAATTTCCTGGGGTAAGGGATACCCCGAGGTAGTTCTGCCAGTCCCTTGCTCTGACATATAGCCCCTGGTATTCATCGGCGGTACTAACCAGGTCTGACCCTGCTCAGTTTCCAAGATCTGGGTCGGTCGGGTAGGGCTCGCGAAGGCGCAGGCGCGCCTATCGAGGCACCGGGGGAAACGTGGGCGGACGCTCGCCAGCGACAGCGGCTTCGTCACCCACCAGGCCGGCTTACGCGCTCACTTGCCCCCGCCTCCCGCCGGGAAGTGCCCGGATCAGTCCTCATAAGGACAATTCAGGAAGGAGGCAGGCGGGTGCTTTCGGTCGCGCCCCATTAAGACGCTTTCTACGCTCTGGAAGGCGCCTGTCCCCAGCGACCCCCTGGGAACGTGGGCGTTACCTCCGGGGATAGTTTCCTCCCTGGTTAACCTCCTCCTTCAACGGCAACGGGAGTAAGAACTGCGCCCCCAAAATGCAGGTGAGCCGTTGTTAGGCACTGGACGCGCCCGCGGTGTGTGCCTGGGGGGAGCCGAGCAGGGAGCCCTGCCTGGTCCCGCTGTTTAGTGGGAACCCGGGGAACAGTATTTCTGGAGGCGGGAGGCGATTTGCACGTGGGCTGCGCTGGGAACAGAGGCGCTCTCAACGTGTGGATACTGGGCAGGAGGGGGAGGTGTTCCGCTGAGCGAAGCCCGGAAGCTCGTCTTGATTCTCACGCTTTCTGCTTTCCCGGGTTGGCTGACGTGTGATCGCTGTCCCGTCTGCAAAGCCCCCCTCCCTTTTTTTTTGTTTTTGAAAAGCCGCCTTTCCTCCGAGTTTGCCTGTACGTAGTGGGCACTGGCTTGTAGAGCCTCGAATTGTGGTCGTTGACTCCCATATGAACCTGCTTGAGCCTTCGATTAGCATCGGAATCTCTGCCTCTTATGCCATTAGCTCCTGAAATTCCACAAGAGTAGTGGATACCAATGACAGAGGCTTCTTAGTAATGGCACCACTTTGGAAGACAGTATCTAGTCAGGAGTGGGTAAAAGTGCAATCCCCATGTTAGACTGTGTTAGCTCTCATAGCCACCCATGAGGAATACTGCAGGACTGTACAGTCATCCCTCCCCATTTGCTAGGGTTAAGGGCACAGGACCCCTGTGAATGTGAAAAAAAGTGAATAACTAGCCCCTCCCAAACCATATTTAACACACACAAAAATATGATCACTGTATTCAGCCCATCACAGATTCCTTTGAGGCAGCAGGGTTCCTTCACAAGGCAAAAGTGGATGGCTGGTGGAGCTTACTGCCACCTCCACTGCTGCCCCACACCATTTTTAAGAGAGACTTACAAGCCTCATTCGCAGTTTCTCAGTCTCATGAGGCTTGCAGTCCCTATTAAAAATGGCCTAGGGAGGCAGCAGAGGTGACAGCAAATAATCTATGAATAATCAAATTCACAAAAGTGAAACCTGTAAATGAGGAGGGATGACTGTATTTTGCCTGTCTCTGCAGTGTTGTATTCACTGGGCTTCTCTGCTGTGTTTTTTAAAGTGTTACTGAAAACAATAAAAGTATGTTGAAACTTAAATATCTAGTAATTTGTTGCTTTTAGTGATTCCACACATTTTAATCCTGCAGTTTTGTTGTGTTTTTGTATAGTTTCTTCAGCTTTTTTCTTAACAGTCATTTGTTTTATGTAAGTAGGACTTTTTTCCAGTTCATCACAGAAAGATGGAATAGGAATTATTAATG
This sequence comes from Iguana delicatissima, assembly GCA_948472985.1. NCBI lineage: Eukaryota > Metazoa > Chordata > Lepidosauria > Squamata > Iguanidae > Iguana > Iguana delicatissima. Next base: position 55,447 of record CAOKZL010002419.1, on the reverse strand, counting down.
TTTACTTGGAAGTAAATCCCATTTATTTCAAGAATATTTATTCCTGGGTAGATGTACACAGATTCATAGCTCCGCATATTTCACATACATTTTATGTAATGCCCTCTGAAAACCTAACCTTTTTACTCTTATCACCCTTCATCCTCATCATAGGAGTGTGTGTAGGATTACAGGGCTAGTCTGAATATCCTGGGTGCAAACAAATCTTACCTGTACAGAGATCAGTTTGCCTGGTGTGATCTCTGTTGTCTAAAACATGAGTTACAAAGATGGATACTATGACAACTTGGGGGGAAATACTTGTTTGGACTACAGCTTCCAGTGGCCATCCTGCTAGAGGAATTCTGAGACTTGGGGCCTTTCCGCACTACAGTGTTATTCTGCTATTAGTCCACTTTCAACATCCTCTCAAATCCTGGGATTTGCAGTTTAGGGAGGGGCATTTAGAATTCTTAGCCAGAGAACTCTTTGGCCTCAGTAAACTACAGACCCCAGAATTCCACAGGATGTAGAAAGTGGAATAATAGCACTATACCAGTGTAGTGTGGAAAGGCCCTTGTAGCCCATGGGCCCTTTCACACTGCCCAGTTGTAACTCTGCGATTCTAGTTTAGTGTCACTAGAGATTTGTGGCTGAGAATTCTGAATATCCTTCACTACATGACAAATCCCAAGATTCCATAGCCTGTTGCTGTAACTATTAAAGTAGAATGAGCACTATAACTGTAGTGTGAAAAGCCCCAAAAATAACTGCCAAGCTCTGCAATCCAGCCTGTTAGGAACTAGGCAACCTCATTCTTGTTACCTTGAGTTCAGTGCCAAATTCTGTGAGTGACCAGTCTTGATGTGATGGAGACCTGAATGACAGTTTTAAGTTTGGGAGCCAGCCATGTGTTTCTCACCTTTATGTCTGTCCTAGGATCCTAATGCAGATACAGAGTGGAATGACATCTTACGTAAAAAGGGCATCCTTCCTCCAAAAGAGAAGCTGAAAGAACAAGAGCAGGCTGAAGAGGAGAGACAGCTGCAGATCCTCCAGCAGCAATCTGTCGGTGAGCACACTAGTTTTAGAGAGGTAGAAGAATTCAGAACTTATGCAGTCCAACTAGCATGACCATTTGCCAATTCAAAATTGATAAACCTTTACAGTGCAGACAAGGCTGTCATGAACTTTAGTGGGACTTAACAGTATCTGTTGCATTTTGAGGATTGTTCTGTCCATGAGAAAAATTTTGGAAGTGGTAATATTTTGGAAGTGTTTGTTGTTTAATTTAAGAAGAATATCAACATTAGTCTTTACAAGAGTATCTCCTTTGACCAGGAAGCACACGCAGCATTCCCTGGGAAAAGTCTTTACTGTATGACAGCAGTGGGGAGTATGTAGTTCTCCAGAAGGGCTGGATTACAGCTCCTGTTATCTCTCACCACTGGCTGTGTTGGCTAGGTTTGAGGAGAGTTGCAGTCCATCCACAGTGCAACAGCATCTTTTCCTGCTATATGAGTTGGTTTTTGTGGGATTGGATTTAATCTACAGGAAATACAGTCAATAGATGTAAGCTTGGGTACAGATTTCTAGTTCATTTTTAATTAATTCTAAACCCTAGTATGAGATAAAGCATGGACGGGGATCATGGAGCCCTTGGGTTGGTGATGGACTGAAGAACCCAACATTCTTCACCATGGACTGTGCTGGTTAGGTCTGATGGGACTTGCAACAGCATCTGGCTTGATTCCCACCCCTAGTGTAAGTGGAGGTGCTCTCATTATGGTGGAGTTCGTTTTGCCTTGCTGACCTGTTATTGCTCACAATGGGCACTTCTGTAAATAATAATATTTCTTTTGCTCCAGTTGAAGTGAATAAAGGAAAGATAGATGTGTTTTTTCCACAGAACATTTGTGTTCCCTGGAGAAGACAAATTTTACAAATTGCATGCCCCGCTGAATCTAAGCTGGCTGGGCTAGCCCTGCCTTTAGCCAGTGTGAGGTAAATATCTTAAGCAACAGGTGCTAGAAGGCAGCAGTGGTATTTTTCCGTCTGTTCCTCTTGAACTCGTTTCTTGTTGAGGCACAGCGCTGTATAGGCCACACACCCTGTCCTGGGTCCCATAAACTAGCTTGCTGCCTCAAGTATGGTAAAAGACATGCTGCCAGTATTGAAAGGAGTTCAGCTACCAGTTCAGTCGGCTTCTGTATATGGACTGACAGTGATGATGGTGGTGAGGTGCTGTCTTGCCTTTTGTATCTGGCAGAAAAATGCTTAGTCTGGGTCTTATTTGCTGGCTCTAGGTACAAAAGCCCCAAAAGATAATGGCTGGCATCCTACTTAGTGTGTTATGAGATGATAAGCCGGACTTAAGATCTTGTTGCTTTGGGGGTTCATGTTTAGAGTTGTCAACAACCAAGTGTGACCCCAAAAATCTACCTGTTAAGCCAGTCAATGTCCCAGCTGAAGGTCTCCCAAGGCGCTGCTGATTGAGGCACTGGGAAATGACAACTGCAGTGCTCTCCCAGTCCTGGGGTACCTTGAGGGAAATAGTTGCAGCAGGCCCTGGGGTGGAGGGTTACTCCAAGTGCCTGTCTCAGTGCACTCTGTGAATGGGAGAATGCTGCAGGTGTCATTTTCAGTGCCCTAGTCAGAAACTCTTCCACTGGAGCCTTGTCTGGCTTCAGAGGTAGGTTCTTGGAGGCAGCATTGTCAGAAGTATCTACGCAATGGATTTCCGTCAACATAGCTATGTCTGCCAATGCAGGATCTCGCCCTTTTTTAAAAAACAAGCAAGCAAAGAACTACATTTCATGACACTGGTGATGGAGTGAGCTGAAACTCTATGGACCTTTATGGCAATGAGTACCTCCCTTTACTTCATCTGATGCCCTTTATTTGTGCAGATTGGGAGAGAATGCCAGGAAGTGTCATCAGTGAGGAAAATGCTATTTTTCATAAGGTTCTCGGCACCCGAGGGGTGCTCTTGGCTGTTAAAAGTCTTTTATTGAACAAGAGCTTATCTCTTGGTGTGGATTGTAATTGCCTTCCATGTTTTACGTCATTTAGAAAAGAAACTGATGATCGCCACCTAAAATAAGTACTAGCTCTGTGGGGGCTGCAGTTTGTAACAAATGAATGCTCCCAGGAGTAAGTTGTGGGAGCAGATCTAATAAGACAGTGCAGTGCACAATTATGAATTTTGTACAAGCTAGGCTTTGAGTTTGTACTTAAAACTGATTCACACTTCTTTTGCAGAAGGTGCATTTGCCATAGTCACTGCCGTCTGTACACACACACACACACTCCACAGCAAGCAAAGCAGATTCATCTGAAAGTCTGTAGCTAGTATTTTAACAAAGATGTTATCTCCACACATTGCTTGTTTGCTTCTGCAAACACAACTGTGTACAAGGCAGATACTCTTACTGTATAAAATACAAACAGTTTCTAAAAGGCTAAGGGTTCTTTTTCAGGAATTAAATTGTTTACAGAAAAAGTTGCTTGTGAGTAATTCTCATTCTAATTTTGTTAGACTTTTCTTTGATTTAAGAGAAACTTTATGGTTTTTTTCATACTGTACCTTATAAAATACAGCATTATATTTCTCAACTCTTAGTGAAAACTTATGAAGACATGACCCTGGAAGAACTTGAAGAAAATGAAGATGAATTCAGTGAGGAAGATGAACGTGCTATAGAAACATACAGGTGAAAGATTTTCCATTTCATAGGTAGAAATATTTATCAGTAATGAGACTTAAATTAGTGCTTGAATTATTGGACGGGGAGTAGGGTGCTCTTAATTAAATTAACAAAATCCACTCCTTGGCTCTCCAGGTTGCTAAGGAAACCATCACTAAAATGGAAGGAGCCAACCCCCACCACCACTGCATAAATGGAACTCTGATTGAATCCTATTGTTACCATAATTTATCTCCATTAAATTGGCTAGTATATATGGAAAATCGAAATAAAGTTATTGTCAGGAAGAATGACTAATAAAAATACAAACTACGCAATGCAAGAAAATCAGAAGCAGTTCATTGCCTTTCTAAATAATGAAAAATCTACTTTAGATAGGCAAAATGAGATGTGATAATGGGTCTACAACTGATTGACGATGAGAATAGCATAGAGAGCCAGTGTACTCTAACATTTAGATTGTTAGACTTTGGATAGTCAGGTTCAAGCCATGAAACACAGTCAATGACCTTGGACCATTCACTAATAAAAATACTAATATCTGTCATGGTGATTTCTTCGCAGAGTTGTGAGGATAAAGTGAGAGGAGGAGGAGAACCATATCCTGTCTTGAGCTTGAGCTTGGGACGTTTACATTTTTATTAGAATTCCTGTAGTCGTCCAGCCAATATGGTCAGTGGCCAGGTCAGACTCATGTGAGAAGGTATTAGCACATGTAGAAAGGGCCAGAGCTCAATGATAGAGAACATACTTTGTATGCAGAAGATTCTGAGTTTGATCTTGAGCATCACCAGGTAGTGCTGAGCAAGACCACTGTTTGAAACCTGTTGCTAGTCAGTATAGACAGCTCTGAACTAGATAGACCAGTGATCTGACTCAGTATTAAGGAGGTTGCTTTGCTCCATGACTGATAGTGCAATATAAGGGCTTTCTACATGGCTGCAGTCTGCAGTCATAGAGGTACCAGTCATGTGTAGAAATGCTTTCTCATACATGCCTCCATATGATCACAACCTAGCCATAGGTCTGCTGGCAGCTCCCATACAGTACCTGCTAGCATGGAATCATCTACTATATAAAAGTCAATGTTTATGAGTTTGTCTGTCTGCATCAGGCAGGCAAAGGTGCCTCATACGATTGGCTGAGCGAGGCGAGAAGACCTCATATGATTGGCTGGCTGTGAAGATTCTATGGAATCTTGGGGTTGGGAATTTAGGGAGGGGCCTTTAGAATTCACAGCTGAGAGCTCTTGGGCCTCAGGCTGGTTGCTATGGAGATAAGGCCTACCATCAGTAAGGATGTCAGAAAACATTTGGGAGGCATATATGAGAAAAATTAAAGTGACATACACAACATAGTTACAAGGTCTTCTTGCCTCACACAGTAGATTGTATGGGTTCCACATGTGAGAAATCTTAGTTGAAATTCAAAACAAAAAATGCTTCCAGAAAAACATAAAACCATTGCATATTTCAACAGAAAGCAAAAAAAAAAAAAAAAAGCCAGTATATCAATGTCACCAGAGAACACAGGTTGGATTGGAGACTGTGGGGAAAAGTTACAGGTAGTGGAATAGGCCAGTTGCTATGGAGATAATGCCTAGCAGCAAGAAGGAGGGCAGCATATTCTCGCAGGAACCCAACCTCTGTATATTAACAACTACAAATATAGATTGGATTGAGAAATATGGGGATAAGTTACAGGTACTGGAATAGGCCGGTTGCTATGGAGACAAGGCCTAGCAGTAAAGAAGACGGCAGTGTATTCCCTCAGGAACCCAACCTCTGTATGTTAACAACTCTGAATATTGATTGGATTGGGGAATATGGTATTGGAGAAGACAGTTGGGTGAGTTCTTAAGAGGAAAATAAAATCCTGGGCAACGCTGGGTAAATAGGCTAGTAGAATCATAAAACTGAAAAGGGGCCTGAAATGCCATCTTGTTCAAGCCTCTGTCGTGCAGGAATTCACAACTGAAGCATTTTAGATTCTTTTTAAAGACTCCAAAGATGGAGCATCCATCCCTTTCCAAGGCAGTCTGCTCCACTGTTGAACAGCTCATACAGTCTAATGTTTAGTTGAAATCTCTTTTCTTGTAATTTTAATCCATTGGTTAAATTTGTAGTCTCTGGAGCAGTAGAACACAAGCTTGTTCCCTCTCCATGACATCCCTTCACATATTTAGATATGGCTATTACATCATTCCTTAATGGTCTCTTCTTCAAGCTTAAAAATACCCAGCTCCTGTTCTTCATAGGGCTTGGTTTACAAACTTTTTACTGTCTTGGTTACCCTCTTCTGAACACATTCAGGCATGTGCAAATTCAAAATTAAGACTAATTAATATACATCAAAATCATAATTCTTGCAGGACTCATTGCAAGGTGGAACCCTGCAGCTTTCCCAGAAATTTACAGAAAAAATAGGTTGTGACAAAACCAATAGACTGTGTTGTATTTCCCTGTTTTTTCTCCAAAGCTGAGACTCAAAACAATTTACAAAATAAAAAGTATAAATCAAATACATATAGGTAAAAAGATACAGAGATTAATTTTTTAAATGAGATTAAATTATCTGTGGACTTTAAAAAAATAATCAAAAGATTGAAAATAGTACAGCACATAAGTAAGAGCTCTCTCAGTCTAAAACCATTAGTTTACAAAATCCCATTGAAATAAAACATCTGAGAACAAGGAGAGAGCCAGTCCAGCCTCCCTACAAAGGGAGTTCCAGAACCTGGGAGCAGCCACTGAGAAAACCCTCTTTTATAGGCCCGCTAGGTGAATCCATGATGGTGACACGGCTGAAATAAGAGCTTCCCCAAAGTCCTTCAGATAGTCTGGACCCAAACCATGTAGGTTTTTATACTTGAAACACTAGATTACTGATTTAATCCTATGAGGAGAAACACTTTTGGTATGGAGTAGAGAGGGGATTCTTGAGTGATATGCTTAAAATTTGGCACCACCTTACACAGTTGAAAATGCAGTTGTAAAATGTGATTCTACCAAGTCACACAATTCATTTGACGATATAGTTTCAAAACAGCACTGTTTTAATTAGGTTTGCTGGAGTTGTCTGGAAAAGCAAGGGTTAGAAAATACAAGAAATCAGGAACTTCAAGCAGCATCAACCCAGAGTCAGTGGTGGTCCTTTAGTAACGTTCCACGCCTGTAGGCAGGGCTGTCTCATTAGTTGAGAGCTCTAGTAGTATAGTTCGCTGTGATATCTGTAACTTCTAAAATGATTTCCTTAAAACAGTTGACTTTACCAGTTTACCCTTCTGACTGCATGAATCCTCATGTTCTGCTCTAAGATTTATTATGTCCTCTTCTGGCTATCGAAATTTGTTAAATGAATTTTGGGGTTCAAAATGAAAATGGACTAGATAGGCATCACGGGCCACCACTTGCTTGGACATAAAGCCCCATTCACTGGGATTTTCTTCAAGGGAAGTATAAATAAGGTTGTGGCCAGATAGCCCAAATCTTTATTCTTTGGGCTGTGTCAGTATAGATGCCAGCATGAGGTCCACAACTCTTCTAAAGGGGATACAGATGTCCAGGTCTTACCCCTATGGAGGAGATGGTTAAAAAAATACTCCCTTCCTAAGTGGATGTTGTAAAGACTGTGGAAGTCCTGTGCATCAAATGTTTGAACACACAATGCTGTCAGTGGTTTTGAATCCATCTATATCTTTTCCTTTCTCTTCCATCTCTCTGTGGTGCAGACAGCAAAGGATAGCAGAATGGAAAGCCTCTCAAGCAAAGAATAAATTTGGACAGGTTTTGGAGATCTCGGGCCAGGATTACGTCCAAGAAATTACCAAAGCTGGGAAGGATATATGGGTTGTATTGCATCTGTACAAGCAAGGGTAAGCAAACATTTCAAGGGTTTTGCTATTAGCATGCAGTTTTCCTGTGGTATTTTTTTTCTTTTTCAGACACCTCAACATCTTAAGATTCTGCCTTTCTGAAACAGATTATGTATTGATTATTTACAGCAAGGTTGAAGAACCTTTGGCTTTCCAGACATTTTGGACTACAAATCTCATAATTACTTACTTTCATGTCATCCTGGCTGGGGTTTCCCAGAGGTAGAGTCCAAAACATTTAAAGTACATCAACTGTACAGTATTATGCATGATTGTAACAGATCCCATCCTCCCATGTGCTCCCCATGAACTGGTACATAGAAGAATATTGCTCGTGCTGCTCACGGTAACATATAGTCATCGCAACTACTAGCCTTATTTTTTGTGGTCTTTTCTGATGACCTTTTAAAACTAACTCAAGTTGGTGGTTGTGACCAGATGCTGCATTAGATGCATAATGTATTTCTAACTGTCAAAAAGTTTTTAATTCACTAGATTTAGCCCTTAATTTATTAAACACTATAGGTCTACTGGCAACATAATCAGATGGTTGATATTTATTTATTTATTTATTTATTAAATCGTAGCTTTTCCTAAAGCCTTACATTTCAGAGTACTGTACAGAACAAAATAAAACAATTTAAAATTTAAAAGAGTAAATAAAAAAATACAATGTGAAAACATATTAAACTATATTGTATCTCATGGGATTTGATTAAAAAACTGTGTTTTAACTTAGCACCAGCCAGCTTTGGCACAGCTGGGCCTCCAAGGGGAAGACATTCCATATGCAGAGCATCACAGCAAAGAGTGTCTTCTTTTGTGTCTTCACACAGTAGATTGGTCCCACTGGTAGGACAGAGGAGGGGTACCTCAGTTGTCAGGTCTCAGTTGTCAGGTGGGCATATATGGGGACAGGTATTCACCTAGTTGCAGAGGTCATAGTGCATATTATTGAGATCGTACTGTACACTGTAGAAAATACTACAGTTTTATTTTGAGCCTTCTGTTCAAAGTTGAAATGGATCTTGAATGGATCTCTTTATTTTTCTTTTCCATTTAGTATTCCTCTTTGTGCCTTGATAAACCAACACTTAAATGGACTTGCCAAGAAGTTTCCAGATGTCAAGTTTGTCAAAGCCATTTCTACAACCTGCATCCCCAACTATCCTGATAGAAATCTCCCAACAATTTTCATCTACCTTGAAGGGGACATCAAGGCCCAGTTTATTGGACCATTGGTGTTCGGAGGCATGAACCTGACAAGTGACGGTAAGTTATTGTCACTTACCTGGAGAGGCTAGGGAGAGAACATGGGATCTCTGTACAAGCTGTGGGAGTCTTGCGCCCTGCCAATCAACTGTGTTCCCTCCCCGTTACCAGAACTTGTGGTGCTGTTGTTTTCTCCTTCACACAGATAATCTCCATGTCAGAAAAATATAAAAGAAAAAACAGGTCTAAACTGAAGGGGTTCAGGCCTTTGAGATAGCTGAGCCTTAAAAAAAAGTTCTCTTCCTTCTTCCCTACCAACAAGATGTACCTAACTATTATATATTGGTTGTGCTGAACTGGTATTCATAGGCAAGATGTGCAGCTATTCAACATGTTTGTTAGATCAAATAGGTAGCTATAGCTCTGCTGCTGATGTTGAAATACATCATCAGCCCTGAGCAATTGTCATGCTAGATGGGGCTGACAATCATAGTAGTTCAGCAACATCTGGGGGCCACTAGTACCCAACCTCTGGCTTAAAACTTAAAATGCTAACTTTCCTGTCCTGGTGGCTTATACTGTTTTTATACTTAAATATGACCCAGTTCAGAAGTGGACAACCAGCAGCCTACATGAGATCTTGGAACCCCCCTTCGTCCTTGTTTTGTACACTTCACAATTCCTGCACATTACATTACCAAAAATATGGCCACTGCAGGGCAACACTGAAGCACTGTCAGAATGCACAGAATCCCATGCATTTCAGTGCTCCATGAGGCACTGGAGCAGAGCATCCTGAGACCCAAGGAGATGATCTGCTTTCAGCAGTGCAGAAGGTTGCTTTGGGTGCCTTTCTGCATCACAGAATTTCAGCAGCAGCTTTAGCAGTAGCAGCTGTGATAGGAAAGATTGCTGCCCCCAGTTGGTTGTGGGTCAGTTATTGTACATACCTACCAGCCCCAAAGAAGTTGCCCATCCATAGTTCCATTCATTAATGCTTGGCTTGCTGTTGCCTTGCTTGTGATGAATTGACTAATTTCAGGTCTCTTTATTTAAGAGGCATTTTCCCTTCATAATCATCTGATATCAGCAAATGAGAGCGGGATTGGGGTACAGAATTACATAACTTGGTAGTCTTTCACAGCAGTGGCATATCTTGTAACACACTTAGGGATAAATACATTATCACAGTTTCAATTCCTCAAATATAGTTCGTACCCATTTCAGAGACACTCTTCAGTCCAACAAATGAACGGTGCAGTCCTGTACATAGCTATTCAGAAGAAAATCCCAGAGAATTCAGTGGAACTTTCTCCTAGCTAAACATGTATGGAATTGCACCCTAAGATCTGCTTCATATATTTTATTTATTTATTAAAATATTTATATCTCACCCTGTATCAAAGATCTCAGGGCAGCTTACAAAAAGCATTAAAAAGAGTTACAAAACAAAATAATTAAATAAGCTAAAAACATATTACATTTCAGTAATAAGTTAAAACAGATTTAATAGATTTAAAATGTTTTTAAAACTATTTACACTGTATTTGGGTCGAAATAATGAGGACCAAAGGATTTTGGTGAACAACCAAATTTTAACTGGGTTCCTAGATGATAACAGTGTTGGCAGTGGTTGGGCTCCAAGGGGAGGACATTCTACAAATGGGGTGCCATAGCTGAGAAGGCCCTCTTCCATGTCCCAGTGTATTGGTCTCATTGATTGCAGAGATTCGTCTGTGCATCATAAAAACTACATTATCCAGATAAAATGAACTTCTATTCTACCATGGATGCTTGAATGGGAGACCACCTAATATTTTCCAGTTCCATTTCAATTGTGTTCTCTTGTCTCTCCCTACCTTTGTAAGACTGTATGCATTTTTATCACGTATTCACTAGGATATGTTCCTGTGTTTAGGTAGAAGCTCAGAATTACATTAATTCCCCATGCTGTTGTTGTTGTTGGGCATGAATGAGATTGACTGGTCAGATTGCCAGGAGAAGTGACTGTGAGATATCTGATTTAACTTTCAATGTTTGTTTCATTGCTGGGCCTAAGCCAGTTCAAGTTCTTGTGGTAACAGCCAGCTGCTCATTGGGAAATGTTTCTGTTTCTTTTCTTTTCTTTTTTTTTAAACAGTAAGGTTCAACTCATATTTTAAATAGGATATGTGTTGGTTTTGGTTTTTGAAAATGGCTGGCATCCTGATCAGTATTTACAATGTTGTAAACTGGACATAACAACATCGTACATTTTAGAATTCACATTTCCAGTTATTTCACCAATGCAACAACCAAAAATGCCCCTAAATACCTACCCTGTGGGATCCTGTCACAGCTGCCTGTTGCAAATCACCTCACAGCCAGGGGAGGTCTGGAGATGTCATAACACCCTGCCCCACTCTCCAGAACCTTGGAAATCTTTCTGGTGGGGGGTGGGGCTGTGCTGCTGAAAAGATAGGTCTTTCAGAGTAGCATGAGGAGATGTAGCTATGATGATGGAGCTCCATCATTGTGGCTGTCTCCCTCAGTGCAGGATCTTGGCAAATATTTATAGAAGATGAAAGTAAAATGCTAAGAGGTTTTAACTCCAGAAAATATGCATACCTCTGTCTCCTTTGACAACAGTGGAACTTGGGTGTGCCAGCATTTCATGAAAAGGTGGAGAACCTCTTTCAGGGTTTGACAGATGGATTAAATTTTAGACAAGTCCTTGGGGGCCACATTTCAGGAGTGAGTGAGGCCAGTGACAAGAAGATGGGGCAAAAAATCTCCAGTATTGTTTAGCGTAAAGCTCTTGCTGCCCTTAATTATGCATTAGCAGAGACATATCAATATTTTAGGATGGGAAAGAAACCATACAAAAACTGTGAAAATGGTATCATATGGAAAGGGTGTGTGGCTATTTGAGGAAACCATAGGGCCAGATAGTATAGGACAGCTGGAGCTGGCCCTGGGACCTGATGTTCTCCACCCCACCATTTAACATTTCTCAAGATAGCTTGAGAAAGTTCTCTGGAGCTTTAGAAAGGTAGTCTAAATGAGTTGGAAAACAGCAGATAGGCATGTGTGTCCACATAAGTAGCAACATGGCAAGAGTTTCCAAATTTGCAAGCTGCCATGATGTTTTCCTTTCTTGAGTTTAGAACTGGAGTGGAAGATTTCTGAGTCAGGTGCTATCAAGACAGACCTAGAAGAGAACCCTAGGAAACAGATCCAGGACCAGCTGATAACTTCAATCAAGTGTTCTGTTCCAACAAGGAGAGAAGAAAGTGACTCAGAAGAGGACTAAGTCATTGTTTCCAGACCTGTTTTATGCATGATAACAAGTGCTCAGTTTTGACTGAATTCAGTGGGACTGGCTTCAGCAAGTGCATGTGAATGCAGCCCAATCAATACCATTGGTGGTATTTCTTCTTTTCTAAAGATTTTTTTTAAAAAAGAACCACAGTTTTGTATAGTCTTAGAGGTAACTAAAATGCATCCTGATAAACCATCATTCAGATGCCATTGGAGACGTTGGTTGTGGACATTCTCAGTAGTTAAGTTTATCACAGCATTAGTGTGATGGTCATAGCATTTGTGTGTTCCCTTTTCACTGATTAGTGATGTACCCTTGCTTCTGCACCACTCTGTGGTCTTTTGTTATGCTTTTTTCTAGAGGTTACCAGCATTTAAGACTTGTCAGAAAATGGCAGTTATGCAAGTTTTGATTCTCAAAGAAATGTTGAGTGTTTGGATGATTAGACTAAACATAATGAATACTTTTATTGGCCACATTTGGGAGTAATTGTTAGGATTGCCACCAAGGTCTCTGAATTATATTGGGGATGTGTATGTATTTTTGCATCCTGGAACCTCAAGAGGCTGGCTGCTTAGAGGAAATGCAGCATGTTAATTTCTTCTTGAAATACAATCTGATCTCAGCCTTGAAGGACTACCTTGTGAATGTATTTTAGACAGTTATACCTCTCATACCTCCAGTTCTTGATTCAGATTAATCAACACAGCATAGTGGTTCTGCCCCCTCCCGCCTTTTCTTTGAAGAAAACAGTACAGTTCAGTCCTGAATTATGAGTAACTTATTTATGGTAATCTGTTCATAAATGTTGTAATTAAAAGAATAAGCAACAGAATGAAGTGAATCTTCAACCTTTTTGGACATTTTAAATTAGTAGCAGCTTAAACTTAATGCCAAATCAAACATACTGAAAGCACTTTTGGTCTGACCTGTGCTATTTCAAATTGGAAATATATAAATGATTACATTTTGCTGTACTGTACCTTTAGAAAGTGACATACCACAAAAATACTAAACTGCAGATCTTGTTGCTCAACATTTTTTTTTATGATTGTGGAGTATTTTGCTATAGGGTGACCAAGGTTTGGGAGAGTGACAGGAGAGCAATGGTCGTGGAAAGAACTTTTGGAGTACCTGATCCCCTTCCTTCCCCTTTGGTTCATCATTGCCCATTTTGGCTGACAAGGCAGAGCTGTATATGGCAGGTGCTGCTGATTGTGACTAGGAGGTAATCATTGTGCAAAGAGGTATTGGATGCCTCCTTGCACAGCAATATAAAAAGGGTTTCTGCTTTTGTAACTCTAATTACACAAGCTTAAATCACCAAGAAGTTTCTGGTTACTGTTAGTTTATGTCCTGTCTTCCTGGCTGGAAATTCAAGGCAGCATTAGCCTGCATCTCTGCCACAGTGTCTTCGCTTGAATCTCATCTCCTGATTGATCTACAGCAGTTGTTCTCAACTGGTGTATGTGCGTGCTTCAGGTGTTAGGGGTTGCAGAATCCCTGATTCTTGGCCATGGTGCTTGCAGCTTTTGAGAGCTGAAGTACAACATCTGATGCTCCTCTGGTTGCCAACCATTGGTCTTCCAGCTATCGTTCTATGCATTTTGTGTGGCAATTTAGCCCACAACATACTATGATGCACACAGGTATCTAAGTAGCTGGATGACACTTTTTTCCCTTTAAACTCATGATTACATATTAGTATATAGCATTGCTGCAGCAAGCAAAGATGATTCAAAGAAGAAGATTCAAGAAACTTAGGAGTGTATTTTAAACAGCCTGATGAGAAGACCTAGCCCTGGGTTATTATGGAGCCATGTGGACAGCAATTTATCTCTTCTCTTTGCTTCTTGGCACCTATGCTTGAGTGAAAATAATTTTTTACCATCCTGTCTGCACTTCCTCTGTTTCCAATCATTTCGGCCATCCTGGAGGCTTTTAAGTCAAAATGAGATCTCTACAGGATGCAGGTAATGAGGCTGGGTTAACTGCATGGCACAGTGTGAGTTGTACAAGCATGCAGCCAAACTTGTTTCAAATGGTCCTTGAAAGTCAAATCTATTTTGTTTTAAAAGCATTATCTGGGCGATGAGAAATAAAGATCCACAGTATCCAGTTACTTATTCATTATATTTATATCCTGTTTTCTCACTAATGAGCTCACAATGATATGTGTGTGGCTCTTACTCCCCCCACCGCTTCATCCACTAGATGGCCGTTGGGGAACCTTTCAACTCGGATTCTGTGGCTGGTTCAGGTTTGCCCAGTGAGTTTTAATGGGCCAGTGGGAAGCTTTAACATGGACTGCTTTAAGTCCCAGAATGCTAGTTGTGCAGCTGCCACTGTGTCACATTGGCTGAAAAATAGATGGCTCTGTTTGTCTTTTTGGGACATTTTGGAGAAAGTACTGCTTCATACAACTATTATTTACATGATATAACTTGCTTCCAGAAGCTGTGGTGATGTCCACTAGCATCTTAGACAACTTTTATTTTTTTTAATTTTATTTTTATTAAAGTTATAACAAACAATATTTACAAATAATCATTCTTTCTTTTTATAAATTTATAAGAAAGCAAAGAAATATATATAATCAAATTTATATACCTATATACTTATAAATTTATATACCTATCCAACATCTATTTCTATTTCTTCTTCTATTGGTCTTCTATCTTAATCTACATAAATAGATAGATAAATAGATCATTTCCCTTTTTATATGACTTGCCATATAATTTTGAAAATATATTTTTCAATTATTCCCTTTTCCCATATCTTTGCTTGTTTTCATTCTTTTCATGTTTTTTTCTGAATCGCCCATTTTCTTTGTATGTATTCTTTAATTGGTTTCAGTTCTTCCCTATTTTTCCCTCTTGTTTCACCCTTAAGTGCCATTGTCAAATCATCCATCATTATCATTTCCGATAGTTTAACATCCCATTCCTCGATATCAGGTATATGTTCACACTTCCAGTACTTTGCATAAGTAATCCTTGCATTTGATACCATATATAGTATTATTCTCCAATATCTAATATGCTCTTTTTCTATTTGATGTAACATATTTAAAAGAAATATTTCAGGGTGCAAAGGAATATTAATTTGTAATATTTCCAATATTTTCTTTTGAATGCTTTTCCAATATCTTTTAGCTTCAGGGCATGACCACCACATATGAAAAAATGTTCCTTCTTTTGTCTTACATTTCCAACATTTACTGGAAATCTTGTACATTTTGCTTAATTTTGCTGGGTCTAAGTACCATCTATAGAGCATCTTGAAGTAGTTTTCTTTCAGCTTTTGGGCTAATGTAAATTTTTGTGTGTTCTTGCAGCTTTTCTCCCAATGTTCCAAGCTAATTTCATGTCCCACATTTCTTGCCCATTGTATCATTATCTTAGACAACTTTTATAGAGGATTAAACTAAGTCCATTAGCTATGGTAACCATATGTTCAGAGCCTCCATCTGCAGATGCAATATGCCTCTGAAACTGATTTTTTTTGAGGGAGCAGGCATATTCTGCGTTGCTTGTGAGGTTCCTGGAGCCTGTTCCTACTACACAGTTATAGCACTATGTTCATGGTTCCATTCTGTGGAATCATGGGATGCAGCGTTTAAGGCAGGGCTTTCCAGTGTTTCGCGACACATTAGTGTGTCACCTGTAGTGTGTTAGTGTGTTGCCTCCCTGGCTGAGAAAAACCTTGCACCCATCTGAGCCTGGACCACTGCCGTTGCTCTTGCTGGAGCCTTTCCCTGGCAAGAGCGATGGCAGCAAGCAAGGACCAGGTGGGAGGCTTTCCCCTTGCTGTTACTCTCGCTGTGGCCTTTCCTGGCGAGGGCGATGGCAGTCGGTTAGGGTTGGGGGGGGCTGCCTCTGTCTACCCTAGATATGCCTCTGGGTACCTCCCATTTGCTAGTAAAGCTGAATTACTGTGCCACAAAATGATGCATGTCAAAAAAGTGTGTCACCAACATGAAAAGTTTGGAAAGCTCTGGTTTAAGGAGTGGCATTTAGAATTCGCACCCAAAGAGCTCTAGTGCCTCATCAGATTATATACCCCAAGATTCTACAGGATGTGGCCATGGCAGATAAAGTGAAATACAGGGCTATAATTGTGTAGTATGAATGGGCCCCTGGAAGCAGTTGCTTGTTCTCACTTATGTTGCATTCATCTGAAGATTTTTAGATTTCCCAGTAGAAAATAGAGGAAAATCCTCTAGTTTGGGTGCTGCTCCTTCAACTCACTCTGACAGGCAGGAAAAAAACCCAAAAGATTTTAGAGTCCCCGCATTAGGATCAACTCCCATTAGGCCAATCTACTTTCTGCTTACCCCACTAAGAGGATTTTCCCCCCCACATCATTCAACTATATGGGCTTAAACTACAGCTGCTCCAGACTTGCTGGTTTCTCTATTGCTTGCCTTTATTTTTATTCTCTTGCTGCTGTTTCCTCATCTGTTTCTTTCCCTATTCTTAAAGAAAAGAAAAATCCTTTAGTTTTCTTACTCCATTTGCTGCACTTCTTCAACTCACTGCTTTCAGCCCTCTCATCACCCTTTTTTCCCCAGCCGCCAGGAGCATGGATCAAATGGGCAACTTACTTTAATTGGGATGGCCAGGATAGCAAGGTCCAAGGAGAAAATCCCTGACCTAGGAGCCGACTCTCCACTCCTCCCCAATCCGTATCCTCCACCTGTAGCAGGAGGCCAGGGCTCAGTGTCAGAGGAGCAGTGGACAGGAAAAGAACAACACAATCAGACACAGGGGAATACCTCCATGCAGCTAGCTCAGTGTGCCACCACCACATGACCCAAAATGGGCCAAGGGCTGAGGAGGTGAGCAATTTGAAAGCTGATGGGAAAGGGATGAGTACAGGTCTCCTCCTAGCATGACTGGGAAAGACCCACCCACCCACCCCAATTAGCAGCATGTCTCTGAGCTATAATTGCCCAGGAGGCTGCTGCCAGTTCCATGTCAGGTATGCTTGTGCCAGCAGGCCAGGACACCATCAATGGAAAGGGTCTGCTTCAAGGGGACATGGAGCTTCTGCTCCTCAGACACCATGTTCATCTCCTTCCAACTCAAGAAGGTGTCTTTCCATGCTGAGCAGGTGGATCAAGGACTGCATCAGGACTTGTCTGAGTTGCTGAAGGTTTCACCCCTGGAGGGGATACTCACACTCTCCACAAGACGTGCAGCCACTTTGACAGCACTGTCCATGGACACCCTGCTTGCAGAGATCTGCACAGTGGCTACCTGGAGGTCACCCTCCATGTTTGTTGGACATTATAGGGTAGACAGCCTTGATTCAGCCAAGCTGTCTTTGGCAGGAGGGTGGTACAGCAGGTAGTACAGAGCACTGGGTGCCAGCATTACCCATCCTAATTGGGAGGCTTTGTTATATCCCAGACCAGAGGATGTTCCTTCCTTCTCTTCTGGAGAAAGGTATTTTGGTATTACCTGTGAGATGTTCATTTCAAATAGATAAGAGACAAACATCCTGCTAGTGGAATATCAGTCTAATTGCGGATAGTTCCTCCTAATAGGAGCACTGCTATTAATCACTGTTGATTGCACTGTTGATGCATTTACCTAATTCTTTTCACTGTGTGAAATGATGTTAATAAATGCTAAATGGGATTCTTCTCTTCTGGAATATTTTCTCTGTCTCTCTCTTTGGCTGTTATAGTTACCAACCTAATGATATTTGCTTCCCTATATGAGGCCTTTTGTCTTTTTCTTGCCTATCTGAGTGAGTGGGAGAAGCAACCCCCACACTAGAGAATGCTTGTCACTTATCTACAGGAAAGGAACATCTCACATGTAAGACCAATGTTCTTATCCCTTCAGTGACTACGAACCTGCTCTTACTGCTGGGCTGGATTCTTTGCAGAATTGCATTTTCTGCTGAATACACTCATAAGAGTCCTATTATTTGGCCTCAGTGGAGGTAGGAGGAACTAGCACTGACCCATGAAACTTCCAAGGCCCTTTCACACTACACAACTGTAACACTATGATTCTATCACAACTGTCATTGCAACATCCTATGGAATACCAAGGTTTGTAGTTTAGATTGTCAGCCACAGAGTTCTAGTGCCTCACTAAACGCCCCTCCACAGACTGCAAAACCCAGGAAACCATGCAATGGAACCCAAATAGGTAAAGTGGAATCATAGTGCTATAATTTTCTAATGTGAACCAACCCAAGGTGGCAGGGCTGGCAGCTGCACTCTCACACCTCTCCCTTCCCATTTTCAAGCAATAACACCTGAATACCAGTTCCAGGTTATCGTTCATCTCCTTTAAGTTTTACTGAGATTGGGAACTGTTGCCAAGTTTCAGTAGATCAATCAGCCAGTTTGACATAGTTAAACTACCACTCTCAGCATTCCTTACTAGGAGACACGCTGACCAGGGCTACTAGGCACTGTAGTTCAACAACGCCTGGAGGGCCACATGATTCCAACCGCTTTAGTATTAAAGCATTAATAGTGTTGGTGTTCTAAATAGGATTTGGAAATTACATTTTCGAATGCCTCAAATTCCCTGACCAGCCTGGGAATCATAATCCAAAAAGTGTTTATTTCAGAGCTCCGCATTTAATTTTGCCTTCTGTGTCAAAATGCCGTCTCGTGGTTGATTCGGTATGTTTCAGGTTTTTCTGCTTCTCAGTGTGGGTTTCCCCATCAAAGAGAGCTAGTTGCATGCATGGCAACGTTTGTTATATAATTTAAATTAGCTTCATATGCTATAACATTCTTGTGTGCCTTTAAGTCATTTCCAACTTAGGGTGACCCTAAGGTGAACACATCATGGGGTTTTCTGGGACTGAGAGTATGTGATGCACCCAAGATCACCCAGTGGGTTTCCAGGCTGAGCAGAAAGTCAATCTCTGGTTGTAGGCCAAGACTCAAACTGCTACACCACGCTAGTTCTCTATATGTTATAATAGCAGCATTTTATGTTCTGCGTGTCAGCTTAAAAAACAACAAAATACTTGGTACTATGAAAACTATTTGGTGTTGTGCTTTTTGTTTGGATTTCTTCCTCTGGGGGCTGTTGGGGTTTGTTACAATCTTCATGGCCAGTGTTGTGTTAAGCTGCCTGCAGTTCTTCAAAGTAATACCTGAAGATTCATTGGAGACTAAAGGAGGTGGGCTTTATTATTCTGTAGTTCTCTACCTGTCCAAGACCAGAGGCTAACTATTCTAGCTTTCCCAGAAATCTAATAGGAAAGTTGGGATGGACTGTCTACACTTAGACCAGGATATTCTAACAAATCTGGCCTGGATTAAAGAATGGGTCTGTTACAAATATTTGTTGTTGTGTGCCTTCAAATTGTTTCAAATTTATGGTGACCCTAAGCAAACCTATCATTATTAAAAAAAAATTTGCAAGATTTGTTCCAAAGAGGTTTGCCTTTACTTTCCTTTGAGGCTGAGAGGGTGTGACAAGGTTACCCAATGGGTTTCTATAGCCACAAATATTACACTAGGGGAAAGTATGCAGTTACGGTCAGTACTGGCCCAAGGAATCTTCTTGCCTGATTCAGAGCCCAAATGGTGCCCACAACTATCATCACACACTCGGAGAACCAATATTAATTCAGACATTAGTTCCAGGGGCCCATTCACACTACCTAATTATAGCACTGTGTTCCACTTTAACTGCCATGGCAACATACCATGGAATCCTGGGATTTGCAGTTGAAGGAAGAGTATTTAGAATTTTCACCTGGAGAGTTCTATTGCCTCTTCAAACTACAACTCCAAGATTCCATAGGTTGTTGCCATGGCAGTTAAAGTGGAATACAATGCTGTGATGGTTGTGTGGTGTGAATGGGCCCAAGCCTTTGTTCTCCATGGTGCAACCTGAAATGGGTAATCTCACCTTGGTACACAGCAGGGCCTTTCTTCAGGCCATGAAAGATATGGCTAGTTCTTCCTTTTAGAGAAGTTGTTGTTGTTGTTGTTGTTCACCACAGGTCAGCAACTGGAGTGCTCATGAGCAAAACGGGTTTCTCGGGGGAAGGTAGCTGCCATTCTGCAATTGCTTAAACAAGACATGGAAGGAGACACATTGGGAATCACGGCCATGAGGCTTGTCATTAGGCCAGTTTGGAAGAACAGAATTTGGGCTTTTGGTTTAAACCCTTCTTCCATTGCAAAAAGGCTGTCTAAAGAAAATGTATTTACTGATCAGAAATTTCCATATTTGCGTGTTTGCAAAAAGTGCTCCTTTGCTGAACTAAATGTCTAGTGAGGATTCCTCTACAAAATGAAGCAATATAAAGGTCAAAGGTAGGGAAAACCCAATGCTTTCTACTATAATTTCAGCAGTGTGATTTGAGGCAGCAGTGAATTTGGATGACATGGAGGCAGTGATGTAGACTCGAGTCGATAGACTCAGACTCAAGTCAGATTTAAATCAGTTCAGTGACTCAACTTGGCCATAAATGATGCACTGACTCAGCTCGACTCAGGACTTGTATATTTTTAGTGACTGACTTGCTGCCCTTGGTTCAGTCACATAATACATTCATCCAGAAACCTTGCGATTTTGAACAGTGCCTCCATCTCTTTTTGCCTACTGGTCACATGACAATCTGTCTCAAGCTCAAAGTGTGGGTGCATTTCTCAGAGGGGAACAGCAAATAGATTAGGCAATGGGCTTGAAGCAGGCTTGAGGTCTGCTCAGCAGCCTACCCCACTGCATGTTGGAGGAGCCTTCTAAAATGTTTCCTAAGAGCAAAAGGCAAGACACACCCTCAGAAGGCAGGGTGTATTTCTCAGAGGGGAACAGCAAATGTGTTAGGCAACAGGCTTGAGGAAGAAGGATCCTTCTTTCTAAAGCTTTTGAATCTTCAGTAATGGGGAGTAAGATAGGATCCTATTTCCAAAGCTGCAGATGGCAAAATTGCAAATGTGGAGAGCCAACTGTGCTTAAATTGTTAAAACAGACTTTATTTCGCTCTATCCAATAATTCTGGAATTTTGGTTGAGGTATAAAGTTGGCTTCCAGACTTGAGACTTGATTTGAAAGTATCTTCAAGCACTTGAGACTTGGAGTAAAAGACTTAAATACATCACTGCATGGAAGTTGCAAAAGAAGCGTGGGTCAGGAGGCACCATCCACTCCTGTTTAGAGTACTCACAACAGTTACATTGCCAGACAAGCAAAGAGTACCCAGCGGTACCTACTGATGTGTTAAGTACTGGCAGCACATTTCTTGGTACTATCATACAACTTCTGTTGCCCATGCCGTTATAAATGAGTATTGGAGGAAACCTGTTGTTGGCTTTCTGCCTTTTACATTTAACAACTTTACACTGAATACTAATTTCAGTCTCAAATGTGAAATGAGATTATATCATGGACCTTTCAACAGAGTAAAAGGGAAGCATTTAAATTGGTCTATAATACAATTGTGGGGGCAGACACCATTTGTAAATTGTGCATTCGGTTTTCTTCTATTTGCTTGCATTAACAATCTTTGTATGTTATTTGGCAGAAACATAATCTCCTGTCAAAAGAAAACCTTTAGATATGTCCCGAAGATGGTGCTGTTTGCCATGGGAAAAGAATCCACCACTGCTCTGTCCATGGATATAATTCCAGGAATACAAGCTATGTGGCTGGCTGGCTTGCTTGTTTGTTTGTTTGATAGCTAAAAGGCAGGGAGCATTGGCTATTGGTCCAATGTGTTTTTCACTAGCAACACATATTTTACAGTGTGATCAGCAGGCAATACATGATGTAAGGTACCATAGGCATCTTTAACCTTCCTTGGATGGCAAATAAATGAGGAAATATTTCATCAGCATCTTAGGCAACAAGGTATCTTTGAATCAGAGATAGGGACTGTGCAGGTCTCCAGATGTTGTTGGACTGCACCTCACATTCCCTCCCAAATGGGGCAAATGAGAATTGAATTCTGACAACATCTGGAGGGCCACAAGTTGTCCATCCCTGCTATAAATCAGTTTAGTGATCTCATTATTTATTGACATTATGCTGTAGTTAAAAGTCCATTCCCCTTTCCTGAACTTTGAAGTTCCCGTGAACAATTGTGATGGGGAAGAAACAGGAACAAGATATATGCCAGGGAGGATTTACAGTGAAAAGGGTCACTGGAAGGTGGGCTTTGCCAGCTTTCTTCAACTTGGTGTTTGCTGGATGTGTTTAACTACACTCCTAATTGTTCTAAATCAGCACAGGCGCTTGCTTATTCCAAGTTATGGGAATAGTTATCCAGCACATTTGGTGGTTGTTAGGTTGGAGAAGGCTGGCTTCTCCAGCACCATCTTGCCCAGCACCATCTCCCAGATCTGCCTCCCACAACAGTTAATTTGTCAAACAAAATCTTGGAGATATTAATTCCAGAGCTCCAGCATGACATCTGTCTTGACATGGAAGGTGGCTGGGAGAGCAGGATTCATAGGAACTGAAAGTCAAATGTAATGCTGGGCAACTGGACACAGATGTGTTTGGAGCACTGGACCATAAGCTATGCTGGCAAGGGCTCCTGGAAGTTTTAGACTAAGACATTTAAAGGGACAGAGTTGCTCACTCTGAATAAAAAGATATGAATGGTTCAGATTTTGATTTAGTAGTAATCGCAGACAATTCATGGACCAAATGGGCAGGTGAACATACGCACACATCCTCAAGCTGCTATTGGTAATAATGACTGTCATTGGCTGGCCTTGGGCACTCATTTTCTTACCAGCTAACTTACTGTACAGGGTTATTGTGACCTCCTTTGAATGAAAAGGAAGACTTTTTTCAGACAAACGTAATGCATAAATTTTTGTTTCAATTTCCCTTAATACTAGAATCTAAAAAGCTTCAAACTGAAAAGACTGAACCTGGAATTTATCATCTCAGATACAGCATGTTCATTCTCTAGGCACGGGAGGTCACTCTTAATGCTATGCTGGCCCCAATTATAGTGCCTAACAATATTCTTGTCTCCCAGGGTAGGAAAATAAAGCAGATGGCCTTTAGAGACAAAATGTTTTCTGAAATTGCTATTAGTACTGGTGAGATTTTTTTTGCAGGGAAACTTGCAGAGAATTCAGTATCACAAAGAGAGAATTTTAAAGCATGGCAGATACACAGAAAATAACAGAGGTAGTGGTGGGTAGGGAAGAAAAATGATTTTGTACAGTTTGATGTGGTCCTGTAATGACCTTTGAACCTTTTTCTGAACTTCTAGGGCTGCCAGCTAAGAAGCATTCAGTTTTATTTGAAGGACCATTTAAAGTTATTTCAGTGGCTCTGTTTGCCCTTTTTATTCTTACCTGTAGGACAAGGATAGGATGAGAATGATGGATTGCAGGTCCCAGTCAGCATAGTCAGCAGTGAGGAATGCTGGAAGCTGCAGTGTAACAAGATCGAGAAAGCTGCCTGATTCCTATCCCTGTTTCATGGTTCATGTAAACATCATGGTAAATCAGAATATAGGCATACTTCAGTTAACAAAGCCTCTGACAAAGATGTTTCTTTTTACTGTCTTTTTATGCCCACTCAGACCCATCCCTTTTCTCCCTTATCTCTATCCAGCTGGAATTTTTAGCAGTATATGCCCTGGGAGGATGGTGAAGAAAGGCTGGAGCAACAGAAACTTTTGGTGTTGGTTTGCAGCAGCATGTCTGCAGTAAATAATTCAATAAAGCTTGAGCTGGGAGAAAATTTAATTCTAATTTAGCAATTCTGCTTTAGACATGTGTGCCTGACTACTACAGGTAAGGCAAATAGCACCTGCCCCAGGAATCCTTCACTGAGTATATATAAACAGCAAAATAGAGAGAAAACAGGAAATCAGATAAGCTTGCCCTACCAGCTACCCCCAGCATGTTAGAAAAAAAGATAGGTCTATAACTTTGGACACCAAAATGGAAATCATGAGAAATGTGTATACTGGTGAAATTTAAAAAACAACCCTGGATATATTCTGGAAGAAACTTTCGGGTGGTCTCCAGAAGGTTCACAATATTTTTGTTTAGTTATGTAGGCCATACCTGACCTGGTTGCTTCATTTTACATGAGGATATTGTTAATCCTGCATAAAAACTTTGCTGAAACACATTGAATGGCTATTCTTTTTTACCATATGGGAAATGATCACTACTCTTTCCATGTTATTTCTGCCTCTAGTACCAAATTTTCTGTTAAAGAACTAGTGCCTAGGAACACGTCTAGTTCATTAACTAATGTACTGTTGTTCTTGTTGCCACTTTATGGCAACTCTAAGGTGACCCTATCCTGTGGTTTTCTTGGCAAAATTTGTTCAGAAGGGGTTAGCCCTTTACCTTCCTCTGAGGCTGAGAGAATGTGATTTGCCCAAAGTCACCCAGTAGGTTTCCATGACTGAGCAGGGATTCAAACCCTGGTATCCAGAGTCATAGTCCCATGCTCAAGTTATTATACCATACTGGCTCTCAACTGTTGTATACTTGTATTTTTTAAAAAAAAACCTCTGGCTCGCTCAGTATCCACACACAATGGTATATACTACTTGATCGCTCCTGCTTGGTTCCTCCTGCAAGTAGGTGTGGCCAAACAACCCAGTACTCTCCAGCCATGGTTTTAGTATGACATCCACTCCTGGAACTCTGGTTTGTTGCTCTTCAAACGAGTCTGAGCCATAAGCCAAGAACAAAACCTGGTTTATGACTCTTGCTTATTAGAAGAGCAACAAGTCCGACATCCCAGCAATAAACCAGCAATGCAGAATTCTTGCCTCATTTAGCTATTTTTGTTGGCAAGAAGAACCAATCAGGAGCAATCAAGCAATGCACACCAACACACTTGGTTGCAAATGGCAAGCCAATTTTTTTTTAAAAAAGCTTTCCTGCAGTGATGTCATAACAGCATCCTGTTGTATAGTCCTCACATATCTCTAGTGGTACAAGTACAAAACTGTTTTGTTAATTCTGTGGGGAAACAGAGTGATTTTTATTTTTTTATTTTTTTTACTCTTTAATGTTTTAAAGTGCTCTCCTCTGTTCAAAGGCTTGACAGCTATGCCTGGCAAGAAGAGTAATCCCTTCATATTAAAAGCCACACTCAGATATAAAATGAAGGTTGTGACTGCTCCTCACATGCTTGGCTTTTGTTCTTTAAATAGGCAATCCAGAGCAAGAGCAGAAGAGCAAAGGGGTTAATTCTCTATCCTACCTCTCTTTCTTTGCGCCATGATCCTAATCTAGATTGGGTACTCTCTAGCTGCCTTCAGTAAATAAAAGGGCATAAGGCTTGGTTCCTTTCATACTGCACAATTATAGCACCATAATTGCATTTTAACCACCATGGTTCCATCCTATGGAATCCTGGGGTTTGTAGTTTAGTTACTCACTAGAATTGTCTGGCTGGGAATTCTAAATGTGCCTCACTAAACTGCAAATCCCAGAATTCCATAGCATGGAATCATGGCAGCTAGAGTGGAATCATTAGGAATTCTGTAGTGAAAGAGACCTAGGTAACTTGATATTTATAATCTGTGCACAGAACATATGAGTGAGTCATGATTTAAACATTTTTCCCATCCAGACCAAGTATTCTCAACACTACCGAGGCAGAGAAAACATCCAAAAGGGCCTTAAAATTCATACATAAAATATTCAAAAGGATCTTGAAATAGATTTTAAAAAATTGATGTCTAGCATAGCTCTGATAGACCTTGGAAGCAAAGGTTAATATATTATTTTAGTCACTATGAACATTGTGAATTCTAAGGCCATGCAGAGAATTGTAAGCTATAACCATATCTTTCTTTTTTAGGTACATTAGAAATCAAAATGCCTTGGATCCTATGGATTTTATGCACTCAGTCTTTAAATGAGTAAAATCTTTAGGCCCAGGATCAAAGAATTAAAAAGAAAAGCATAGTACACTAGTACAGATTTCCTTCAGGCGTTTTGTCACTTATAAAGACTTCCAGAAGTGTTTAAAAAGGCACATGTATTGGGGGAAGCCTCTTTATAAATTTGTTTGAAACATATTTTTAGCTGCTTTGCAGGCCTTTTTGTTCTTGTTGTGTGCCTTCAAGTCATTTCTGACTTACAGTGGCCCTATTACAGGGTTTAAATTTGTTCTTCCTCTGAGACTGAGAGACTATAACGTGCCCAAGATCATCCAGTGGGTTTTCCATGGCCAGGCGGGGATTTGACCTCTCGTCTCCAGAGTTATAGTCCAATGCTCAAATCATTACACCACCCTCGCTCCCTCACAAAGCAACACACAAGCAAGAGCTCAGTCAGATTTCAAGATAAAACAGCAATCAGCACTTTCTAAAACTACACTGAACACAAGACATTTAAATTCAATACAAGGCAGTTCCACAGCATGGCAGCTACTGTCTCTATTGCACACAAAACTTATAGATATTAAGGGCAAGTGTTACCCTGATTTCTGGGGTCCCATGGGGGACACCTTAATGTGCTCCAAATAATGGGGAATGGGAATTAGCCAGAGCACAAGCTGTAGCACTACAAGAGGCAGGGTAACCTAGCGAGATCTTTAAACCCAATTTTTACGGGGTCAGGCCAAGCCAAAAACCATGCAAAATTGTCTAATAAAATGATTTTATTGAGGGGAATTCACTCATGCATGCACACAAGATACACACAATCACACATTCACACAAGAGCTAGCTGAAAGAGAAAGAGAGGAAAAATTATAGAGAGGCTGAGGGATTTGGGGGGATTTATAATTACCAGTCCAGAAGAGTAGTGAAGAGCAGAAATGTATTTTTGCTTAGGTAGGACCTAAGGACAGTTCTCATTCAGGAGCCAGACGGACAGAGTGACAGGTAGACCTTCAAGAGACTGCACTGGGCCTCCTCAAAGCAGAGGTATTTGTACCCTGAAAATGGCTTGTGGCTGTGAAGGTTCCAGATGCAAGACAAAGGGAACTGGGTCTTTTGTTAGTTGATGGGCTTAGTGCTTTGATTGACAAAGACATGATGGATGTTGTAATAGCTGTTTATTGTGGGTGCTGTGAGGACAGACGAAAGAATCCAGGTGTACAAGGGATGAATATCTGTCAGTCAGTGTCCTGGTGGGCTCCTCACAATTGGATTCCCTGGAAAAGTCCAGCTTCTATTTAAGCCTATTATCCACAGGAATGATGTGTATTTGCCTGACAAGTGACTCAGTCTTACCTGGAGGAATTTTGGAGTTGACCTATGCTTCTCACATTTACAATCAAATTCTTTCCCTCACTCAGTTTGACCTCTCTGTCACCTCTCAGGCTTGAATTTGATATCAGAGCCAATAAAATGTGTTGCCAATTAGGTATGGTGTCCATCCAAACCATACTGACATTGGGGACCTCCAAAGCGTACCTTACATAAGATACTCAAGAAGAATCTGGTGGTGTATATCTTAATGTATCAGCAAGATAACGGAGGGATAAAGTGGTCCTTCAAACAGTCTAATCCAAAATTGAGTTCACTGGTTCATAAATAAACATACTTAGGAAAGCACAGCATGTCCAGTGTAGACAGTTTCAGACTTTTAGCTACTTTCAGATACTTTGTTCTGTAATCATCAGCACATTTTGTCTTTAATTTTATTGCTGAAAAACTAAATGAAACTTAACATTATATTAACACAACTATTTCTTTGCTGTGTCAGTTGTGCTGGCTATTTAGAATACATGGACTGAACAGATCTAACACCAAAAGAAACTGGGTTCATATCTTCCAACATTTCAGAGACAAAAATCAGGACACACGTGACCAATAGATTTGCCAGATCTCAGGACCTGACCCTAGGTCTCCAGTTTCTGTGTCATCTCCAGGCAGGAGTTGTTGTTATGTGCCTTCAAGTTGTTTCCGAATTATGGTGACCCAAAGGCAACCCTATCAGAGGGTTTTCATGGCAAGGTTTATTCAGAGGGGGGTTTCTTTCGCCTTCTTCTGAGGCTGAGAGAATGAGACTTGCCCATGGTCTCCCAGTGGGTTTCCATGACTGAGTAGGGATTTGGAACCTGGTCTCCAGAACGATAGTCCAATGCTCAAACCACCATACTGTTATCACCATGAACTGGTCTGGCTTTGGAACGTATTAGATATCGTTTGATATCACAATTTGGCCCCATTTTGCCACCCTTGGCCAAGTGTTTGTGAGGCCCCCGAACAAGCACAGAACTACGCATGGCCCTTAATTGCTGAACATTCCTTTCTCCACCTAGGCAAGCCAGACTCAGCCAGATCTTGCTTTAGGAGACCTCCCTAGACAAACACCTCATTAAAGATGCACGCTAATACAAAGAGCCCCCTGCCCTGAGCAGGTAACTTGACAAGCTAAATGCTTAACTGCCCAGGCAAGCTGCATCTGCATACTGGCCATTCCATTGTTGATTCAGACTTAATTCAATCATGCTAAATTCTGACCTTTCGGAGACATTGTCTCGCGCCCAAACCTCATTGTTCCTGCCAAAGTACAGACTAGCCTACAGTCATATTTTCCCCATAAAAAAGCCCAGTTCTGAGAGCTTCCTCGGATCGCTCCCGAGTTCCAGATCGCTTTGCTACCGTTTGCCTGGTGAGCTCCCCTCAGCGAACCACGCTGAGCTTCTTCCCTCCATCTTCAACTTCTTCAGGACTACAAGAAAGGTGTCGTATCACCAATTTCCCCTGAAAAACCCTTATTTCCAATTTCTTAGCTGTGTGGTTGTGTTGTCTTAAGTGTCTGTCTGTCCTTAATAAAACATCATTTTTGCTATTTTAAAAACTGACTGCTTGACTGACCTGACCCCGTAGACATTGGGTTAAAGATTCTGCTGCGTTGCCCTGCCTCTCGTTTTGCTAACTTGTGCTCTGAGCTAATTTTCCCCACCAATATTTGAGCACGTTTGGAGTCCCTCATGGGACCCCCAGTAAACAGGGTAACAGTACCACACTTGCTCATCCAGGCAGGGGACTATGAATTCTCCAATTTGGAGGGTGTGTGTGTTCAGCTCTGGAGAAAAGGAAAGGGTTGTGTGCAGATTTCCAGCTCACCCAATAGAGCAACAGTTTGATGAAGTTTGTGTTGGAAGAATTCTAGCAATCTCTGCTCCTGCCACATCTTGTTTTAGGGCAAGTGGGCATAAATAGCATGGGGCTTCTTTTCTTTTGCATGTCAAAGCCTTCTCTCTTCTCACCTAAAGCCTCACCATTTGCCCTTGTGTCATTTAAATGCATGATCATAAATACCTTTGGTGTTCAGATTACCAGATCATGTGACCCAGGATAGTTCCTAGGGTCATCAGTCTTATAAAAGACCTCCTTCTCAGATCTCTCCTTTTTCTCCTCCATTTTTGCTTCTTCTTCCTTCTCTCCTGTCATGCCCTACTTGCAGAGCATGGACTCTGACTCAGAGTCTGAAACAGAGGGCATGCCAGAGGCTGAGACAGGGGCATACCAGAAGACAAAACAGGGGCATGCCAGGACCTGCTGTACAGAGAAAGGTTATAGTGCCAGAAACAGAACAGAGGGCAGTGCCAGTTCCAGCAGAGTCCTGCCTCTTCAGATATGGAAGAACACCTACCTATATACTCAGCTTTGCAGAGTGCAGGCAGCAAAGAGAGACCTAGTGTCACTGTCTCAGGATTTATAACTGGCAGCAATCAATCAATCACAGCTGCCTTAGGCTTCAGACCTATTTAGCTGGCATCTTTCCTCTCTAGGAGTTGTCAGAGCTTATCTGACCTTCTACCCTGCTAGATGCCTTGACAAATGCTCGGATTGACCTTGCCACGGAATCCTGTTGGACTTTATTTATGACTCTGTGCTTACTGCCTGGAAGTAAGTAATAAGCTGGGAGAAATTCAGTTTGTTTGTTTGATTTATCAGCTGTGCCACAACTGAGATAGGACATCTCCGACCATGCTTCACATCTGCATCAAGGAGATGGTGGGTTAAGAATGAAGCTATTATCTTACCTGATGTATTCATTAGCTAGTTAGGATGTACATATGTAAATACATATGTAAATGTAAAAGCTTTTAGTAAACTTTTCCAAGTTTGTAACCTGAAACTAACTGCCTTGTTTTGTTTTCTTGTTTTTAGTTCAGGGAAGCCACACAAAAATTTGGGCGTGCTTTTTCTGCAATTCTGCTAAAAGAAGGCTAATTCCTAGCAGTTTTTGCTTTAATAGAATTTTCCAATAGGTCTAACACTCTGGAAAACTCTAACTCCCAACAATTTGCAACACTTAATTTGTTTGTTGCTGCACCTTTCAAGAACTGTCTTGGGGGTCAATGTGTTTACTTATTCAGCTTCCTCCTTCCCTCTCAGTCATTACGGCATCAGGTTTCACTCTCCGCTCTGCATCCTACATTCTGGCTAGACACAAATAAACTAGATTAAATGTTCCTTAGCCCATCTCCCTAAATAAGTGACTAGGAATAATCCTCTTTCACCTTGATCTGGGATCAACCCCTTTAGCTAAGACTTCCGTCTTAACTTCCAGACAGGAAAACTTCTCTGTCTGTCTGGAATTCTGGTAGGACATATGCATGTATGACTGTTCCTTTCACTGCAGATGTTCTTTATTAGGTGCTGTAGGGGTTGGCATTCCCTCCCAGACTCTATAGGACTCCAAACACCCCCACACACCTATTGTAAAGCCCTGGAAATCATTTTGCATTGCCATTCCACGTTTCATGGTAAGAAGGTAGAATCAGAGAATCATCTGGCTACATCCCCATAGCCAGACATGAAATGATAACATCTGTGGCTCCAGCATTCTCAGTACTGCTGTAATCATTGTGCCTCTGGCTATGGGCAGGTAACCAGACACTTCACCATCTTACCTGCAAAGCACTGAAGGATCATAGGGGGAGGGGCAGCTCCAAGAGCTTTACAGTAAGCTAGGGAATGGTATGGGGCTAACCATAGGATAGGTCTGCATGTGGTTATTTATGCTGCATTGAGGGGATGTTGGATTTAGGCCAATGTATGCTTGAATAGCAACCTGTGAGCAACTGTGGTTGGTATTTAGTGCCTAACACTTAACTGCATTACCAGGGGCCATCCCTCGGTGTCAGGTTTGGGCCTGGAATCGTCAGGGTCTGGGATGATCCTGAATGGGCAACCTTAGTAGTTAAGCAACATCCAGAATTTAAGACATGGATTTCTTCACAGGTTCACTACATAAAGTGTTACTCCTCCTTTCCTGTTTGGCCTATTTCTCTGAAATAGGTTATACCCTTCTATTGCTACATTCCAGTCATGAGACTCATCCCACAAGATTTCAGTGGTGTCTCTTATATTTTCTTTGCTGTGCTACCAGTTCAAGTCCATCTTATCTATTTCCCATGCTCTGTGCATGAGTGTAGAGACATCTTTCCCCTAGCTGCTTATGTTTTCCTCCCCACATCCTCATATAATGTCTTCCCCTCACTGATGAGGTCTATAGAAAAATATGTTCCACCAGAGAAATGGGCTTCATTATTTCCACTACTGCATATGGTTCAGTTGCAAGAGATACTGCACAATTAGTTGGTAACTGGCTAATGCCTAAAAAGCACTGCTTTATCTTCAGTTATGTTTGAAGCTAATGTGAAGAGCAGGCTGGTCAAACACTAATCTCAGTAGCTGACAGGAAGACTTAATGTTAAAAATTATTTCCAAGTTTTAATTGCTCTTGTGTCAAAATTATATGACCTCACCCATCTGCATTGCTATATTGGTGTTATCAAAGATTTTGGTGTGAAGCTTAGTAAGTGTGTTGCCAGTTCCCCAAATAAGTCTGCACTTCCTTTTCCAATGAACTTACTTATGCTCTTTGAACTTCAAGGTAGCAGGGGGGGGAAATCAAAGAGATGATGTCTCCCTGGAGTTCCTGACCTACTTTGTAGAGATCTGCTCTTCTCTCTAGCAGAAATGTGGAAACTATGTCAAGAGGATTTACTCAACTTGTTGTGAAGCATTTTTTTCTTTGAACACAGTGCATTCCAAGGGAAGGGATTTAACAGAGACATTTGAACAACTGTAGGTGGAACTGAACAAAGAAGTTGCTTTGCTTGTCAGATGGGACCTGTGTGAAATGAGGAACTTACCAGATGGGTTATCTGATGCTCTGAGAACTTTACAAAGTAGGCAGCTGCACTGAACTATTACAAAATAGATTCTATCAGTGTGGCTTTAGAACATAGAAATACATTGCTGTTTCCTCACTTAACCTAAAGCAAGGAATCAGATAGGAATCAAACAGCCTTCCAGTGTTGCTGGACTCCAACTCCAAGCAGCCCTAGCCAGCAGAGTCAACAGTAAAAAATTTGGGAGCTGCAGTTCAACAGTGCCTGGGGGGGCCTCATGATTCCCATCCTTGTCCTAAAGTAATTGCTATTAGACCACAGTTGCCATTTCTGTATCAAGCCAGTCTTCATTTGGCCATCTCATCTATCCCTTCTTCCCAGTTTAAATCTCTCCTGTAAAAACTGGGTTTATCATAGGCTTACAGTATGACCGACCTTGGGAGATAAACCTTCTCTGAAGTAATCAAACTGGGAAAATCAAGATAAACACACTGTTAATTAACTTCAAGAAAAGAACTTGAAAAAGTTACTTTTTAGACTCTAGTACCCAAAGTCCCCCAGCCCACATGGAGTGGCCATATTGGTTGGGGAAATTTAGATGTTGTGGTGCCAACCTTCTTTTTCGTAATGCTTCATGCATCTCAGACTCCTCCATCTCTAAAAATATAATTCTATACCACTATCCTCTCCAAAAATCTCCAAGAAGATATCAAAACACTGCAAAATACAGCAGTCATGTTTCCTTCATCTTCCCTGACCCTCTAAACTCTGAAAAAATAGCCAGAATGGGGCTAGATGTGATACCACATTTGTTCTGCTTTTGGAGTGGAAACATAGTTCATATGCCTCCAACAATTCACAGATGGAAACAAGGACATGTGTGGCCAACCAACTTCAGAGTGTGGCCAAAATGGCAGAAGTTATTAATGAAGAAGAATGCACAAGTGAAGAGAGGCTGCTGCAGTTTGCTTTTCCCTGAGCTTACTAGGAAGGGCAAGTGTCTTACCCCTCCTCTCCTCTCTCCCTTCTGAG
This sequence comes from Iguana delicatissima, assembly GCA_948472985.1. NCBI lineage: Eukaryota > Metazoa > Chordata > Lepidosauria > Squamata > Iguanidae > Iguana > Iguana delicatissima. Next base: position 22,297 of record CAOKZL010002419.1, on the reverse strand, counting down.
ATTTCCTGTGCCTGCCTAGCACAGACAAGGTAAGAAGTAACTGTCCTGAGAATCCCTTACTGAGCATACATGAACAGCAAAACAGATAAGCCAGCTATCCCTAGTACGTCAAAATAAACATATTTGTAAGTTTGGACACCAAAATTGAAATCACAAGAAAGATGGATGGTAGTGAAAGAAAAACAAATCATCTTTGGATACATGGCTGGCAAGGATTCAGAAGTGGAGTTGCACATGGAAGAGGGTATTGTAGCAATGGGAGAAGGAGACATTAAGTGGGAAGGAAGTTGGATCAGACATCTTCTGAGGAAAAGCTGTTGAAAGGCTGGACCATGCATGGAAAAGGGTTGGAAATCAAGCAGCACTCCAGAAGTTCCCAGCACTCCTCTCCATTGGCTGTGCTGGCTTCAGCTGATGGGGATTTTAGTCTTTTAACATCTAGAAGTCTAAAAGTCTTAGCCATCCTATATTTTTTCTTAATGAACTCATAACTAATATACCCAAAGAACTTTGGTCATTGGCCAGTCTGGAAGTATAGCGAATGAATGAATAAACAAACAAACAAATAAATATGCAATAAATAGTTATTTACTTTAATATTACTGCTTCTTATATCTGCAGTCCACCACCACCTGGAGAGCTGCTTGATTCCCACCCTTAAACAAGATGACAGAAGACTCATAATGAGCACAACTGAATGCAGCTGGGAAATATTCTTTTATGTTCAGCTTCCAGCAGTAATAGAATCTTACTTTACTACAATGATTCCCTCTACAATATGTTGACCATCTGAAATGTTCTGCGGGGCGCATGAGGCCAAAAGACTGCTTACACTTCCTTTCCATTTTGTAATTCAGTCAGCATATTCAGGTCAAGATACATACCCTATGTATTCCATGTGTGTACATTTCCCTTAAGGCCCTCTTTGTTTCAACACTGGCGCTAAACTATAATTGACCACATTTCATCTTTCCTCTCTTCTAGTATCCAAGTAACATTAAACTAATTTACAGCTCCAGTTACCTGTTCTGACATATTTCATTTAATATTTCATGTTTCATCATCACGTGGGCTGGAATTCACTAAGGCAGTTCCAAATGCATACTCTAGACTTAAGCATTTGTGACTGGCTTGTATTCACAATCTTTATGTATGTATCCACTAGTTTAGAGAATATGTAGATACTGTGAAAGTCCCCCTCTCCAGTCTTCACCAACTAGGCAGCAGCCACTGCAAGCAACAGGTGTTTGTTCCACTGTCATTCAGAAAGCAGCTGACTGATGCTTCCACTCCTCCAATGAGTGATCTTGGTTGTGAGGGTGAAATGCACAGGGAGAGGGGCGCTGCTTCTGTTTGTCGCAATGGAGATTGTGCATGGGAGGACTTGGAAACATCCGACAGACGCTTCCCAATCAACAGGGGAATAGGTCCTTGTTGCTTGCACCAGCTGTTGCCTGGTAAGCAAGGATTTTGTGGGTGTGCGTGCATGTGCGCATGCCCATGCATGTGAGGCTGGGAGACAGTAGTGAGCTATGCAACCAAGGCAGTTATGTAGCTAAGTAACTGATACAAAATCAAAGCCACAAATCTTTTGTTGTTTGTACATTTATCATGTTTATAGGCAGCCAGTGTGGTGTAGTAGTCTGAATGTTGGACCAAGATTTCAGGAGACCAAGATTCTAGTATCTACATAAAACTCCACTGGACAGACTTCGCCAGTCAGACTCTTTCAGTTTCAGAGGAAGGAAATGGCAAACTTTCTCTGAATAAATCTAGCCAAGACAACCCCATGATAGATTCTCCTTAGGTTTGCGGTAAGTCAAAAATGACTCCAGGGCACAGAACAACCACATATTTTTATGGTACCATTCTTGCAACATGGAGCTCTTGAGGTGAACATATGCAGGATGTAATTGATGTTCCTCATCTACTTAGTGAAGTTACTGCATCACACATTTTCAGCCCATGTTCTGGAACCTATCATATGCCTGACAGACAGTCCATATCTACCCAGAAGTAAGCTCTACTGAGTTCAGTGGGACTTACAATTAGTCCTCCACATCCACAGATTCTGTATCCATGGATTCAACCAACCACCTCTTGAAAATATTTTAAAAATCCAAAAAGTTTAGTTTGACTGTGCCATTTTATAAAAAGGATGTCATTTTCTTACACCCCTGTACATAATAGGACTTGAGCATCCACAAATTTTGGTATCCATGGGGAGTTCTGAAACCAAATCCCACTGTAGGACTGCAGCCTAACTCATTAAACATGAACGAAGCAAGACATTTGAAGAAACAAATATATGGTAGGAAGATTTTTATTTTTAGTACTATGTTTTTAAAATGATTTAGCACTTTTTAAAATTAAGAGCATTTTAATATGTTATCTTATTTGGAGAGAGAGAGAGAGAGAGAGAGAGAGAGAGAGAGAGAGAGAGAGATAGCTTTATTAGATTTCTTGGGAGCCATGTCAGGAGAAAAGTGAATAAAAATAAAATAAAATGAGATGGCAAATTCTAACCTGCAAAAAATAAAGCAGCTGTAGGAGCTCTTTAGACTTTAAGTTGTATCTCTAAAAGATAGGAAATCTATGTAGCAACTGAAAAATTTGCCAAAGTGAAATAAAATACAGTGAACAACTCAATTATTTTGTTATTTTTTAAAATCATAACATTTCATTCGCAGCCACTTGCTAAGAAAGTAGAAGGATCTGACCATAAATAAATGGATAAACAGGTTTTTATTTGCCTATCAGTGTTAGGAAAGACAGATTTCCTAGTGCCTTTCATTGTGCTCCGCTTTTTTTTTTCCAGCTCTTAGTTAATTACTACTAAGGATGGCTCAGTTCCTCAGTAATACAAAACTGAATCTCACTACCATATTCAACATATAATAAAACAATACTTTTAGCATGAAGATAAAAGAAAATTGGGGCTGGTGTTTTGGTTCTTTCCAAAATATATTAATATATTAATATATTAATATATAAAATAAGAAGTAAAATAAGATGATGCATTGTTGAAAACCGGGAAAAAATCTAAAGTACTATAATTTCTTTTTAAATGACTGTAGAGCACACTCCTATCTTGTACTCTCATTCTGCAACAAGTTTTCAGAAATGACATAGCCAGTTACCTCCAACAAGAAAGTGCATATTTTCCAGTAGAATTTAATTCATCAGCTTTTATCTAGAAATTCAAAAAGAAACTCTTTCTCTGATGACAGCTGTTCTTCATGTATACACTCTGGCTCTTTAAGTGCTTGATGTTCCATGATGTTGGATTGCTTGCTTTTTATTTTTATTTTTTTAATGTAGGTAGTGAACTGATTTCAAAAGATCTCTAATAGCAGAACTTTGAAGGAAGGATTAAGTCTTCAATCAATTCCCACTGCTAGGAATGTATAAATAATACAGTCTGTGCCAGTGGCTGTGGCATTTGAGTTACTTTGAAAATGGTATTTGTTTTATAGGCACTTCCTGAAGTCCTGTTTTCTCTCCCTGCCCTTACTGTATCCAGCAATTCCAACAGCTCTGTGACATGGATGATTTAAGACAAGGGAGAGATTGCTTATTCTCACAGATTCATTAGGTCTCCTTTGCCCTTATTTCCAGCATTTATCCAGCAGTGAAACAAAGATGCTCCTTGAATCACATTTCTCACTTCATAGTGGCAAAGATAAACCTTTCCAACATGCAAACAGAACAGATAATAGGAAATAAATAAATAGAAGCTGAGTGAGAATGGACAATTATATTTAGAGCATCATTCACCAATAGTATGCTTTTTTTTAAAAAAAATGAAATCGCCACTGTCCTAATGCTTTCTGGCACACAATCTAAAATAACCAATTCAAATATAAAATAAAAATTCTATTTTTTGGGCAGGGGAGGAAATATACCAGTACTGGTCAGTTGTTACCAAAAAATAGGTCAATAGGTCACCAATTTAAAACCTGAACTGAAAGATATTTCCTGACCTGGTATGTTGGGGGGAGACAGAGACAGACAGTTCCAGAATATTCTACAGTATGTGCTTTAAATTCCATTTCATTTTTATCTCAGGATGTGAGTAATAAGAGATAAAAATCCTATTCCACAGAAGAACCTAGAAAATAAAATATCCTTCCTTAGCAGTAATGATAGAAACTTTACTCCAGAATTGATTTCACACTACTGTTACACCATATAGCCAGGGAAAGAAATGTTTAATGAAAAGTGTTCAGTGCCACAAATGTAAAACTACCCGATGTCCCTTGCACCATATTTTCCCTGCTTTATAATCAAAAATGTATATACTTCCAGCGGTACTGATTTTAATTGACTTTCACGGTAATGGGATGTTCCACAGAGTAACCATTATGGCTTCTTCCCAGGGATCAAGATAGCCCTATAGAGATAATGAGGGAGCCCTCTCAGGGATCAGATTTTGGGTGAAAGAACAGGAAATTGTTACTTATTTGATTGGTTATTACTGAATTTTAGGAAATGAGGCCATTTCTGCACTACACTGTTACAGTGCTATTACTCCACCTTCAACATCCTATGGAATCCTGGGGTTTGCAGTTTAGGGAGGGGCCTTTAGAATTCTCAGCCAGAGAGCTCTTTGGCCTCAGCAAACTACAAACCCCAGAATTCCACAGGATGTTGAAGGTGGAGTAATAGCATTATAACAGTGTAGTGTGGAAATGGCCAGGGAGAGAAGCCTGTGCAATTTTTCTACTGCACAGACCATGTGCTGGTCAAGGACTGTAATAAAGATATACATACATACATATATACTGCGCAGACCAAAATAACTTATCTGGCTTTTGGCAGCGACTTTGGTAAGGGAAGGTTGGTGTCACCATTTGCTGCTCCACCTTAGACAGCAAACTGTCTTCCACCGGATCCACAAGAGAGCCACTGAATACCATAACTCTGCAAAGCAGCTAAAATTTTCTGACAAAAAGCTCAGCATAGTTTGTACTAAATTTCACCATCATATCGGAGGCGGCTGGCCTGTTGCCTGGTTGCATACACTGCTTTAATGGTTAAAGCAGAGATGAGGAGTTGTGGCCCTCTGGCTGTAGTTAAACCACAGCTACCATCATCATTCACCATTGTTGATGATGTTTGGGATGGATGGGAACTGGAAATCCATCAACATATCTTGGTTTCATGTCTACCAGGTGTTACTGATGGAGTTTTGGGCCCTCAATGATTCAATTTCTGTCCAACAGTCTAGGAATCTGTGAGATATTGTCAGATAATGGGGCGTGTTCCAAAGAGTGTCACTTTTTGTAATTGTGGTATTGTGATCCTGTCTATGGCAATTTCATTCAGATGTTTTGTCAGTCTGTTTGGAATTGCTCCCAGAGCACCTGTTACCAATGCAACCACAGCTGTTTTCTTCCCAGAGGTACTGAATCTCAGTTTGTAGGTTTTGATATTTCATAATCGTTTATCCCTTTGGGCTTTATCACACCAGGCTCTTCTCCTGCCAAAACAGCATTGTTGCGAAAATACCACTGAATCAAGATTGGTCTGTTTGGTTTTGCACCTTTAGAACCATGCTGGGAGTATAGCATTTGTTTGTGCTAAAAGCACTTGGGACTGCCCCCCTACTCATCCAAGATGTTATCTCCTCCTTTTCCTAATTTGTCACAAATGCACAGGGGGGGGGATTCCCCAGTTCCCCCAAAATATAAATGAAAACAACCTTATATTTAAAAAGTGTTTTATTCTAGGTGGGTGCAGGGCTTTCTGATCCAGAGACCAGCAGTCATTTCAGATGTAACTGATTGATGGTAGATAAAAGCCAGCAGTTACCGATCTGTTTGTCTCATTGATGCCAGTTTTCATCTCTCAGTTAAAGAAGAAAGCAAGAATTAATGGATTAATGAAATAAACGCGTTCTTAAACTGTAAGACTCTTATCTACTTATATTTCCAGGTGTGTATGGGTGTGAGTGGCTGGGTGAGTGACAGAAAGAGAGAGAGAGAGACTCTGGAAGGGGGCTTGAAAAGGAGGCAGGATAGAGGAGACAGCTAAATCAGCATAAAAGCACAATTTAACTTTGGCACAGGAAATCATAGCACAACAGAACTGGCAGAGGAAGTCATTAATGGATTTTTGGTGTTAACAAAAAGAAATGCTTTCCGAACAATCTCCCATAGGAGAACAACGGAAAAACAATGATGTCATGTGATAAGTTCCCACCAGATATGCTATTTTCCAAATATAAGTGAGATTTACTGTCTTGTGTGATAAAGCCCTTTGTTTTTGATTCTCCTGTCCCACAGGATTTCTACATCTACAATCAAAGTTGTCTTTTTATCAGCTATAGTTATGTCTGGCGTATTGTGTCCCAATTGTTTATCAGTTTCAGTCTTAAAGCCTGTAAGTTTCTTATTTATCCATTTTCAATAACTTTTTAAAATTTATGTTCCCATCCATTCTTTTCGCATGCTAAATCATTCTCTTTTTTGCTGCGATTTCAAGGTATTATTGGAGCAAATTTACCATGGTGTTTCTTATATTCAGTCTACGCAATCTTGCTGTGTGAACTATTAAGGTAGTCAGCAGTTTGAGCTTTTTCTTTGCATAGATGACATTATTATCCATAGGCATTTTTCCCCAGTATTTGCCTTAATGCTGTTTGTCTGAAACACCCATTCTTGAGCTACAAATACAAATCAGTGTACTTCTTTTACCTTTTACCTATTCTGTAACCATTTTTATAGTATCTTTTTCCTGTTGTTAACCATTTCCAGATCTTCCACTTCTTAGATTTTCCTTTTGTACCTTTACTATACTGACCAGCTGCAGTTTGTTTTTCTGGGCTTCAAGGGGCCCAGACATGTCTTTTATTTCAATGATGTTCAATAATTTATATATAAATATATATACACACACACATCCAGTAACATTTTCTCCTTTGCTTTCTTTGATGTATTCATTCAAGGGTATTTTTAGTTCTTCAGCTATTTTTTCACTTGTAATAATCTCAACCCACCAATATGTCATGATAGATACAGTCAATGAATATCACCTTGAAGATATAAAATGTGGTTGGCTGTCATAATTTCCAAAGTTTCTCTATCTAGTTCTGCATGAGTCTAATTAACAGTTTCAGCATTATATTGAATAACTGGTATGATCCAGAAGTTCATGGCCTGAATTATGTTTCTACTGTTAATTTTCAATTTTAGGACTTTGTACTTTCTTTGTATATTCAGTACTAGTAGTGTCTTTCATTTTCTTATATTCAATATCTTCCACTTATAACATTTTCTGATATTTGTAATTTCTGTCATAGTTGAGGCTTTTCATGCTTTATTCCTTCTGCTTCAGCAACTTTTACTCTGTTTTATTGATAGTGTAGTCCATTTATCAATTACAAATTCCACGGAGATGCCTTAACTGAATATTGTTACATTATTCAGTAAGGATTCAATTTTTGATGTTGACTTTACGTATAGTAGTTTTAAATCATCCATACAGAATAAATGGTTTATTTTTCCAGCTTGCTTTGTTATGGCATATCCCTGATTTGTTTTAACATAACTGAAAGTGGTATCAATAAAATAACAACTAATAAGGCACAGAAGGAATTATCCTGACCTACAATTAATTCTGCCAAATTCTTCTCTATTTACAGCTAACATGATGTTCCGTATTATAGTTGAAAGGAATTTTTCATCACAGTTGAAAGGAATTTACTGATGTTTTTTGCTGATTCCTAGAATTTTAGGCATTTTTTTCTGTGGCAAAGAATCAAATGCTTTTTTTTAATAGTCAAAGCTTCTTTATAGATTGATGGGAGCTGAAATGCATTAGCATATTGGTTGGCATTCTGTGTTGCAGTTACAGATTCGTAACTTTGAGCTGTGGATCCATAACTGCTCTGTAGTCAGTAAGACTACATACTCACAATGATGGTACTATTCCCATGATTGTAAACGGCCCCCCAATCTACCTGAATAGTCAGCAGCCATATTGAGTCATATAGGTCTATTCTGCTGCCAATCAGGGTACAGGACAACAACCTTTCCACTCCCCACCCCACCAGCATGTGAGGCTGTGGCCTACAGAAGCAGGACCCTGTTGGCAATTCCTCAATGCAGCCTCACTTGATGGGGGAAGAGGGCTAGAAATTTCATCCCCCTGCACACTGAATGCCAACTGAAAAGACCTGCATTGCTTGATTTGGCTGATAGCTGTTCAGGAATGAGAGGTTGCTCCAGGAGATGTTACTTAGTTACAAATGCGTAAGTAAGTAGGCGATGTAAGATATCAGCAACTATTATATGTATACCGCTCCCAAAAATGAAGGTGATGAATACCATAACAACTCCAACACTGAAGTCTAAAAATAAACTATAACCCTAACATAATCATATGCATTCTGGATTTCAATAAATAAGGCTGTACTTGGCTAGGTCACACTTCAGGGGGAACTTCTATATGGAAATATGTCTTAAGGATATGCATAAAAGTCAAGATGGTAGATTCTGCCTAATGTCAATTAGAAGAGAATTCCAACAAGCAGGCTCTGCCCAAGGCTCATGGAAGCAATATTAAATCATCATTTATCTCTGTGCCCGTTTCTGCCCCTGAGGAGGCCCCTCCTTCCTTTTTCTGTGCAAGGACCTTTGGCTTGGTATACATAAAGCACCAAATATGCACAAAGTATATGCTATACACATGGAACGATCGTTTTCAACAGAATTCTAAAACAACGTGTTTAACATATGAAAGACTAGAAATGTGAAATGAAGGTTTTTCCATGCGGGATATAGATTTGTAAGTCGACAGTGACAGCTTTCCTTCCTCCCTCCTTTTTTTAAATCCCATGAAAAGTTGGAAATAGCTTTGTACAATACTTGTGTGCCTCTCGCTAAGATGGAGCTTTTCATCCTTGACCTACTTCTGCTTCCTGCACAATATACCTAATGAGTAATAATGACTTCAGAAAGGGCAGCTCTAGAGAAAAAGCTGAAGTAATGCCTTAAGATGGTGTCTACAAAAACATCAAACGGCATATTCTGAAGCGAGCCAAATTGTTCTTTTTAAAAATAGGTCTAAGATTAAAAGAGCACTATATTGCTAATATTGAAAGTTCCATTGCTTGCAGTATTAAATATAGGTTGTTGTTACAATTTCTTTTGGAGTACCGGAAATTTCCAGTGCAATTTGACAGGCGGAGATGAGGGATTTGAGCTGGAAGGGAGAGGGGAAGCTCCTCAGCATTTTGTGTTTCCCTTCCACTACCGGGGAGGTTCCCTTCTTTCTCTCAGTTGCAGCGCTTTTGCATCCTCTTCACTAGGGCTCATTCCCTTTCTTGCTCTACTCTCCCTTTCCAGCTAGATCCCAAATTGTAATGTCAACTACAGGCTCTTCATTGTCCTCTTCCCTTAACTATGGCCATTTCCACACTAGCCTCTTATAGCGCTATGATTCCACTTTCTGGATGGCCCCTCCTGAAACTGCAAACCCCAGGATTCCATAGGATGTTGAAAATGGAATCATAGTGCTATAACAGGCTAGTGGGGAAATGGCCTACCACAGGTGTGGTAGAGAGAGGTAGAAGAAGTACCCATCACCATAGATCCCATCTTGGGTGTCTCTCATTATGAACTCCTCCCTTCTCCTTGGCTTCCAAAAGCCAATTACTGAGTTTCTCATCAGTGCAGTTCACAGGGCCTGCTCAAGACGTTTTGCTGCCTGAGGCACAGAAGCGTTTACACTTCACAGTTAGTAAAATATCCTATGGCATCCTGGGATTTGCAGTATGAGGAAGGGTATTTAGTATTCTCAGCCTGAGAGCTCTCCAGTGCCTCACCAGACTACAAAGCCCCAGGATATCTTGGGATGCAGTCATAGCAGTTGAAGTGCAATCATAGTGTTATCACTATGTAGTGTGGAAAAAGCCCAGAGGAACAAGAAAGCACCCTGCCCTTTCCTCCCATTCCACATCCAGAAGCTAACTAAACTGCCAATTAACTCTGAATTCAGTATTATTGATTAGGTAGCTTCCTCTGCACCAGACATGAGGGTAGCAGGCCCATTTGAGGGATGAGTACTGGTTGCGTAGGACAGATAGCTTTGCACTTCAAGAGAGAGAGACACATAGGAAACTCAGGGAAAAGAGCCAAGAAATTTCTTCAGTCCCCCCCTTCAGTGTTTCTTGTCTCATTTTATTAAATATTTGTTGTAGCCTTGTTAATTCACAGAAACAAAAGGTTTATCTGAAGTACATGCCCTTCTTGCTCCTGCCTCCCATGCTGGAAGCAAACTCCTCAGTTTTGAGGGAGCCTAACAGAAAAGGAGAGTGGTTATTTTATTTTTTTATAGACATGAATCAATGATAAATACAGATACAGAAGTACAGATATTGTTTTTCCCTGCTTCTAATTAAGTGGGAGGACCTCTTTAAGAAAAATAAAGGACTTTTAAAAGGGGCAGTAAGGTCTTAGATATGTTTACTGTATCTCCAAAGTCCCACTGAATTGAATTGGGAGGTGTCAGTAGGAATATATATGATGAAACAGCTATGATGCCAGATTGCTTTTGGTTCGTTTCTCCTGAAGGTTGCAAGAGATAATACTGGCAGGAGATAGTGATCCAAGTTACATTGGAAAACCAGAATCCCACAGGTAGGATGAGCAATAACCATACTGGCCAAGAGATGGGGGGAGATATAGTCCAAAAGAGAATTTTTCATCAATTTGGTTTTGCGTCCTAAATAAGATGCCAGATAAGGGCCCCATACATTTTTTCATCACCATTTCCCTCTTTCCCTTTCCAGTCCCTTTTGCCTTTACTTCCCACTGTGAAGGAGAAAAGGAAAAGGATAGAAATGTATGTATGTGTGTTCAGGGTAGGAGAATCTGCCTGACTCCATACCTTTGAAATGTATGTCTGTATTTACATTTCTAAGGAAAAATAACCCATGCTTCCATTATTTCATGTACAAAGTGATCTGAAAATCAGTGAAATACCTCACTAAATGCTTTGCAAGGGAATGTGCTTCCTCATTACATTGAAATATGTTGCTAGCTATTCCAGAAGAAAATAAATAATGAGCAACATTAGGAGAAATTGACAAAAGCTTGCATAGAAAGAGAACTGCCCTACATCTCTGGGATACATACTAAATTTTATTATTATTGTTTTTAACTTTTAGTTTTAATTTTATTTTAATCTGTTTTAATAGTTGATGTGTTGGAGGGATGGTAGGGTTGGTGAGTGGGGAGGGTGGGCTACATTTTGATATTTTAATATTTATATGTTTTGTAATGCCGCCTCGATCCATTTGGGAGAGGCGGGATAGAAATAAATTTTATTATTATTATTATTATTATTATTATTATTATTATTATTACTTGCACCCTTCATAAATGCCCACTCTCCTAATTACAGAATATTATCCTAATGTTTGATATGTATACAATAGTTCTGACTCATGTACCTGTGAATGAAAGTAGCACTCGTGCCTGCTTTGATAAAGAATAATTATTACTAACATCCATTATATAGAAACTGTAACCGCAGCTCATTACTTGGAAAAAAGCAAACTCTGTAAAAATGGAAGCATATGCATATTTATTCCTTTATTGGTCAGGAATAGCTGACTTAATTAGCATATGCAAAACATCTACTAATATTCCCAGACATTATTTCATTCAGTTAATAATTCAATATCATTCTGAATTATAAATCATTCAGTAAATAATTAGTAAATAATTAGCACCAGATCACTATTTCTTGTATCTCTTCATTGAATTTAAAAAGGAGGGTTGGGTACCAAGATGGCAGTGCTCTTGGGCATATATGAATTTGTGTGTACGTACATGTTTAAAACACGGAAAGTCAGTTTTTGGAGTTATAACTCACAACATCTCCCAACCAACACAGCCAGTGTCTGAGATGTCTGGATAATTCTGGGAGCTGCAGTCAAAATTACTTTCTTGAACTCTGCATTTTTAAGAAATGAGATGCGACATGTTAAAATATCCAGAAGAGATTACTTGGGAACTGGTCAGCAACTACAAGACCATAAATTCTAAATCAGAGATGAGGAAAGTGTGGGCCACAGCCTGTATATTTTTGTGGTCCCCTAAGCCTTAAAACTGCCCCCTCCCCCAATTTTTTTTATTATTTTCTCTCCATTTCACATAAGTTTGCCTGAATATCATGCCAAACACCTCATGCATGAAAATGCATGTCACCACCCTCCTACAGTTTCAGTTCCTGCCACTGTTTGGCCAGGACTACAGCTGGAAAAAAGGGTGTTTCAGTGCCATTGCAGGTTGGGTTGGGATTGGGCCTGGCACAGTTGCTCACCCCAGATCTACCTAGTTGCTGCCAGGAGACACTATGTTATTCAGAAGGTATAAAACTTGTTAGATTTTAAAGTTCACCTGCTAATTTAAACGCATGCAACAAAAGTTTGGTTGAAACTATTGTGCAAAATATTCTTGTCCTACCTAGAGTTAGGTTTATTAACATCTGTTTGTCTTTATGGAACTCAACCCTTGACTTACCAGTCGCACCTCCTGGGTGAGGAAAAAGTCTTTGGAAGTCCCAGACTTTGTTTCTGTATAAAACAGTTTTAATAGAGTTGTCAGACTGAAAATCAATCAATCAATCAATCAATCAATCAATCAATCAATCAATCAATCAAAGAGAGCCCTTTAATAGTTGTGTAGAAGAGGGACTTTCAACAGTACTGCTGCTTTCACACAACCAGGTCACAAGCAACACCTGCAGGAATCCCTCAGCCATACAACAGTAAAGGTACAGGAGCCTTCTCCAACTTTCACCCTGGGAACCCTAGATCCATATGACATTTTCCTCATTCCAAAGTATTTCATGGGAACTCCTGGCATTTCTAGGACACAGATTCAATAGATTTCAAGGAAGGGAAAGAGGAATATTAGCACAAAAACACAATGATCCTAGTGATTAATAAATGTAGTATTAGTAAAGCACTTTAGCACTTGGACTAAAATTCCTGAATAATAATGATAACACAAAGTTTAGTGGAAATTGGGAAAAATCAGTTTCTGATGAGTTGCATGATACTGGATGTGTTGTGTGATCAATGAGAGAAGAAAACAGAAAAGGAGAAGGAGGGGAAGAAAGCCATTGTATTTCAAGAAATAGACTAGATGCAAATCCATTAATATACAGGTAGAAAAAGAACTTCAAAGTGGGGGCCACCCCACTTTGCCACTGATTCATCATATCTACTCTAGTAGACCAGGGTAGTAATCATGTGGCCCCTTAGATGCTTGTGTTGTTGGTGTTCAGATGCTGTTGGACAGCAGTTCCCAACATTCTTCACCATTGGCTATAATGACTAGGGCGATTTGGATTTGTAGTTAAATGATTTTCTGTAGGGCCATGTGATTCTCACTCTGATTTATTCCATTAACCTTAAATCCATGTCCTGAAAATTCTGCATGAAAATCCTGGTTTTATTTTTTCAGCTATGTCCCCTCAGTGGAACAAGATTTGCTCGCAGCTGGCCTGAAAACTGTATAATCAGTGCAGAACAAAACATTGTCAAAGATGACTGTATGCATTTCACCATACAATAAAGTAAGACAGCGTGGCAAGAGAACTTGCCTTCAGGCAGTGTCTCCAACAGGCATGAAGACAATACGATAGAAATAAATTCTCTGAAATGAGCACTGAAGAAACGTATTTACACCAGGGATATCTCTGTATCAGAAAGCACCAGAAAAAGTTCTCTAACCAGACAAAGAAGAGACACTAGAAAGCCAATTCGAATCATTTAGGCTACCAGTGCTGCAGTGTGAATTTGGTTTGCTACTCCTCCACCAATGCCATTAGACACATTATGGCCAGTTTGGATGTAAGTCAAAGGGTGAGAGGGGATTGTTCCCCTTCTGATTCCATTAGTGGGAATAGATTAAAGTAACCCTTTGAATCCTGCACTTCATTTTGGGTAGGTGCCATGGCTGCTCTACCTTAGACAGAAAAGACTGATTTGGCCCCAGGCACGGGGAACTCTTCCTCTCAGTATTACCAGAACAATGTGGGACTAAGCCACAAGGAAGTACCTTTCCTACTGTTACAGCAGAGGTGAGAATCATGCAGCTTTCCCATTTTTGTTGGACTGGAGCTCCCAGCATTCCTCAACCTTAGCTATATGGGGTGGGGTTGCTTAGCAGTTGCAGTCCAACAACATCTGGAAGGCCACATAATTCCCATTCCTATTCTTTACTAATCAAGCCTCTGGGAGAAAAGTACAGAGGCTGAAATATTCCTAGGGCTTTTAAGGCTGGAGAAAGGCATTGGTCTTTAAGAAAGATGAAAGGGTTATGAGGAAAGGATTTACCCACAGAGTCTGCACATTTTGGGAGGGGGAGGATTCCCATTACTGCATCTAATCAGTGAAGTTGTGCAGGTTTGAAGGCTGATGCATTCCCCAAATTTGCAAACCTTTTACTAGAAAAAGTGAGAATGGAGAAATAAAGATGAAAGGGGGAATAGCATACACACTACGAACAATGATCCCTGTTTCAAACCACCTTTAATCTGTTAGAGGCTGGGTGGGGGAGCTAGCATCTGTCTCCTGCCTTCTGTGAGCACAGCCTTTATTGCTGGTACAGAGATAAGAGTACAGTCAGTGAAGGCTTACAAGGAATTATAGAAAGCACAGCAGAAGAGAATTCTGAGCTATCCTGCATGACTTCAGTGAACTTGACTGTCTGTTCCTAAGAAGAAAGAGAAGCACGTACACTGTTCATCTTTATTCGTGTAAATAACATTCAGCAGAAACTTTTCCGCATTAGTGACTTTAATCTTTTCACAGAGCCTACGGCATGTTTGACTTCTGACTTGTGAATCAGCTCCTAATTATGTTTTGCAATGTATGTGGGGTTCTTCAGTGTTGTGGCTCTCAACTGAATCAAGATTTCCATATGTGTACACAGGAATTTTGGCCATATGAACAACATGAAACAGTGACAAGGTCCTGGGAAAGGAAAAAAAGGAGGGGAGAGAACATTTCAGATTTTCCACTAATATATATGTATCAGTTAATGTATATTTTCTAGTGTTTACACATATATAGATGTACGCACACACTGGAATAAGAATATAAGCATTAAACACAAGATTCATATTTTTAGGATCAAGAAGAAGAAAATGCTCCTAATATTTCTTCTGCATGGCAATGACGTCTTCAGTAATGGCCCAGGGAATATTCTCAAGCTGCTGGCAAAATAAATTGCTTTTCATCTAAAGTTTCCTTTCATTAAATATACTTCTGTGTGAAAATCCCTTTAAAGAAGAATGATTCCAATTGCTATTACTTTTGGTGAATTGTAAAGAACTGAACCCTTCTGATGTTAAGAGTAAAAACTGATGACCTCCATTAGCGAATGGAAGTATATTATGATGTTAAGGATATTATTATTCTGGGTAGGAGAGAGCTGCTGCCAATTAGAGGCAATCATATTGGATAAAGGTACAACAATTGTCTCACAAAGTGAGGCAGACTTGTATACGAGCGGATGTCTCCTAATGGAGTACGTCCCCATTAACTGGAATTCATGAAGAGGGAGACACTTAGCTGAGTATCATGAATCACTGAGGGAATGGATCACGAGCAGCTAATTTCCATAAACTGTGCACCCTATTAACATGATCTGCATAAAATTTATCAGGAAGCTGTTGATCTCAGGCTGTGATAGCAGTAGTGCTCAAAATGTGGGTACTGAGCTTTTATTGTTTTAATGTGGGATTTATATTTTTTTAAAAATCAGAACATAAAAGTGGGTAAGTGTTAAAAGGAAGAAAATAAGTGTCTACAACTGTTTGTAGGTAAACATAAGAAACCCCATAGAAATTGTCACATCTGTTCCAATCTATTTCATGAACTCTTAATCTTCTTAAATTAGGGAGATTCATTCTCAAGCAGCAATGCAGATGAATTTGAGCATGAATTCCAAAAGGCATCCACTAGGGAGTAAGTATCACTAAACACAACAGGACTTAAATCCAGGTAAACACACCACAAAATTGTACTGTACCCTGTGCTCCTAAATTGTCCTGTTCTTCTCACATTAATTTGAAGGAGGAGACTGGAAGGCCGACTCCTTCCAATGTTACATTTTTTGGTTTCAAACAACATCATAGCTCAGTTATTATAACACAGAATGAATTTAGTCTGCCCTGCTAAAAGAGCATAAGAAATACTTTTGAGGGCAGTTTGTTGAATGCGTAGATAGTTGCATATGACAAGTAGGTTAATTGAAATGAAGGAAAATGTGACCTTCAGCTAGCATTGCTCCTTAAGGGCGCTGAGTTTAATGTCATTATTATTACTGTGTTCTGAAACATTCTGTGGGAAAGCACAATGACAGGCTAAACTTAGTTCTTAACTACAGAAACACAGAGTGATGTGGATTCAACATGACTAAAACTTGCCGTAAGAAATCTTTCCTTGGAAATTCTTGTAGCTCCTGCAAATATTTCTGAAGTATTATAACAACATTAAATTTCCACTTTAGAGAAAAATGAAAGTACCACAACAGAGCACTTCAGTGTGCTGAACTGAAGCACAGATAAGTCACATCCACTAAGGTTGTCATTGGGTGGCACCAGTATTGTCACTAGTGTTGCCCTAGGGCAGAATTGGAGGACCATATTGTATACCAGAAGGGCAAATTTCACAGTAATTTGATGGTGTACAATCTGGTCTTCTCAGATTCCTTCCCACCAGCATTATTACTTTCTGAGCCCTTCCCACCAAGTCTTACTAATACAAGAGTGTTGTGATGTACAGGATAGCTCTGAGTTCAAGGAATTGAGCTTAGGGGTTTTAAAAGCTTTATTCAGTGTATTATTTATACACTGAAGAAACGGCACATCTTGGCACCGTCGAGACTAAAGGGATGATGGATTTGCAATGTTACATAAACTATTACATTTCAAAATTAGTATTTCATTTCCTAGGCTTTCTGTTCCACTCCCATTTTCCCACTCAGTTTTCCAACAATCCTACTTTACAGCCATGTCTGTTTACTTGCTTATCATTAGTCATTCCAATAACATTTCCATCTTCCCAGCTCACTCAGCCATCTATGGATCCCATCATCCCCACCAACATACCAGAGCACATAAGCACTAAAAGTCAACTACCTAAAAACATGCTAGGGAGATCTCAGCCAACCTGACAAGTGTACTTAGATAACAGAAGAGTGGTATGGCCTGCATACTGAGCGTGAACATGGCTATGAAGCAGGAACAAAAGCCGGCAATAGAACTCAACATGGGCAAGAGCTCAGCTGGCAAGGACTCATACTGCTTTGCTTTGAATCCAGAATAGATGCTTCAGAGTTTGAAAAATTTTAAAAATAATTTGTTATTTGACTCATTATGAAGCCTAGAAAAGTAATTTGGTACCAAAATGGGAGGGAAAAAATGTAGCCTTGAACTTGTGGTATGTTTAAGACTTAACCAATTAAATTGGGTCTAGTCCATGAAAGCTTACACTGAAATAAACTGTTAGTCTTAAAGATACCACAAGATTACTGTTTCCTTCCTTTTTTATATTGAAACAGACTAGCCAACGTGACTAGTATCCCTCTGGAAATGCATGATTTCTTACTGTTAAATATTATGGACTTTTTCCAGTAGTGGATTATATTACTCTTTGAATTTAAATATGAAGAGTATCATGGTAAAAGTAAAGATGAAGAAACCCTGCGTTTCTTGGCAGCCAATGGCTGCACCATCAGAACAGCTGCCCCTAAAGCCAGAAGAAGAAGCACTGTTGCTATTGTGGCTGTCAGGTGGAAAGGAGTCAAATGAATGCCTGAGCTTCATTGCTATAATGTGTGTGCAAGTGCCTTCAAGTTATCTGTTGACTTATGGCACCTTCAATAATGTCATAAAGTTTCCTTAGGTGTGAAATACTCAGAGGTGGTTTTGCCAGTTCCTTCTTCTGAAATATAGTCTACAGCACCTGGTATCCATTGGTGGCCTCCCATCCAAGTACTAATGAAAGCTGACCCTGCTTAAGTTTTTCAGATCAGATGGGATCTGGTGCCTTTAGGACAATTAGACCAGGCCCATTGCTATGATTCCTGAGTCTTATTTTCAGCCATGTTCCCAGGCAATGTGTGGCAGCCAACACACTGCTGGAGTGTGTTGGCTACCACACATTGTCTGGGAACACGGCTGGGTGGCGCCATAGGCAGGGAAGAAGTCATTCTGTTCTGGATCAAGAGTAAAGCACATGAACCATGTGCTATTCTTTTTCTTCTATTATTTCCTAGGGCCTCACTATTTTATGAGGCCATTTCATGAGTCCACAGCTTACAAGAGCTAACCAACACAAAAAGGAACAAATTGAGCTCTCAGTACATTGATATCTCAAATCAACATTGTCTCATGTTTGTTGGGGCAAAAAGGAGCAAGTTATAAGTAATGTGTTGATAATAATGCTACTTCCAAGTTTTGAGATGGCTTTATTTTGCATGTTTATTAATTTTAAAAGAGATGTAGATATTATGATACAGACAATGTTGCAAATGATGTCCATTCAGATAGATTTTGCAGGATTTTCAGTCATTACAAAGTTCTTGGAGCACTGTCAGTGACAATAGTTGTGAGGTATTGTTTCTATTTCAATTAAGAGTGACCAACATGTTGCTCTCCAACTGTTTTTGACTTGCACTTTTTATCATCCCTTACCATTGGCTGTACTGGGTGAGATAGATGGGAATTCACAGCCCAACAACTTCTGGAGTGCCAAAGATCTTTTGGTCTCTTTTTCAAACATACTGGTAAACCTCACTGTGATAACTTTATTCATTGAGAGGTCTAAAATAGTAATAAATACACTAATAAATGTGCTGCCAGTATTTCCTGCCTCGGGTGCAACAGTAATTTGGCCAGATTTTTATTCTATACCCTTTGACTTGTGGAATGAGGTTGGTGGGAGAACACACTATTTGCTGATCTGCCTTGGGCAGCAAAATGTTTCTGCAAGTGGTTTCTTTTTGGCTATATTGGAATGAATGTGCTCTATGGAATGAATATGCTCTATCATACCAGCACCCATGTGCATGTGTGTGTGAGTGCATGCATGCACTCACAACTGTGTGTGTAATGCAAATCTAGATCCAGCTTGAAAGAAGTAATCATGTCAACAGTTGGCAAAAACAAAGCTTGATAATAGCACACAAGAGTGTGATTGGTACTGTCATCTGGTTGTTCTTCCTCCTTCAGTTCTCTACAGTCTCTCCTCCAAGTTACATGCTTGGCATGAGTCACTGCCTGTAACGCTCAGGCCAAAAATTATAGTGGGAATAATTATTTTGTTCCTTTGTAAAATCCAGCAGGCATAAATGTTCTGTGCTCTAGTGAAGAACTATAGATTGTCTTCCTTGCATTTTTACAAAAAGAATGTCTTCTTCCTTTCATTTCTGAAACATAGAAGTTGTTGCAAGTGATGTAGTTGAACCCCTTGGAGTAAAGTTAGCAGGTCAGAGTACAAGCTCATTGTTTTCTTTGAAGAATCCACATTCCAGCACTACTTTGAACAGAAAAGCTGTAGCAACATAGTTCTTTCCTTCTGGAACTCTTAATGGGGAGAATCTCACTACTATATTATTACTTCTGTAGAAATTTCTGCTGAAAGGTTTTCATGCATCTCTCCACCACCACTCCTCACAGCACTAAAGAGTGCTAGAATCCAGTGGGATGTTGTTTTAAAATTAAAACAAAGTCCCTTAAGAAATATAAAATATCATAATGATTTCAGATGCTCCTGAGGAGCACAGTGGGAATGAGGTTTAAGCAATGCTTACGCAGGTTGCATTCCTTTGGAAGGAAGGAAGTGTGCCACTCAAAGCCAACTGGCAAGTCATATGCAATGTAAATTCATGAGGAGTTTCATCAGGTGCAGTACAGTATTTGACAGGTCCAATCTTACCATTAGGCAAAGTGACATGGTCACTTCAGGTAGTAGGTGCTGAGTGTAGCCTGCCCTTTACCCCATCCTGCATCCTGAGCTAGTCTGCTGCCTTTGGGTGCAGTGGGCAAATGCTCTTCCATCACCAGTGTCCTAAGAAGACCCAGTTCACATCTACAGATGGAACAGAGGGGCAGCCGTCTGTGGTTTTTTGCCTTAAAAGGCAAAACATCTGTGGCTACTCAAACATGCTTTTAATTTTTATTCTGTGCTGAAAATCTACATGTCTTGGTTAAACAAGATGTCCCTCCTCATCCATATAAGAATAATAATGATTGTCCCTGAATCAGCCAACTTTTTGGTACTGGTAGAAAAGGTGGATTTAATTCTTGCTTGCACAGTACAAAATTATATGACATATGTGTTTGAATAGCAACTTAAGGTATAGTTTGGGATGTTTCCATAGAAACTGTAGATAGTCATACTGGGGGATAAACGTTAATATAGAAGGAACACATCCATTCCCAGTTGATTGCAACTGTTTCCATTGTGGGTCCTTTCAGACATTTCTGTTTTCCCCCTTACAATAAATGCTCTGTTTGGGGAAGATTCCTGCAGTTGTCAACTGACAGTCCATGTATCTGACAAAACATACAAGTCTTCCAAAAAAATGATATGATTCAAGAGCAATAAATTATGTGGGATTTATTAGTCTCTTCAAGACACAGAGAAGTGCTGGGCCAATTCCAATGAATACATACATTTGTTTGGTAAATAAAAGCTGAGTCTTGTGGTTAGATTTTCATGTAATCATGATATCTTTAACCACAGTTTTTGAAAAGATGAACTATGTTATTACGGCTGATAGGATTCCGCATGATAATAAAGTAGATCAAGCAGCAGTGAATTTGGTTATTTTTGACCATAGCGGGGTTAACAAGATGCATATAACATTTGCCTCAGGAGGACAATCACATGGTCTCGGTGTACATGATACCACAGCAGGATATCAATAGCTTCGGGTTCCAGTTAAATGGCATCACAGTGTGCTCTCTCAGGCAAGAAAATGTGTACCTGCAATTGTTTGAAGATGATCTCCCTAGTGTATGTAATGGAACGCGACAGTTTAAAGAGTCCCACTTCCATATTTTTATGGAAGCTTGTGCAACCTTTTCATATTCATCAATCACTGTTTTTCACATAAAGGAAATGGCATGTAGAGGTATCAACAATAACTAATAGATCCGACAGCTACTGATCTTCTGAGGATGACCAAATATGTTTTTGCTTCTTTGACCACAAAAGTCAAGAGATAAAGAATTCTGTAAATGTTCTAAATATTTGTCCACTACAGGGTGACCACTCTGCCTAGGGGTTCTGAAAACTGTAACCAAAAAAAAAAAAAAAGAATTCCTCTCAATTTTAGGCTGGACTACATCTACAGTCTAATGCTATGTTTATACCATGCTTTAGCTTCTCAACTGAAAAACTGCCAATTCAATTTTGCATATATGAAATCCATTCACAATATCTTTATATCTTCTTCCACACAGAAATAACTCAGTTATCAAAAACAACCAAGAGTTGCCTAGCACCTTAAAGTTACATGTCATTTGAAGGGGACAGCTGTACTCCCTTACGCCCAAGTGTCCCAGTCTGGCAGGGACAATTCTAATTAATCCTCTGTCATCCCACTTTTTCAATTGCTTTTAAAATGTACCAATTTCTCTCATGCTACCCCTCAACTCCATTTTCCTCAGCTTGCATCAGTTGCTGCAAACTGAGTTCAAAGTGCAAAAGCACTTTGTGTTCAACTTATTCAGCTGGGAAGAGGCAGAACCTCACCCTTCCCACTAAGCTCTGTCAAAAGCAAATTGTTGCAGCCTCTCTTGAGTGCTCTTCCTCATTAATCATGTTTGCCACCTTAACTACAAACTGATGTTGTTTGCCCATATGTGTCTCCGGTTTCATCCATGAAATGTTGGAAGGTATTGGTACACCCTCTCCTGCAGATGACTTCCCTGAACCCAGAGGCATATGGCAACTACTGCTCCATAATTAAGATCCCATTTTGGGGCAGGGTGCTTGAGCTTGTGGTGCTGGACAACTTTAGACATTCTTGCAAGAAGCAGATATCTCTAGACCCATTCAGGTCAGGGAACAACACTGAAAAAGCCCTAGGGGCCTTCACACTAAATAATTATAACATTATGGGCATTTCCAGATTACACTGTCATAGTGCTATTATTCCACTTTTAACATCCTGTGGAATTCTGGGATTTGTAGTTTACTGAGGCCAAAGAGCTCTCTGGCTGAGAATTCTAAATGCCCCTCCCTAAACTACAAACCCCA